>JARHVA010005351.1:320000-405000 GCA_037957365.1 Torreya grandis
TAATTACAATATGATACTCCCTTTGTGGGAGTAGTCTACTAGTTGATCTATGTCTAGTATAATAAAAAGAAATCATTCTCTATTCAAGCAATAAAAGTAAGATGGTATCAACTGTATCATGTTCTATTATGATCGGTAGTATTTAGGGTAAAACATTATTATAATAATCCACATTAATCACATGATTCACTTGAATTTGGCCTTTATAAGGTTGAATAAATGATTTTAACCAAAAGGGATGTATGGAATAAAAAGAATTCACATGCTCATCTATTAGTTTTGATTTTCCCTTGTCTGGATTTAATGTTGTATTTTATATAAGTGGGTTTAGCTTATATGTGCAATGAACTGTACATTCAAATAATTTATGTGATAGGTGCTCTAATGGGTGAAATTTTAAATTCCATATTTTATCATCTATCATACCATAAGATGTATCATCATCAATGCCATAGTAATATAAAATGTAGACATCTTTTTGCTCAATATTGACCAATAAAGGAAGTTCAAATTCTAGGTGATATTTTGTTTGTACTAGTGCTTTCGTTAATGGTTCTTTCTCTTTATGTGAATTTATATGCACTTCAAGATGTTTTGCCTTATTTTAATATTAATACAAAGGATTAATTGTACTTGACTCACCTATTTAATACATATGAATATGTCTGAGAGGGATGTATGTAGAAATGCCTACATTTTTAGAATGTATGAGTTTGTAAAATTTGAAGGGTTCATCATCAGTGGGAATGGATAATAAGGTCCCCTCATGTATGAATTTTATACATAGATGAAGTGTAGATGAGATAGCTTCCACTAAATGTATCCAAGGTCTACCCAAAAGTAAATTATAATTTATGGATTGAGACATGACCTAAAAAGTAGTTAAATTTATTTTTGGTCCTAAGGTTATATTTAATGTAATTTGTCTTACTATAGGGTTATTTGAATTATCAAACCCTTTTTTTTACATAACCATGTTTTGAATAAGGCTTGTGTTGATATCCATGGTGGTTAAGAATTGCATGATATACATGTTTAGGAAGGATTCATTATCAATGAGCACTCTTTCGATACCTTCACTTTATATTATTACTTGTATGAAAAAAGGAAAATTTTGTTCAATAATATATTTTGATGGTAAATCTACTAGATCTAAGGTAACGAGATTATTATTGGTCTTAGGATCTTTCATAATATCCAAAAAATAAACAAGCTCAATATCACTTAGAATTTATGTCTCATGTGATGCCTCGTATAAGATATCTTTATAGACATTAGATTATTTTAGGAGTTAAAGGATTGTAATTTTTTTCATGCATATTTATTAATTGGATAATAATATCATATCCTTTGGATTTGATTACTATCCTAAGATTAAGAAGAACATGCTTTTCATTATAAGGTGGTAGTATAGGTTGAGTAAACTTACCTCTTCGAGTAGTAACAACATGGATCAAAAAATATAATATAAGACATGGATGAATAATGGTTATGAGGTGGTATATGTCATAATAATAAGATCTAGGTAGGAAAAAAGTTAAAAGAATGCACATTGACATATAGATGTTAGATCTTTAACATTTCAAAATGAATTTTGGAAAGAGATTAAGTTTTGGTTTCACTTAAATAACCTCTAAGGCCTTATTCACATATATTTTTTATAAGATTTGAAAAGGTAAGTAATGTATCAAACCATAACAACTATGACATATTGGAATATAAAATGGGTAATAGAGGTATCCATGTTGCACATATTTAATGACAATTAGGGACCAACAACAAAAAAATTAGAAAACCCTAAGTGAGCTATGGTTTGATGTTCAAAGATTAGGTTAACCAAAATTTTAACCCTAAAATGATCTTGATTATGGTTATCTATATGTTAAAGGGGTATATAAAAATTAAATGGCACAAGGGTGATAATCATATCTATATTAGGTTAATAGATGTTAAACTTAGATATAAACATACATTAAATTTATTATGTTGAGATAGCTTAAATATGGAATGTATAACTATGATAAATATTAAAATGACAAAGAAGTTATGTAATTAACTTTTTTTATTACTAATGCAGTTATAGATATGGAACATGTAAAAAGTAGGTGAAAAGAGATTCTATAATAGTCATTAGATTCTGCATCTAATGTTTTTGGCTCTCTAGATAGTAACATCATCTTGGGATGGTTACATCAATGCTATTATTTAGGTTAAACACTAGTGTAATGTATTAAATATCTATTGAAATAGGATGTGACCACTAAGATGCTTTTGGGTAATGTTTGTGTCTTCACTCTGATGCATTTAGATCTAGGTCATATAAAGTCACTCCTTATGATATGGTAAAACTCTAGATTTCCATCTTCAATGACCTTGGTAAAAAATGGGTTAGTGGTCACATGGTGTTGAGCTACCCTAAATACCTCACTATCAATGGGCACTACCTATATAGTTGATACACAAAAGAGGGCCTTAGATGCATGTGGTTATCCCCTATGTATTGGCTTGTGTGTGAATCATACAATATGTGAAAATCAAGCAAAATAATGACCTACCTTGTAACTTGGTAAATGAAGCTCTTGGGTTATATATAGATATGTTATACCTATAATTGGTATGATAACAGGGAAGCTTTGATCAATTGAATACATGATAGATTGATTTTGATAAGTTGCCTATGGTTTTTTTTGATATATTTTTAGGTATTCATATGTGAATACTGAATGAGGTTTGATGTCATATTTATATCAATCCCTTTGGAGTAATAACTCACATTAAATCACTTAGGACAAACATTAGGATATGTTTTATTTAAAAATTGGATGAATTTAGGGCACTAGATACTTGCATCAAGACAAGACAATAATGTTGATGCTAATGTATATATTAGATGTTTTTAACTTATAGATATGGAATATAAGTACATTTAAAGCATTCTAGACAAGATGAAAGACATAGGTCATCAACATAAGATTGGTCAGACTATGATATATAGGCCAAGGGACACCAAGGTAGAGTAGATGCAAGACTTGCAAAAGTGGAAAAGGTAAAGAATTGAGAGGAATAACCAAGGTCTGAGTTTGCCAAGTATAGAGGACTGAGCTGTTATATAATCATAAAATATCATCTATATATTTTTGAGCTTTATGTGATGATATGTCATGTGGAATAATTACAAATATCAAGACCTAGTATTAAACTTGCACTAGATTACAAGTAAATAACAAATGGGAGTAAAAATGGGTTAGTGAGGATAGTTGATATATCGTCAAACACCCCTTATGACTATGCACTACCTACATATACCAAATGGGCCTTAGGATAATCAATTTATCCCTCCCAGAGTGATTATGTGATCCACAGTTATTTAACTAGAATTATTTTAGTTATATGATTGATTGAAATACTTGATAATAGATGCCTTTGACATAAAATAAACAATATTCAGACTTGGCTATTGATAGTTATAATGTTATAGAGCTGAAATATGAATAAATAATAATTTTTTTATTAGTTGTTAGTGCTTTTAATAGAGATATCTAGTAGGGCTATAATGAGTAGCTTTGATGTGATTTTAAAGGAGAGTATTTAAAATAATTTTGCTAACTGAATTTATAGGATATGTGGGAGGTCCATTGTGTAAAATCTAAATTTGAAAAAATTACCATTAGAGTGTGAGAGACAAGTTTATATTAGGGGATAAGGCCACTATGTGACCTTGTTTAACTAGTGTGGACTTATCCCTAAAGACAAGAGACTAAGGGGATAGGTTTAATAGGAGTATGTAGGATTAATAGGGATGAATGTAACTAAAATATGGATGTCTATATGATATTTTTAGTGATCAAAAGACAATGAAGGATATCTTATATATAATGAGTTAGTGAAATGGTGGATAAACCAAGTAAAGGTAAAGACGTTAAGAATAAACATTATCAATCACTTAATGATTACTTTTATGTATATAAATTTATACCCACTTTATTCTAGTGATTCACTAAGTATAATTATTATGGTAAATTGGTGTAGACACTATTTTTTAGTTATATAGAACCTCAGTCTTGTAGGCTTGGAAAAATTAGACCTTGCATATTCCTCTTAGTTTTAGACATTTCTCACTTTATGAAGTCTTGAATATACTCTATATTATGTCCCTTAGCCTATATATTAGTTTGAGTAGTCTTATATTGATGACCTAGGTCTTATATATTTTCCAAAATGCCTAAAACCTACTTATCTTCCACCTTTGTAAGTATTTAGTCTGTACCTACTTTCCTACTTCTTGGACACTAACTCCATGTACAGATATTAGCATTGACACTAGTGTCCTGAATCAATTCAAGTGTCTAATGCCTAAAGTCATCCAATTTACAAATTAAATGTATCCTAATGGTCAACCTAAGTGATTTAATGTGAGTTATTTTTCTAAATGGATTGATATAAATACAAGATCAACCCTCATTCATTAACCACCTAGAAAAGACCAAAAGAGACCAATGTAACTTATCAAAAGAATTTTATCAAGTATTCAACTATGTAAAGATTCCCTATTTTCTCTCATTTTCATATTTATCATAGGGATAACACATATATCATTTCAAATTACTAAATGAGCATCCCAAGAGCTATATTTCCCAAGTTACAAGCTAGATCAATGTTATACTTACTTATCACATATTACATGATTCACAAACAAGACAACATGTAAGGGATAACTACATCATTATGAGGCCATATTTTGAGTATTATATATGTAACTATCACTAAATTAAAAAGGGGTATTTGGGATAAAATTAACATGGTTTGTCCACTAACCCATTTTCCTCTAAGGTCACCATGATGCTGAAGAGTTAAGGTTTTACAAATTAATTAGGAGTGATAGTCCATGACCCAAATATGAATGCACTAGAGTGAAGGAAAGACAAACATAAAAGCATACATGTGGTTGAATATTTTTATAGTAGGTATTCCATGCATGACACTTATGTTGAGTTCAACTAGTAGTGTGGATGTCACCATCCTACGCTGATTTTAGTGTTTGTATCTCCATAAGCATCTAAATCAGAATTTGATGATTATTATAGAATCATCTTCCATTATAATTCCTAACATAAAAATTATCTAAGTACATTAATTCTTTGTCATTTCTATATTTATCAAGTTGTACTTACTATTTTTAGCATAACTCAATAAAACAAATTTAGTGTATGTTTATATATGAGTTTAACACGTAATTGGCCTACTGTAGATTTGATTATCAACCTTGTGCTTATTAATTTATATATAACCCTTTAATAAGTTATATAGGTAACCTTAACCTACAAAACATACATTTTAGGGTTAAAATTTGGTGAACATGATTTATATAAATGCAATCATTTCTGATTCCTAAGATTTTTCATTAGCTAGGGTTTTAGATTTCTATACTTTTTCATTTCCTACTTATTTTATTTTGCATGTAACCTAGGCATATCCATAGATTGGGAGCTTCACCTATTATATACATTTATCTTCCCCTCTTACCATCTAAGATGTCTCAAACCAATGGTGGATATACTATGGATCATGATAATACCCATATTGAGAATGAAAAACATATTGATGAGGTTCTCATAGAAGAAGATTCTAATAATTAAAACCATGAAACAAATTAAAATGAACAAATAGACCATGATCAAGTGAAAATAATTACATCATTTCAATAGTGTATTTATCAAAACCCTGAATATCTTGATGAAATCCTCAAAAATATATTGGAAACAAAATCTTTAAAAGGTATAATTGAAACATCCCTCCCCTTGAACACATTACAACATAATACATCTAGTTGGGGCACATGTTATGTGTTTAAACCTTTGTTTCCTATATTTAATATTGATACATCTACCATGGAATTATAAAATATTTCAACTCAAATCCTAGTTTATATTCTTATTACCTTTCAAACCATGTTTACATCCCCTTTAGTGACTACTCAAATTGCCAATCTAAATCCCATTAGATCTACAGTTCAAACACTCCTTCAAGATATAAAGACCTTGGAGGACAAGGTTGAAAAAATTAAACATGACACTTTAAGATCTCCTCATCCTATTGATTCCCAAGATGTGTTACATAATCCCACTAGCTCTACAGTTCAAATTCTCATTCAAGTTATAAATACTTTAGAGGACAAGGTTACAAACATTAAACATGAAACTTTAAGATCTCCTCATGTTATTGATGCCCAAGATGTGTTACATAATCCTCTTTCAATTGAGATATCTATACACTCTTTGCCAACTAGTTTTGTTGCATCTAATTTCACATTTTATGATGGAAAGGGTGATATTGAACAACACCTTTGATCCTTTTATGTATCATACCTTGAATATGCCTCCAATGATAAACTCTTGACCAAATTATTTACAAAAAATCTCAATAAATATGATTTGAGGTTGTTCTATGACTTACCTCTCCAATTTGTGAAAGTAATCAAACCTCTTGTAGATCAATTTTTAGCACACTTTTCCATTAATTTTTTTGAAAAGGTTCAATATACTTAAATTGCAAAAATCAAACAAGGAATAAATTAACCTATCAATGAATATGTATGGATATATAAGATAATGCTAGATAAAATGATCAATCTTATGGAAAATAAGGAGTTTTAAGACATATTCAAGGAAAGTTTAGTTTATCCTTTACACAAGTCCATTATTTTTAGGAAGTTTAAATCTTTTGATGATTTATTTTATGTTGTAAAGGACCATAAACCTCATGATCCTAAAAAGGAAATAACCACCCTGATTAACATAGATTCATAGTAGCTTAATCATCGTATCTTATCTAATGCAATAAGAAGAAAATTTACACATTTACTTGTGTCCCCAGATTTATTACTGTTGTAGTTAATAGAGTGTTAACTTAATATCTCCCTCATCCTATAGAGGTGTTGATATTTTTTGTGCCAAAAATAGAAGAACATATTATACCCTAAGGGAGACCTATTAATTTTTTGCAATTTTTTTTTGAAGTGACCATGAAACCTTTATTAAATGCCTAGCAAAAATTAGAGATTTGTGTATAGTTTGAAACATGAAAAGTTATAAAGTGAACCCAAACTTATGCTTCCCTTTACCCAAAACCCAAAAGAAACCAAAATTTTGGTTGCACTTTTCAACTTTACAAGTTTAAAAATGCAATTGAAACCTTGCCTTTTGATCTTACCTAATACCCATGAAAACTAGAACTTAGGTTGCACTTTGAAACTTTGTACAGTTGTAAAGTGGAAATTAAGTATTGCTTTCCACCATTCACTGTACCTATGGGAATCAAAACATCCACTACACTTTATAAATTTGTAAAGTTACAAAGTGAAAATGAGGTTTTGATAACCACTTCCATAACAACAAACCACTTATTGGAAAGTGAAGATCAAAAAGCAAAATATAATTTTTTAACTTGAAAAATTGCATGATAACCCTAAAACCCTATTTTCCTGCCATTTATTCAACCACCACCCTAATTAACATTTATTATGAGTTTTATTACTATAATTAGGTTTCTTGGTCATTAGTTAACATTTGAAAATTGAAATTAGAGATCTGCATGCCAAGTAATGCCAAGCAACACCAAACAATGCCATGTACTCAAATATGACATTGCCATCCTTTACACATGCAAAAAATGGTATTCCTTTAGGTCATTCACATTTCCTTTGAAATCACTATCATTATTTCACTCTCAACTGAGCATAGGGTTATTATATATAATTTAGGTTTCTATCTTGGACTTAACATCATTTTACTAAACTTGCTCATATTTTCTAGTATTGACTATATATTGCCTAATTTTCTCATTCACATACTATTAGACCAAGATTGTTCATTACATATTTTCTAAAAAATCTAGGGTATGTGTTGTGATATTGAAATATAAAATATTCCCAAAAGATTCTCCATAAAAACTTTGGAAGAAACTCATCTTGCTTTTATAAGATCAAACCTTATGGAGATCCCAATTGTTAAAACACATATGAAACCCTAATGGAGGTTTCCTTTGCTCTAACAACTCTAAGTTCCCATAAAAAATCTAAATTGCCTATGCCTACCAGAAATCCCACCAAAATTTTCATCAATCTTTGCAAGTGAAAATTTCTAGTCAAAACCCTAATGGACATTTTATCTATAATTACACATTATATGGCTGGCAAACTTTTCAGCTACAATAACAAGTCTAAACCCCAACCAGCTCTATAGTTGGTTTTCCCACACCAATTTTCCTAGATCACATGTTTGGAAAGGAAGGAAAGTTAAAATCAAAGGGACCTGGTGTCCCATCTATCTTAGATTCAATCAAAAATGAGATCACCAACATAGATCTAGGTCACACAAACCTATCAAATTTATAGAAGTGAATAAATCCAAAATTCAAGAATGATTAGATTTAAAGCATATATGATAGTGGTTTACCCCAGGCTATAACCTTCCCAATATCAATAAAAATCCTTGATATTGTGAACACATTAGAGAAACACAACGATGATAAGAAGAGGGAGGTAGTGAATGAAAAATGAAATAAGATTCTAAATCTAGACCCTAGTTTCATAGATACCATGTTCCTAATTATAGAATATGAAAGCTATTTATATATAACCCTTGACTCTTATAATAAGTTATATCAAGATAATCATTTATTCTATCTACATGTTTTGAATAAAAGATGGATAAAAACCTCTAGACCTACATCCATAAGAATGCCTAAAACCTTGGTTAGGATAGACTTCAAATATGAAGTAGGAGATATCATTATAATCTTGCATAGATCTATAGGGAATCCATATGCCAAGAATTATCAATATTGGATGTACCAGTATATATGGGTGATCCATCAAAATAAATAATACATCCATTGGGCCAAACTAATTTTTGACTCCATTCATAAATAGTTGATGGATTTTAAAACTATAGGAATGTTTTATATGACATCATAACTTGTCTATATATTACCAAAAAGGAGGGCTTTCCTAGGTTTAAACATAGTGCCCAATCAAGTCAACAAGGTATTTAAAAATTACACTAACCTCACCTTTGATACAAGTAGACAACATGTTAGAAGGGTTAATGATGTTTTGAAAAGGAGCTAAGAAGAAGAATATTTTTTGATGCTACAATAATTAAAATTATAAATTGGAGGTCATTTTTCATTTAGTTCCAAACATATTCATACCTTATATTTGGTGTTTTTAGTGGGTTTCCTTACACCCTTCCTATGTATGTAAGTGATAAATTAGTCTTAATGGAACTTTTGAGGTAACTTGAAAAAACACACAAGTTTTTGTCAAATAAGCATAAAGTAGGGATCCAATTCCCTATTAATATAGGGAAATACACTTGACCTTCCCTATCAAAAACCAGATGTGTAGATGCTAATATGACTCAAATGACCTTAAAATTTCTTAATACAAGGCCATTCTATGATATGACTAGGTATATTACTAGTATAGTGGGTATTACCACATATTCCCACATTCTTTTTTATTAATATTACTAGGAAGATATATAAGATGAAGAGGAAGTAAGGTTGAGAGATTATTCTAGAATGACCGTAGGACAAATCAAAACCTAAAACATGGCACTAGGACCTTAAGATTTGAAAGATGACAAGTCATAAATTGATAGGGTGTAATATGATAATAAAATATATCTCCACTCTTCTACTAGTTAGGTGGTCTATACCTGAATCCGTCTCATTGATGGATAAGGCCACCCAGATTATAAATAGAATAATAAATTTGTTAAGGAGAAAAGGGTTAAAAATAACCAAAGAGGCCCTGAAAATTGGTAACAAGTTTAGAGAAGTGAAGGAGAAGGGTGTGATAATAGCAATAGAGGGTAAAAACAATGAAACCCAAGTAGATGAAGCAGACATGCTAGTTAGTCACATAAGTGAAAACATAAGTAGAAGGAAAAAGGGTTCCTTATAGCATCCAAGAGATAAAAATACAACTGATAGATCAAAAAATATAAAATTCTATAGAGGACATAGTTACTACTCAACTAACACAAGTATTCCCTCCTCCTATCTCTACTAGTTAACCAACCAAAATACTCCCTCCTCTTATCTCCATTACCCAGTCATCTCAAGAAATTACCCCCTATTTCCACCAGCCCACCAATGCAAGTATTTGCATCTTCATCTAACCCACTTATGCAAGTAATTACCTTGGTAGTAAGCTAATCAACATAGTTTAATACTCAAACCATACCTTCACCTTCACCTCCCTCTTTTACAATAATTTCCACCTCATCCTCAATATCCACTACCATTCCATTAATCACTAATACTACCCAATAGTATGTGGTTGTAAACTCAATTATCCTAATTACAATTCCACTAGCCATCCCAACCATTGGGAAAAATACATCTTCATTTTAATATTATAGAACACTCCCCATTTCATCTACTCTAAGTGTTCCAACCACATTGATTTATTCATTTACTACCTTGGATTCCACCCTTCCATAAGTTCTCCTATTCCAATTATCCATGCCTACCTTCTCATTTGTGTTACTTCTAGCTTCTACATCCTCGGTAAGCACATCTATACCCATTTCACCAATTCAAGTACCCATTTCTTCCACTCCCATAATAAACCAAGGCCCCATTAAGGAGGTGGAGATAAAAAGACCCAATGATACAAATATGGCTACTCAAACCAAGCCAAATCATCAACCAAAGATTCAATTATAACATCATTGATAGATACATCACTTGTCATATTAACCACTAGTGTAGCAGTTTCATCTATAGATTCATATATGACAATAGTTGCTTTGAGATACAATATCATAGGTTGCCTCTCCAAGTTGGCTAACCCAATCAGTAATAAAGAAAAGGAAATAAATGGTGTCTCCCAATACTATAGACTTTGGTCTTTTAGAGGCACCCAAATGACCAAGGACAGGCCCTAGGATCATATCTAAAATATCATATGATGTAGTAGGGGAAAGATATGTGGAAATATAAATCCCCCATTGGGCAAAAAAAAAGGAAGATCTAGTGGTGGGAGATTATCAAATATCTAAATTTCACCTGGGTCATCTAATAAGAGAAAGACTGAAGCAAAATATTTAGTCAATAATTAGATCTTTTTTTGAGAAGATGGAAAGTTAAGAGGTCACTAATTATGAACTAAAAAATAAAGTTGAATAGTTGAAAACTCAATTGAGTAAGTTCATTGAGAAAGTAGCCTAGCTAATTGAATCTCTTTCTCAATTCCTTGACAAAGAATTATTTGAGGCAATGATAAATATTTGTACCATAGGAAGGGCCATAAAATACTAGGCTGATAAACTCATAGAAAAAGGAAATGGACTATTACACGACTCTGAAGGATGATCGTGCATCTCTAAAAATAGAGATAAGAAAATATGAGGAAGAGATTGAAAGACTAAACTTATTCTTTCTAAAATTATAAGCTGTAGATCTAATTGAGAGTGACACCCCTATATTAGAAAATATATTAAAGAGTTATATAGAGCATGAAGAGATAGATAGGGTAACATATTTTAGAATCATGATACTTACTAATAGTATTAATAAGGCCAAAAGTACATGTGACAAGGCCATATATATAATTTATGACATTGAATATTTACTTGGTAAATTGTCATGTGAAGCAATGGATCACCAAGATCAACCCCTTCCTATTTATGAGGTTTAAGATAAATTCAAATGGGTAGTCATGAAAGAATCATCATGAGATATAACCTTTAACTTGAGTTCCATCCACCAATTCATCAGGTATCATAATACACTGGATAAAATGGGAAAAGATACTCAAGTCTACATAGCTACATTTAGGGAACTATTTGAAGTGATGGTATAATGTGAGATCAATAACCATTACACCATTGATCCTGATGAAAAATGTCTTAAAGTGATCTTCAATAGATTCAATGCTTATATTGAGAAGATACAAGTGAAAAAGGAAAAAGAATATTTAGAGGTCATGTATGTAGATTAATTCTTTCAAATTAATTGTAAAAATACATTTTGTAGATTACATTTTGTTGTGAGAAACATTGTAAAGTTACAAGTTGTAAATTGTAACTACCATTTTGATAGCTATTTTTTAGAAAGAACCATTTGTAATTTGCAATTATCTTCTTGTCAAGATTTAAATTATAAATTGAAAACTTGTAATTCAAACTTTTTATTTTTACAAGTTTGAATTGATTCAATTGCAAAAAATCATGTTGTAATTTACACTTTCCTTTTTATCAAGTTGAATGACTTAAAATTTTTAAAATTCTTCACTTCATATTATAAATTAGATTTTACAAGTTAAAACTTAGAATATACAAAATTATTCAATGTTTACCAAGTAATGGTTCATTTTGGTGCCTCATTTCCTCAGAGAGATAACAACAACACAACTCAAGGATTAAAGGGTTCAACTTGAAGATTTCAATGAATTTATCTATTCCTTAAACACTTATTGAAGTGCCCAACAATTGCATGATTATTTCTTAGCCATATACTTCACTAAGGATGCCATTTCAAGCTAAAGATAAGGATGTTTGAATGAAGTTTCATGGATTTTATTGCTCTAGAACTGAGTGTAAGGTATTGTTAACTTGTTCTCTTTCAATGGAGCATTTTTGTATAAATATGGGTACCCTAGTGTAGCCCATCTATCTTTTTGTTGTTAGATAAATTATTTTGCATTTTGAAGAATTGATCTACATGCTGTAACTTGGAGAAAGCTAATAGACTAATTTTTTTCCTTCCTTGTGTTGTGTCTTATTTATGTATGTATGACTATTTATTAAGTTTGTGAATGCTCTAATTCTTGTTCAGTCACATAGATTCATCTATGGTATTATTTATGCCATTTTTAAATCTTGTTGATAAAAAATAAAGAATTTTGTTCCTCATTCGATAAATATTCCATATTACCTTTGATCTCATATTTGTGCAAGATTGTGCTTTAATAAACTTAGCATATTAAACATTCAACTATGTTTAAATAAAGAAATAATTAATTTCCACTATATTAGTTAGTGTAATCACCATTTTTCCAAATTTAAAACTCTTTATAAAAATCTTTTCCTCACAAGTCAAACCCTAGTTAGGAGAAATATCATTAAGAAGTAGTAGTTTGACATGAATTAGTCATATACCATTTAGACTAAGCTGAGTGAAATGAAGTCAAACTTATCTAGAGGTTCACCTCAATTCACCAAGGTTCCATAGATAAGAGATGATTCCATTGTATCATTATATTTTTTAGGTGTCCCAACTCACACTACTCATAATACTACAAATACAAAATGGGTACAAAATCTAATTTATAATAGTTTTTGGCATGCCCAGTAGGACCTAAAGATCATAGCTAAGAGATTGGTTCTATTCTTAGTAAGCATTATAGATCCCATACACATTTCAAAAGCACCTAATGGCTTTAATATATTATGGGTTTAAGAAATCCAAGCTTACATATACCAAAGATACAAATAAGATCATCTACTAAAGGTAAGATAATTGACCTACAATAACTATCATTCCCATATAAAAATAAATCAAGATTAGTTGTATCTTATACTAGAATAAATCCTTAAAATTTATTTAAATATCCTCAAAATACCCACAATTGTTTCATACCTCCCATAATGGCCTTAAGAAATTAGAATTTCATAACATTTAATGGAGGTAACTCACTTATGTTGTCTCAGTATGATGATATACCCACCTTGACATTGAAATCCTTCCTTATTTCATAGGTGAAACTTCTACTACTCCCATTGAACATATACATGATATTGATAACATATGTCTAGTTCATAACATAACATAAGAGAATGTTTCTATCAGAATTCTTGCCTCGTAATTTAAGGTTAAATCCTTAAAATGGTATAAAAGTTTGCTTCCCAATTCCATTCATGTTTGGGATGATCTAGGGTTTTACCTATGCACACAATTTGAGGATAAGAATGATCACCTCTCACTAGTTGAATAACTCACCACTATTAAATGGTCTCCTCATGAGTTCATGAGTGACTTTAATTTCCTCTTTCAAGAGACATGGAATAGAGTCCTAGTTTTGGTCAAGCCAGCCACCAACAATGCTTTCTTGTATTACTTGGGAGCCTTAAATAGTGATATAGCTATCATTATTTAGGCAATCCACTATACCACACTCCTTAGTGCTCATGACATAATAATAAGGGGATGAAATTTCCTCATTAAAGATAAAAAAATTAGTCTTTGACATCCAATGCTATTATTTCCAGAAGTACCTCCCACTCAACCCACTATATCCCTAATTCCCACCATACGTAATGCACCAAATTTGGTTGTAGCCCAAATTCCCAATAAGAAGATGCATAAGTTCCTACTCAAAATGAAGCCACTCTTTTAAACTAGAAAGAGGAGGATTTTTGTGGCATGAAATAGGAGGAAGCACTAACCAATGGTGGTAGTTCAGTGATAACAAATATAAGATTTAAGAAGATGGAAACATAGTGTGATCAAACCCCTAGGTTTGAGCATGCGATAACTTCTAAAGTTGTATAAGAGGTTAAAAAAGGCAACATAGTTCAGAGACCACCCAATGTGTTGATGGGATAGCCAAATTCAAAATTGATGACCACAAATCTCATGAAAGAAGATATAGCTCCCATAAAGGCACTAGCAAAGGTTGGTAACATTCCTTTTAGTATTTTAGAACAAATAAAGAAGACTAACTTGAATGCCACCATATGGGAAGCACTATTCATTCCATCACAAAGGGACTTACTATGGGAAGCTTTAAAAAACTTCCAAATAAAAGATAAAGTCCCAACTAAGGGACCCACTACTATGGTTAACTTGTGTCAACATCAAATAAACATAAAATATTTAAAAATGATAATCCTCCCAATTTTTACCTTTCACTCATAGTTGGGAAGAATCTCATACATAACTACATGGTAGAATATTGTGGGGCTAGTAGTTAATTTATGCCCAAGAAAATAGTTGATGTTCTTGGTATTAAATACACACCTATCATAAAAGGTGTGGTTAAATTGAGTGGGATTATTGTCCAAACAATCAAGAATATAAAAGGTTTAAAGCTTACTATCTATGCATGTCTAAGCTTATCCATATCTCAAGATATCTCAGTTATTGGCCTACTCCCTATTTTTCTATCTACCTTTCCCAGGACTTCACTACAAAATGAGAGGTTAATTATCTACTAATTAGTCCCATATGTTACTCAAGACATGATAAGGGAATAGAATTACAATAAGAGCTAAGCTAATTTCTAAAGACCATATTGAGCCATACACTCCTATACCTATGGATATAAATTTCACATTGTAAGATTAGGAGGAGGAACTTGACCATGAGGTTGCAACAATAGTGGAAGAAATCCTAGACACTCATATGGATGAATGGGGATAAATTATCTACTTTGATCCTTATGATTATATCAATAAAATAGGGTTGGGTATGAATTACACTCATGAAAATGATACAATCATCCTAAACTTTATGACTCTAGATGAGGATCTCAAGGGAATGTGGAACTATTCTTCGATGGATTAAGAAGAAGGAATGGTGTAGGTGCACATATTTTTTTAATCTCTCCCTAAAAGGAGAGTTATTTATATTCTTTCAGACTTTTGTTAAATTGCATTATAATATGGCTAAATATGAGGCATTGATTTATGGTCTACATTTGGCCAAAGGAAGGGGAATATAATCACTACAAGTGTTTGGTGATAGTGAAATAATAGTTCACCAACTAAGATCAAAAATCACAACTAAGAATAAATTTTTCAAATCTTACAAACATAAGGTTTGGAACTTGTTAAAGGATTTTATCACTTTACACATTCAAGTGATACCAAGAGAACAAAACAAAGATGTTACTCACATGGCCGCAGTGGGTTCCCAATATAACCTATCTAAAGAGATTAAGAAGGATAATAGCTAACATGTAAAATTAATAATGATACAATCTATTCTTGATAAAGTAACCAACTAACAAGTTTTTGATAGTGATCAACAAATTGTTAATTTTTTATGAGATGAGGCTAAATTATGAAATAAAAATCAATCAAGACTGCAATAAAAATAAATGGATAAAATCATTTAGTTTAATACAAACAAATTTGACATGGGAATTATTACTTTGGAAATTATCTTCAACTTTGATGAACAACTGAAGGGTGAGAAGAAAAATATCATGGTAAATGAAGACTATGAGCTAGTATTTATCTAAGAAGGAAAGGCATTGAAGATTAGAAAGGTATGCAATACTTATGAAAAACAATATTTTATTTTATTGTATCAAGAACTTGATGATAAATTTGCTTAGAGTTATAAATATCTAAGGGGTTTTGACCCTAGCTTAGTCCAACACATAATATAACTTGACTCAAATACTAATCTTGTTAGACAAAAATAGAGACCAATCAATCCAAAGATAGAGCCCTTAATAAAGAGTGAGTTGTCCAAACTGATAGAGGCCAACATCATTTTCCCTATCAAACACTCATCTTGGGTTGCAAACTTGGTCCCTATTAGGAAAAAAATGTTGAAATCAGGCCTTATGTAGATTTGAGGGACCTAAACAAAGCATCCTTGAAGGATCATTATTCACTTCCACCCATGGATTAAATCCTTCAAACTATATCAAGATCTAAAAGTTTTCCCCTTCTGGATGGATATTCTAGATATAACCAAATCCTAATATAGGAATATGACTAGTTTAAGACCATTTTCACTATAAAATAAGGCACATATGCCTATAAAAAGATGCCTTTCAGTCTAACCAATGTTGGTGATACATTCCAGACATCCATGGATGTGGCTTTTAGGAGTTTGATAAATGAGATGATTTTAGTGTACCTAGATGATATCCCTATTTTTCAAAACATGTTGGTGACCACCTAGATCAACTAAGAAAAGTATTTGAAAGGTGCAAATAATTTGGATTTTCCTCAATACAAAAATGCGTGTTTTTGAGTTCATGAAGGGAAACTACTAGGACACATTGTTTCAAAAGAGGGTCTTGTAATACACCTAGAGAGAGTAATTTATATATCTTTTCTAGCACTTCTAAGCCATAAAAAGGGATTGAAATTTTTCCTAAGAAAGATAAACTTTGTAATAAGGTTTGTTCCCAATTTTTCTTCCGTGGCAAAGCCTCTTACTGTCATGCTTAAGAAGGGGGTTAGTTTTAACTACAAATAGGAAGGAAAGGATAGTTTAAAGCCATCAAGTAGGTTATCTTTCAAGATCATACCCTATTCAACCACAACTATGAGAATGATTTCATTCTCTATGCTTTTGGAGGAGAAGGTAACATATCAATTATTATGACCCAATAAAATAAAGAATAGTTGGAGTAGCCTATATGTAATTTTTGAAGGAATACAAGAAAAAGGATAGTTTTGTTGAGAAAAAAGTATATTCCATAATATAAGATCTCAAAATGTTCAATCATATGCTCTCCAATAGTAAAATTCATCTGATGGTTAGTCACCAAAGAAGCAAGGAGTTATTTTTGAGCTGGGAAATAAAAGAGAAGAAAGTGGGTTGGATCACAAAAAGTCAAGAAATATGATGTGAGCATCAAAATAACTAACTTCATAAGATTAAAGGTATTATGTGAACAAATTGATTTTGATATAAAGACTACTGATGTGGTATGTGTTCAATAGGCATTACAACCAGCCACTCTACATCTAATCAATAGTTAGATCAATGACATGACTATCTTCTTACAGACTAGTGAATACTTGCATGAGATCGAAAAATCCAAGAGGAGGTAATTCAAACTCCAATATATTCATTATGTTATTATTTAATGGATATTATTTAGGAAAAATATGAATGGAATTATGTTGAGGTGAATCGAGCATGATCAAATTTCTAAGGTGCTTGAGGAGTTCCTTAATGGATCTTTAGGTGGACATTTATCTACAAGAACCACTACCATCAAAATAAGGAGGGCATGATACTATTAGCTTAAACTCTTAAAATATGCCCATAAATGGGTGAGGAACTATGAGAAATGTGACTACTTTGTAGGCAAGTAAATATTAACAACTCTCCCTCTCAAACCAATCCAAGATGACTAGCCATTTGCCCAGTGGGGATTGGATTTCATTAGCATGATCAATAAATCATCAAGTGTAGGCCATAAATGAGTCCTTAAAACAACTGATTGTTTCACTAGATGGAATAAACTAGTTTCATTTAAAGATGCCATGGAAGTATCTATCCTAGAATTCATGGAAGACATTGTCACTAGATTTGGTATTCCTTATACCATTATCTCAAACAATGCTAAAGATTTTATTGGCAATCAGGTGAGTGAATGGGTGATAAGGCACATTGTATACCTAAATACCTCATTAAATTATTACCTACAAGGTAATATATTATAAATATATACCAACAAAAATATCATAAGGATTATCAAAAGGACAATGTAGGATAACCAAAGGATGAGCCATACTAAGTTAAAATTAACACTTTGGGATGATAGGATCATTCCCAAGAGAACTATTGGTAATTATCCATTCATGTTAATACACGGAAGAGTAGCTATAATTTCACTACCAATAGAGTTACCATATCTATAATTCAATCATCAGATGGAATTAATTGAAAATGATGAAATTTTAGTGCAATTGGCAAAACTCATGGAGTGAGAAGTCAAGAACTGATCAATGCAAGTTTTGGAAGATAATCATGCTCAATTAATATTTTTTTGACAAAAATTCAATTTATAGGATATTAAAAAAGGAGACATGGTTCTAAAATGGGATGTGAAAGAGCCAAACTAGGAAAGCATACAAATTTTGATGCAATATGGAGTGGTCCATACATCACAACTTAGTGCAAAGGAGCCAATGTATTCCAACTATCCATGCTTAATGGATTAGAGCTACCTATCCTAGTCTATGGGATATACCTCAAAGCTTGATTTTTTGATAATAATTCTTTCCAAAACATTATATATATTAAGTTTGATTGGTTTTCCCAAATAAATGTTTTAGCACAAATTTGCAACTCATTAAGAGTTTTTATTTCCTTAGTTTGTTTCTATTTTATTTTTCCCTATTTTATTCTTATTTTATAAATTCCTAGTTTTTTAATTCTCTAGTTAAAGTGTGTTAAAACTTAAAATTAGTCCATTTATAAATAACTAGACGACTACTGGAATAAATTGATTAGCAGGAAATCACTCAACATAGGTTGCCAAAAATGTTGATATTTTTGTGCCAAAAATATCAAAACATCTTAACCCTAAGGGAGACCCATTAATTTTTTGGGGGAAAATACTTAAAATTTACCAAGAAACCTTTTTTAAATTCCTAGTAGAAACTAGAGATTTGGGTACAGTTTGTAACTTGTAAAGTTGTAAAGTGTACCCAAACCTCTGTTTCCCACTTACCCAATACCCACAAAAAACTAGAATTCCATTTGAACTTTGAAACTTATCAAATTTAAAAATAAAATAAGAACCCCAAATTTTTATCTTACCTAATACTTTTGAAAACCATAACTTTGGTTTCACTTTGAAACTTTGCAAAGTGTAACTCGAGTTCCACTTTCCACCATTCACCCTACCAATAGGAATCAAATTTTTTTCTATACTTTGTAACTTTACAAAGTTACAAAGTAAAAATTAGGTTATAATACTTGATTATATGGCACCAAAACACTAAATAAAAAGTGGATATGGAAATGCAAAATAAAATTTTGCAACTTGCAAAATTGCATGATAACCGTAAAACACTATTTTTTATCATTTACCCAACCACCACCCTATTTGGCATTTATTTAAAGTTTTATTAATAAAATTATGTTTTTTGGTCATTATTTAATATTTGAAAATTTAAATTAGAGCTATGAATTCCAAGAAACATTTGAACCAGACATCAAGTAATGCCAAGCAACACCACACACTCAAATATGACATTGACATCCCCTATGCATGCAAAAAATAGTATTCATCTAGATCATTCTAATCCAAAAATAAAAATATTTGGTTGAAATATAATTAAAAAATAAAAACAACACAATTCAAATAATGCTATCTCTGAAAAGAGATGTTTTATTGATCAAATTTGCAGACCCAAACATATGCCTATCTTTGAGAAGAGATGTCTCCTTTACATTTCAGGTTACATCTTAATTTATACATGTTTTGAAGTTATTATAAGGATTTGGAAGGTCACCAATCTTGAGGGAGATATAGTGGTTTGATTTCCATGATTTACAATAATACAAAATTTGAGGAATTACTATTTTTAAAAACTTATGAATTTTAGACTGCACTACTAAAATTGAAATTTAGGGCCCTTCCATTGGGTTTTTAGGGGTAAAATTTCATTAATCAAAGATCCATGCCATCTCATGACATTAACCTCATTATTATCTTAACAATGGTTCAAATGATGAGTCAATTGGAGCTACGGTGAAAAAGTTATGGCTCCCGAAAATTCTGCCATCAATTGGGGTGGACCCATCCCCCGAATTGTCATCTGAATTGTTGCCCGGATCACAATCAAATTTCATTCAAAATCACTATTTTTATAATATATTTTAGTTGATCATAGGTTTCTTATATATAAATTTATGTTTTTATCCTAGACTTAACATCATTTTTCTATATTTGCTCACATATTTCGTATTTTTCTCATTCACATACTATTAAACCAAGATTGTTCTTTACATCTTTTCTAAAAAATATAGGGTTTATGTTGTGAATTTTAAATCTAGAATATTCCCAAAATATTTTTGACATAAACTCCAAAAAAAACCCCTCTTACTTTTGTAAGATCAAATCCCACAGAGATCCCAACTACTAAGACACTTAGAAAACCTTGACAGAGGTTTCCTTCGCTCTAATAACTGCAAGTTCCCATTGGAAATAAGAATTGCATCTGATACCAAAAACCCCACTAGACTTTTCATCAAAATTTTCAATTGAAAATTTCAAGTCAAAACCTTGATGGACATTTTAGCTGTAATTATATATTATATCTCCACTAAGACTTTACAACTGTAATAATAAGTCTAAACTCTAGCCAACTCTATGGTTGGTTTTCCCATGCCAATTTTCCTAGAGCACATGTCTGGAAAGGAAATGAAGTTCAATTCAAAGGGACCTAGTGTCCCATAAAACCTAGATTCAAACATAAATGAGAACACTAACATAGATCTAGGTCACACAAACCTAGCAGATTTTTGGAGATACATAAATGAAAAATTCAAGAATGATTAGGTTCAAATCATCTACAATAGTGATTTTCCCTAGGATGCATCCTTCCCACTATCAATAAAAATCCCTAAGCTTATGCTCACAATGGAAAAACACTATGATGCTAAAAGAGGGAGGTGGTGAACAACAAAAGAGAGAAGATTATGAAATTGGACCTTGATTTCATATATACTATGTTCTTGATTCTAGAATATGAAGGCTATCTAGATATAACCCCTAACACTTCTAAGAATTTATATCAATATAATAATGCAACCTATCTATGGGTTTTGAACAAACAATGTCTAAAAACTTCTATACTTACATCCAAAAGAATGCCTAAAACCTGGCTAGGATAGACTTGAAAGATGAAGTAGGAGACATCATTATACTCTTACATAGAGTTATAGGGTATCCAAATTCCAAGAATTATTAGGATTATATGTACTAGTATATCTTGATGGTTCATCAAAACAAATAGTACATCCATTGGGTCTAGCTAATTTCTTACTCCATTCACAAACATTTGATGGAGGTCCAAACTATAGGAAAGTTTTATATAACATCATACCTTATCTATATATTATCAAAAGGGAGGGATTTCCTAGGATTGAAGACACTACCTGGTCAAATCAACAAGGTCTTGAATAGTAACCTTGACCTCATCCTTGAGGCAAGCAAGCAAAATTTTAGAAGGGTCATTGATGCTTTCATAAATTACATCATAATTATATTTAAAAAGGAGTTAGGAAGGGGAAGATTTTCTAATGTAGCAACAAGTGAAATTAAAAACTAAGGGTCATATTTCATTCAGTTACCAAGGTATTCATACACCAGAGTTGGTGTTTTTAGTGGGTGTCCTTACACCCTTCCTAATTATGTAAGTGACAACTAGGCCCTAATGAAACTTGTGAGGTAACTTGAAGAAACCCATAAGTTTTTATCAAACAAACATAAGGTAGGGATCCACCTCCCTATCATCATAGGGAGATACACCCACCCTTCCCTATCAAAATCCAAATGTGTAGATTCCAAGGTGACTAAAATGACCTTAAGAGCTCTTGATTTAAGGCTATTCTATGATATGACTGGACATATTACCAATATATTGGGTATCACCACATATTCCCACATTCCTTTTGAAGAATATTATTGGGAATATATGTAGGATGAAGAGGAAGTAAGGTTAAGAGATTATATCATAATGACCCTGGAACAAATCAAAACCTATAACATGGCACCAATCCCTAAATATTTGAAAGATGGTGAGTCACTAGTTAACAGGGTGTATTATGATAATAAAATCTATCTCCGACCTCCTCCACTAGTTAGGTGGTCACTACCTAAATCCTTCTCATTCATGGATAGGACCACCCATGTTATAAACAAAATAATAAACTAGTTAAGGAGTAAAGAGGTCAAAATAACCAAATAGAACCTAAGTATTAGTGACAAGTTGAGAAAGGTAAAGGAGAAGGGTATGTCAACAACAATAGAGAGTCACAACAGTGGAAACCAACTAGACCAAGTAGATAAGCCAGTTGTGTCACACAAATAGAAGCATAATCATAAGGCAAAAAGGGCTCCTTCCATCATCCAAAAGACAACAACATAACTGATGGATCAACCACTATTAACTTCTATAAAAGACACATCTACTATTTAATTGATATAATCAGTCCCTCCTCCCATATTTACTATGTAGTCATCTCAATAAATTACCCCCATATTTCTACCATCCCACCAATACAAGTAATTTCACATTCATCTAACCCACCTGTGCAAGTAACTCCCTTAGAAGTAATCCAATCAACATAGTTGGATACTCAAACTCCACCTTCACCTCCCTCTTCCACAATCACTTCCATCTCATTACCAATACCCACTACCATTCCATTAATCACTAATACCATCCAATAATAAATGGCTATGGAATTTGTCATCCTAATTACAATCCCAATAGACATCCGAACCATTGGGATAAAATAAATTCATTTTCATCTTCCATCATAATACCCATTTCATCTACCCTGAGTGTTCCCACTATGTTGATTGATTCATTTGTTGCCTTGGATTCCACCCTTCTACAGGTTCCCCTTTTCAAATTACCCATGACTATCTTTCCACTCATGTCACTTCCAACTTACACATCCCTGATAAGCACATTTATACCCATTTTTTCCACTCCCATAGTAACCTAAGCCCACACCAAGGAGGTAGAAATAAAAGGACACATTGATACAACTATGGATACTCAACCCATAAATGGGAAAGAGAAAGTAAAATCATCATCTAAATAATTAGTGGAAATATTAGTGATAGATACAACACTTGTCATAGTAACCGCCAGTATAGTAAATTTAGCTATAGATTTATAGATGATAATTACTACTTTAGTTATAGATTCATTGCTTTCCACTCCAAGTTGGATAATGTAATCAATAGAAAATAAAAGGAAACAAATGGTTTTTCTTATCACTCTAGACTCTGGTCTTTTGGAAGCATCCAAAAAACCAAAGATAGGCCCAAAAACCATATCCAAAATATCATATGATTCTACAGGGAAAAGATATGTGGAGATAGAAATTCCCCCACCAGATAAATAAAAGGAATATCTAGTGGTAGGGGATTATAAAATATCTAAAGTTCACCTGGGTCATTTGACAAGAGAAGGATTGAAGCATGATGTTCAATCAAGTATCAACTCTATTTTTGAGAAGATGGATAATGGCAATGTCACTAAAGATAAACTAAAAAATAAAGTTGAATAATTGACAATTTCCTAGAGGAAGTTCATTAAGATAGTAGCCCATCCAACTCAATATCTTAATCAATTCCCTAACAAATAAACATCTTAGGTAATGATAGAGATTGGTACCATGGGAAGGGCCATAAAAGACTAGGCTACTGAATTCATAACAAAAGGAAACAAAGTGATAGAAATGGAAAGGGACTATTACAAGACTCTAAAGGATGATAATGCATCTTTGAAAGAAGAAATAAGCAAATATGAGGAAGAGATTGAAATACTAAACCTATTATTTCCAAAATTATAGGTTATTTATCTAATTGAGACCGACATACTCATATCAAAAAAGATATTAAAGAGGCATGCAAAACATGAAGAAATATATACAAAAGCCCATTTTAGAATTAGGATACTCACTAAGAGTATTGATAAGGCTAAAAATAAATGTGATAAGGTCACAAATACAATTTATGACATTGAATATTTACTTGGTAAATTATCATGTGAAGAAACAGATCACCAATATCAACCCCTTGCTATTCAAGACATTTAGGATAAATTCAAAGGGGTAGTCAAAATAGAATCATCATAGAAAGTAACCTTCAACTTGAATTTCATCCATTAATTCATTAGGTATTACAATACACTAGATTAGATGGGAAAAGATACTCAAGTCTACAGAGCTACATCTAGGGAACTATCTGAAGTGGTGGTAGAATGTGAGATTAGTAACCTTTAGAACCTTGATCCTGATGAAGAATGCCTTCAAGAGATATTTAGTAGATTTTATAATTATATAAAGAAGATACAAGTTAAAAATGACATGTAATCTTTAGAGGTCATGGTTGTGGATTAAATATTTCAAATTAATTATAAAAATACATTATGTAAATTACATTTTTGTTGTAAGAAACATTGTAAAGTTGTAAGTTGTAAATTGAAACTACCATTTTGACAACTCTTTTTGACAAAAGAATCATTTGTAATTTTCAATTATATTTTTTTCAAGCTTTAAGTTGTAATGTGAAAACTTGTAATTCACACTTTTTCTTTTGACAAGTTTGAATTGCTTCAATTTCATAAACTCATGTTGCAATTTACAATTTTTTTTTTAATCAATTTGAATGATTTAAACATTGTAAAAGTCTATTATTCAAATTAAAAATTAGGTTTTACAAGTTTTAACTTAAAATATCTAAAATTATTCCATGATAACTGATTAATGGTTCATTTTGGCACCTCATTTATTGGGAGAGACAACAACAACACAACTCAAAGAAGAAAGGGTTCAATTAGAAGATTTAAATGAATTTATCTAATCCTCAAGCACTTGTTGAAGCACCCAACAATTTCATGATAATTTTTAGACCATGTACTTCACTAAGGATGCCATTTCAAGCTAAGGAGAAGGATGTTTTTATGAAGTTTCTTGGATTTTATTGATCTAGAACTGAGTGTAAGGTGTTGTTAACTTCCTCTCTTTCAAGGGAGTATTTTTGTATAAATATGGGTACCCTAGTGTAGCCCATATATATTTTTAATATTAGATAAATTATTCTATATTTTTAAGAATTGATCTACATTCTTTAACCCATAGAAATCTAATAGACTGAAGTTTTATCTTCCTTGTGTTATGCCTTCTTTATGTATGAACAACTATTTATTAAGTTTGTGAATGTTTTGATTCTTGTTTAAGTCACATAGATTTATATGTGGTATTATTTATGCCCTTTTGAAATCTTGTTGATAAAAAATAAGGAAATATGTTCTTTATTTGATAAATATTCCATATTACCTTTGATGTCATATTTGTGCAAGATTGTGTTTTAATAAACTCAACATTTTAAACATTGAAATATGTTCAAATAAAGTAAGCATTAATTTACACTAGATTATTTGGTGTAATCACCAAATTTCAAATTTTAAAACTCATTTTAAAACTCATTTCCTCATAATTCAAGCCCTAGTTAGGTTAAATATCACTAAGAGGTAGTAGTTTGATAGAATTGGTCATATACCAATTGCACTAAGCTTAATGAAAAGAAGTCAAACTTATTTAAAGGTTCACCTCAATTTGCTAAGGTTCCACATCTTGAAGGGGATCCCATTATGTCATTAAATTTTACATGTGCTATAACTCATGCTATTCATAAGACTACAACTATAAAATTGGTGCAAATTTTAATTGATAACAAGAGGTTAATATGAGTAGATATCTACACAAAGGATATGATGATAATGATTTTTTGATTATCACTAGGGACTAGGAAATTATAAGAATAGATGTTTTACCTTGAAACATAAGATCCAAGATCTTATTGATGATTAAAAGATTAAATTTGATGATCATATATAAAGGAATTAGCAAACAAAAAATATTTAACAATCCTTTACAAGCCCATTCTAAGAAAGAACCAAAAGTTTTGATGACATATAATACATATCCTCCTCCATCACATTATGATAACCAATTAAACAATATTATTAGTACTTATATGTGACATTTACCTTCTATGGTTTAGATATATCTATTTATTTTAATGATATTTAGATTAAGGATGATGACTCTAATATCCATTCTTTATTCATTCAAGTATACCTTGATTAACACCCTTTATGCAGTGTTATGATTGATAATGGTGAAAGTGAGAATGCTTACATCATGACATTAATTACACACTATGATTATACTCATAATGATTTACATCCTTATACTAGATTAGTTATAGAATTTGATGGGACCTCCCAAAAGGTTCTTGGTGAGATTAACCTACCTTTACAATTTAGTCCTACACATGTGGTTACTACCTTTTCAATAATATATTCTATGAGCATATTTGATATGTTATTGGGAAGACCTTAGATCCATACACTTTGAGAAGTACCAACTATAGTGCATGGGTGTGTTAAATACATTCGTACTAATCAGGTAATTATAGTTTCCATAATTCAATATGAACATCCCCTTGAATAAGAAAAACTTATACCTAGATAAATAACTATCAAACTTGTTATCACATAGATTTTGCACCTATGTTGATGTTTTAGCTAGCTGTGTAAAAACCTAATGATACAATGGGATCACCTTCAAGTTGTAGGACATTGGAAAATTGAGGCCAACCTTTAGAGAAGGTTGGATTCCTTTCACTAAATTCAATGCAACTGATAAACTACCATCCTATGTAGAAATTCCACTTCTTAGTGATCTTGCTCCTAAACTATGGTTTGGCTGTGAGAAAAGCATTTTGGGAATGAAATTGCAAAATTGAAAATGATGATTACACCAAATATTTTATAGTGGATTTTAATGTTTTCTTGAATGAACATAATATAATAATAAATATATTAAAAATTTTACAATCAAAAACTCATGCAAATGTGAAACCAAAGGCAATATTTGTTTCTCTTCATACAAGGGACAATATTCTTTATTTTAAATCAAACAATATTTTAAAAGGGTAAAAAATAATCATAAGTGAAATTTTAATTTTTTGATTGAAATAAGAATTAAAACATCCAAAAATATTTAAATAGCATTTCATACATAAAGATTACATTGACAATAAAGGTAAATCTTTAATTTATTCTCATTCTCTATGTTATAAAATGTAGACATGTTATTCAAATTGTAGAATAATCTCTCTAGAAACAAACATATAAATGGGTTATGTTATAGTACCCATATTTATAAAAAAATCTAATGAGAGAGATGTAATTAATAAATAAATCCATGCCTAGTTAAAGAACATGCAAATCTATAAACTCCATGCAAAAAGGGGCATGATCTTCAATTTTAGTATATCCATTGCAAGATAAACAAGTGGAAAACAAAATACAAGTGTTGAGCATGATCCAAAATGCTTGAGGCATTGAGGGAAATTGGAATATTCATGTAATGCCTTTATCTTCTCTAATCAAGCTACTACTTCATATTCATGCAATGAGGAACCAAAGTAAAACTCAAAATTTAGAGAAAAATATAGATTTAGATAACTTAAGTCTATTTTTGTAGAACCCTAACTTGTAATTTTCAATTGGGACTATTACAAATTTTAAGTCACATAATTTTGACAAAACTAGAAATGCATTTTACAATATGTGCTTTTGGAATTCAAGCAACTCAAACTTGTCAAAATGGAAAGTGTAATTTACAAGTTTTCTTTTTACAACTTTCAATCTATCAAAAAGGAATATGGAAATTACACATGGCTCTTTCTCAAAAAGAGTTGTCAAAATGATATCTACATTTTACAAGTTGTAAGTTTACTATATTTTTACAACAATGAAAATATAATATACAAGAATGTTTTTTATAGAAATAATTAATCTGTAACCAAAAATTTTGAGGACTCTTTATCATTCTTCAACTATGTTTTCTCAATATATGCATCAAAACTCTTGAAGATCTCTAGGATTTGATTTTCATTAGGACCAAAAGAGTAGATGTTTCTTATCTTGCATTCTACTATTGTATCAAAGATGTTCCTTCTAAAGGCTCTATATTATTGAGTCTCTTTTTCCATTTGATCCAATGTGTTATGGTACTTGATGAAATAGTGGATAGAGCTCAAGCAAAAGGTTGTATCTCCTGCTAATTATATTTTGACTACTTTTTTGAATTTATTTTTTACTTCATACATGGAAAGAACCTGGTTTTTCTAATCTATTACTTGACATGATAATTTATTCAAATAAACTTCAATATCATATACCTTATTAATGGCCTTATCATGTGTAGCCTTAGCTTTATTAGAACTATGCATGCGTATCTTTATTCTAAACTGAGATTCTCTATCTAACTCCTTTTTCTTTGCATCATTTCTTAATATCTTTTATGTAAGGAAGATTTCAACTTCAATTGTATCCATAATTGTCAACTTTGGATAAAAAAAGGTTCAACCTTTCTATCTCTTCTTAATACTTGTTTATTTTCTCTCTCAAGGTGACCCTTATCTCCTTAAAATTTGTATAATGGTCCATTACTAATTCAATAAATTTGTTTCCCTTTGAGATGAGTTCTTCAACCCATTTTTAATAGCCCTTACCATGCTACCAATTTATATCACTGCATCAAGTTTTGCTTGATCTATGATCTGAGTAATAGGTTGTGTTGGTTGAGTAGTAGGTTTAATGAAATTTAATGTAATCATTAGTTTCTCAACCTTGTTCTTCATCTCTTCCTTAGTAACCATGTCACTCTCCATTTTCTCAAAACTAGAGTTAATATTGGATTGAACATCATGTTTAAACCCCTCTCTTGTAGGATGTCCAAGGTGAACCTTTAATACTTGGTAATCCACCACCACTAGATCTTCCTTCTATTTGTCTAATTGGGGGATTGAAGTATCTAAATTATTTTTCCATTGATGAGTCATACAATATCCTTGAAATGGGCTAAGGAGTTGTTTTGGATTTCTTATGTGAATTTATGAGTTTAGAATCTAATGTATTTATGAACACCATGTACTTATAATTTTCCCCCACTATCTATGCTAAATAATTAGGAGTAACATCCTATTATGTTGACATAATCACTTGAGAATATATAGATGAAGATACTACAATGGTGGGCATGGTGACAAGTGTTGTATCCTTCACTAATATTGCCATTGATTTTTTGGTAAATGACTTTATAACCTCTTCCCCATCTATAGGTTGAGTGTCCACATTTGTATCAATGAATTTTTCAATCTCTACCTCCTTTGAGGGGATTGGGGTTACTATGGAAGTGGAAGAGATTGGTGTAATGGAAATGGATGTGTCTACTGGGATGAGGGAGATGGAAGTGATACTAATGGATGAGGAGGCATAGGGAATTAGAATTGAGGAACCTATGGAATTGTGGAATATAAAGCCTTGAATGAATAAATAAATGTTATAAGAACACTTAGGGTTGGTAAAGTAGGAAAGATGAAGGGAGATGAAGATGAAATAGTAGTTAGCCCAGGGGCTGGGATGACCAACAAGATTGTAGTTAGAATGATTGAATTTGTGGCTATATTTTATTGTGTAATGTTGGTAATTAATGGGATGGAAGGAATTGTAGATGAGACAAAAGGAATTATGTAAGGGGGTGTGAAATTATGGGAAAGGGAGGAATTATGGAATGGGGAAGCAAAATGGAGACTTGAGTGTCCAATTGGATTGATTGAACTGTTGGGAATGGAATTATTTATATAGGTGGATTGGGATGAATGGAAGGTGGAATTACTTGAGGTGAAGGAGTAGAGACAAGAGGAGGAGGCGTTGAATATATTATAATGATAGAGATAGGTGGAGGGAGTATTATAGATATGGGATTAGATACTATAAATGATATGGGAATAGAAACTATTGTTACTTCCATGACAGTTGTATCCTTAGATGAAATGAGAATTGGTTGATCTGCTACTACTCCTTGGCTACTTGATTGTCCCTTATTAACCTTTTATTTCTTATTTCTCTTATATAATATCACTATCCTATCTTCTTGTTCTAGGAGTGATCTAATACTAGACCCTTTTGATAATGGTGGTACTCCCTTCTCCTTGAGTTCTAGTAGTTTTTAACTAGTACTCACTATTTATTTGGTCAATTGGAATGCTTTAATTTTGAGCCAACTAAGTGTTCTATTTATTAAGTTGGTGTTTAAATCCATTAAAGAGAAAGACTTAGGAATAAACCACCTTAATATTAGAAGGGGTTAAGCATAGATCTTATTATCATAGTAGATCTTGTCTATTGGGGACTCATTATCTACCATGTCTTTGGGGACTAGTACCATTTTAAAAGTTTTGACCTGATGTAAGGTCATTCTTAAATAGTCCTTTAGTCTTACTTCCTCTTCATCTTTCCAAGTCATTTTAGAAGTCTTAATAGTAAGGGAAATGGAAATATGTTGAGATTCCTAATGTACTAGTAATATTAACATGAACATCATATAATGGCCTTGTATCCAAATATCTCAAGGTCATTTGTGTTATTTATACATCTGTACATTTATCTTTGGATAAATAAGGGCATACGTATCTTTCTATATTGATGGAAAAATGAATTATTGCCTTGTGTTTGTTGGATAAAAAATTATGAATTTCAACTAGTTGCCTCATAAGATCCATCAAATCCTATTTGTCACTCACATAATTTGAGATGTTGTAAGGACAACTATTGAATCCTCATATTCTGATGTATGAGTATGTGGGGAAATAGATGAAATAAGAACCCCAATTGGTAATATCTAAAGTGGAAGCATAAGAGAATATATTCTTCTATAGTTCCTTGTCAAACATAACTATTATGTAGTGGATGAATGCATCATTTAATATCCTAAAGTGATGCCTACTATCTTCCAAAGTGAGGTCAGGGTAATAACTGAACACTTCATTTGCCTGGTTAGCTATTATGTTGAGTCTTGGGAAAAATCTTCCTTTGGCCAATATATAAACTAGATAAGAAGTTATATAACATTTCACTATGCTTTAGACCTCAATTGACTACTTATGGATGGAGTCACTATTGAGCTATGCTTAGTGGATGTATTACTTGTTTTGGTGGGTCACCCATATATATTGGTACATCTAGTCTTGGATTTTTTTACATCAAGCTACTAGTGATCTTGTGTAGTAGTATGATTAGATCACCTACCTCATCTTTAAAATTAATCCTCTCCAATGTTTTAGGTAGTCTAGTGTATGTAGCCTTAGGTATCCTTAGTCATTATTTATTCATCACCCCTTGATATCTAATGTTGTTGTCTTGATAGAATTTCATTGATGACTTTGGAGTTATATCTAGGTAACTTTCAAATTTGGGTATCAAGAACATGGAGTCTATAAAGAGGTCTAGGTTTAGAATATTTTCCCTTTTGTCATTCAAAAAATATCTCTTATTATCATCATAATGATTTTATAATGTGAGTACCAACTCAAGCCTTTACACAATTAGTGGGAGAACCACTGCCTGGGGTAGTTTGTAGTCATAAATTCCCTAAATCCAGTCATTCTTGAATTTGGAATTTATTTTGGTCTAAAAATTACCTAGGTCAATATGACCTAGGTTTATGTCTATAATCTTAGTTGTATTGGATTCTATACTAATTATAACACTAGGTCCTTTAGATTTTAACTTCATCTCTTTCCTAGACATGGATTTTAGAGAAATTACTAGGGGAAAACCAATTACAGAGTTGGTAGAATTTGTAAGTACAAAATACATGTGAAAGCCTTGATAGAGATTGGAGTTATAATTAGATGTGAAAAGTTCATGGGGATATGAAGTTGCAATTACATGTAGAAATCTATGGTAGAGATTAGCGTTACAAACTACACCTATGATCTCCAATGGGAACTCCAACAAAGATTGAGGTTTCTTTAAGGATTGGAAAAGACTATAGGATTGTGGGGTTATAAATGTAGGTATAAATACCATATGTTCTAAAGTTGTCTCTAGTTAGTGGAAAGTCTATAGGGACTATGAGGGAATATTATAAGGGAATATTCACTAGTTTGGGAATATCTTAAGAATATGTGACTAGTTTGTACAGAATATTAGGGAAACCCTAAGTTTTTGTCTAGAAAGGACAATGGGAAAAATGGTTTCAAAAGATTCCTAACATAGATGGATGATCCCACTAAGACACCATGAAAACTATCTAAAACCCTATGACACCTAAGAAAAGTATAAAACCCTAAAAATTAATCAATTTACCATCAACATGTAGGAAAATGGAAATAATTCAAGTAAAAATCTATTGTAAGAAGGAAATTTTGAAAAAATATAGGAGATAAAATAAAATAATGTGTAGTGGTATCAATGGCAGTGTGGCTCAAAGTTCATGGCTCAAGGTCATGGCTTCATGGTAGTAAATGCATGGCATGTGGATCGAGGTCACTATTAAGGTTGTAGATCTCCAAATTTGATTTTCATAATTTAAATAATTAATTAATTTAACAATAATTTAATTTATATAAGACCCCTATAATAACTTCCCCAAGGGTGATGGTTGGCAGAGATCTAGAGTCTACAAGCAACTTTACAATTTTACAAGTCTTTTATTTGAACTTTGACCTCTAGATTCCATGGTGTGGTTTGTTTGACTCTTTTAAAATGGGAAGGAAAAAATTAAGGGAAAATTCATAACTTTATAAGTTGTAATTTTCAGTTGGAATTATTGATTCCATGGTGAGGGTGGTCGATGGGAAGTGGAAATTGAATTGGAGTTTACAACTTTTTAGCTGTGAATTGTAACTAGAGTTATAGTTTTTGGTTGGAGTATTGTGTGGGAAGTAATTTTCAAGTTTGTAAGTTGAAAAATTGCTTTCAAATCTCTATTTTATACAAGGTATTTGTTTTTTAGGAAGTATAACTCTACTTATAATTTATAACTTTTCAAGTTACAAATTGCTAGTGGCGTTTCAGTTTCCACTAGCTAAGTGTTTAGTGGAAAATAGAGGTCTACATGTAATTCATAATTTTGAAACATACAAATGACAACCAGATATTTGTTTCCACTAGATACTATATTATGATAAGTGGAGGTTGGGAAGCAGTTTGTAATTCTACAAGTTGCAAATTGCAATCTAATATCTAGTTTTGCCCTACTTAGGAAAATGAGTGTTTTGGGTCATTTAAAGTGATTTTTCTAAAACATTAATCGGTATTCTTTAGGATACTTGAGATTTTGATATTTTTTGAACAAAAATATCAACATTTTTAGTGACCTCTATGGGGTGATTGCCTAATAATCAATTTTTTTTAGTAGCCTTCTAGTTCATTAGGCATGGATTCATTTTAATTTTAACACACTTTAACTAGTGAAGAACAAAACTAGGATTTGCATAAATAAGAAAAAAATAGGGGAAAATAGAAAAAAAATAAGGAAAAAAAAACTCCTAATGAGTTTACTTGTGAAAAATCACCTATTTGGAAAACAAAACTAACCCTAATATATACAAAATTTATTTTTTGGAATGGATTTCAGCTTCAAAAGCAAGCTTTGAGGTATATCCCATTAACTAGGATAAGTATTTTTGATCCATTAAGCTTGGATAGCTAGAATGCATTGGATCCTTTAAACTGAGTTATAATATATGGATCACTCCATATTGTAACAAACTTAATGTGATTTCCTAGTTTAACTTTATATGCATACCATTTAAGAACCATGTCTCCTTCATTAAAGCTCCTACCAAATGATTTTTAAAAAAAATTTATCTTTATTTGAGCCTGATTTGCTTCCATAATTTTCATTGACTGGTTCTTAACTTCTTATAGTTCCATGAATTTCTCCAATATTACTATATTTTCATCATTGTTGATCAAATCCAATTGATGATTGAGTTATCGATATGGAAACTCAATTGATAGTGGGACTCTGGCTTCCATTCCATATACCAACATGAATGGAGAGTTACCAATTTAACTCTTAGGAGTGATCTTATCATCCTATAGTGCTGATTTCAAATTTGTGTTCCATGTCTTTTGGTTGTCCTCCATTGTCCTTTTGATAATTTTTGAGGTTCTTGTTGGTAGACTTGGCCAAGCCATTAACCTATGGGTAATAATTATAAGAATTACTCAGGTATACATTATGATTTATATCCCATTCACTCACTTGAGTGCCCACAAAATATTTGGCATTGTATTAGATAATGGTGTAAAGAAAACCAAACCTTGAGATGATGCCATTCATGAATTCTAGGATAGATGGCTCTGTGGCATTTTTTAGTGCAACTACATTAGTTCAACTTGTGAAATAGTTAGTTTTTATAAGGATCCATTTATGGCTTGAAATTTATGGTGGATTGATCATACCAATGAAATCCAATCCCCATTGAGCAAATGGTTGGTCAGCTTGAATTGGTCTGAGAGGGAAAGCTGCTAATCTTTGCTTCCTTGTGAAGTAAACACACTTCTCATAGTTCTTTACCCATTTATGGGAATCTTTGAATATTTTAGGCAAATAATATCCCCCTCTCAGTATTTTCATGGTATTTATTATTATAAAGAAGTTCCCACCTGATAGACCAGTGTGAAACTCTTTAAGTACCTTGGGGACTTGATTATGCTTGATACATCTTAGCATGACTCGATTCATATATTTTATAAACAATATACCATCAACAAAACATAATGAATGGATTGGAGTTTGAAATACCTTTTCTTGGACTACTAAAAATCATACTGGTACTCATCAATTTATAGGAAGATGGTCATGTCATAGATCCAACTATTGGAAAGGGGTGGATTGGCTAGCTGAGATGCATTTTGAGCATATATTACTTAAGATACTTTTTCAATAGTCTTGATATCAGTATCTAGTTATTTCATGACTTTTTTGATCCATCTTTCTCTTTTTTTCATTTATTTCCCAACTCAATTGGAACTCTTTGACACTTTGGTGACTAACAATTAGATGAATTTTATTGTTAGAGAGAATATGCCTAATTTTTTTGAGATCTTTAATTACAACATATACTTGCTTCTCCACAAAACTATAATTTTCTTCATAATCCTTCAAGGATTGACTGAAAAAATATATTGGCTATTCCAATTGTTTTTTATTCTATTGGGTTAGAATAAATAAGATGTTAACTTCCCCTCTAAAATCACAGAGAATAAAATCTTTCTCATAGTTGGGGTTGACTAGGGTAGGAGCCTGAGAAATATCTTGATTGATGGCTTCAAATCCATCTTTTCCTTCCTGTGTCCAGATGAAAATGATATCCTTATTAAGCATTGCAGTAAGGGGATTAGCCATAGAGGCAAAATTTGGAACAAATATTCTTACAAAGTTGATTTTTTTGAGGAAACTTTGTAATCCATTCTTATGGATTAGTAGTGCTAACAAAGACATAACACTTATTCTTTTTGGGTCTATTGCAAAACCCTCTTTTGAAATAATGTGTCCTAGTTGTTTCACATCATAAAGTATGAAAATGCACTTTTTTGGATTGAGCAAAACTCTAAATTCTCTGCACCTTTCAAAAAATTTCTTAAGGTGATCTAAGTGTGCATCAACATGCTTTGAGTAAACAATGATATCATCTAGGTATACCAGGATCATGTCATTTATCAGATATCTAAAATCCATATTCATGGTTCTTTGTAATGTTGCACCAACATTAGCTAGAGTAAATGACATCTTTTTATATGCATACGTACCCCACTTTTTAATGCAATAAATCTTGAATTGGTCTGATTCTTGTAACATGATTTGGTTATATCCAAGATAACTGTCTAAAAGGGAAAATCTTGTAGATCCTGATATAGTTTGCAAAATTTATTCCATGGGTAGAAGGGGATAGTGATCCTTTAGACATGATTTGCTCAAATCCCTAAAATCTACACAAATCCTAATTTCACCATTCTTCTTCTTTACAAGGACCAAATTAGAAACCCATGATGAGTGTTTGATAAGGAAAATGATGTTAGCCTCTATCAATTTAGATAGCTCACTCTTCATCACGAGTTCTATCTTTGGATTAATTGGTATCTTTTTCTATATAATAGGCTTGGTATTTGGGTCAAGATTTATTGTATGTTGGGATAAGCTAGGGTCAAACCCTCGTAGATCATGATAAATCCAAGCAAATTTATCATCAAATTCTTGACACTACTCAATAAAATCATATTTTTTAGAATCATTACATACCTTTCGAATACTCAGTTTTTAAAGCTCTATATTATTGAGTCTATTTTCCAATATGATCCAGTGTATTATGGAACTTAATGAAATGGTAGATATATCTCAAGATTAAGGTTATAAATCTTTTTGATTCTATTTTGACTACTTGTTTAAATTTATTCTAAACTTCCTCTATGGAAAGATCCTAGTTTTATTGATCTATTTCTTAACATGACAATTTATTCAATAGATCTTCAATGTTATATACCATATTAGTGGCCTTATCATGTGCAACATTATATTTATTGGCACTATCCATGAGTATATTTATTATGAACTAAGATGCTCTATCCAAATCCTCTTAATATATATCATTTCTCATTATATTTTCTATATGGAGGATTTCAACTTCAATTGTATCCATAATTGTCAACTTTGGATAGAAAAGGTTTAAACTTTCTATCTCTTCTTGATACTTATTTATTTGCTCTCTCAAGGTGACCCTTATCTCCTTCAGAGTTGTATAATGATCTATTACTAATTCAATAAATATATTACCCTTTGAGATGAGTACTTTTGCCCTTTCTTTTGTGGCCCTTCTTGTATTGCCAATTTTTATCATTATATCAAGTATTATTTGATCTATGATTTAAGTAACAGGTTGTACTAGTTGGGAAATAGGTTCAATGAACTTATTTAATGTAGTTGTTAGTTGCTTAACCTTGTTCATTAGCTTATCTGTAGTGACCTTGTCACTATCCATTTTATCATAAAGAGAGTTAACACTTGATTGAATGTCATGTTTCAACCCCTCTCTTATAAGAGATCTAAGGGGAACCTTTGATACCTAGTAATCCCCCACTACTATATCTTCCTTCTATTTGTTAGTGGGGGGACTAAAATATCTATGTACTTTCCCCCTATTGAGTCATACAATATCATTGAAATGGTTTGGGGAGTTGTTTTGGATTTCTTATGTGCATCTGTGAGGCTAAAATCTAATGTGTTTGGGGACACCATCTACTTACATTTCTTTCCCACTATCTATGCTAACTAACTAGGTGTAGTATACTATTATGCTAACACTATCATTTGAGAATATGTAATTAAAGATGTTTTACTTGTGGGCATGGTGAAAAGTATTGTATCCTTCACCAGTATTGCCACTAATTATTCAACAGATGACTTTGTAACCTCTTCCCCATCTATGGGTTGGATTTCAACATTTCTATAAGTGACTTTCTCTATCTCTACCTCCTTTGATGGGGTTGGGGTTATTATGGAAGTGGAAGATATGGGTGTAATGGGAATATATGTGTCTATTAGGGATATGGGAGATGGAAGTGATACCAATGGAGGAGGAGACACATGTATTTGGAATTGAGGAACCTATAGAAGTGTGTAGTCCAAATCATATAATGAATGAATTAGTGTTTTAAGGACACTCAAAGTTGGTAAAGTAGGAAAGGTGAAGGGAGATATAGATGAAATAATAGTTATCCCAGGTGTTAGGATGGCCAGTGGGATTATAGTTAGAATGATTAAATTCATGGCTATATACTATTGTGTAGTGTTTGTGATTAATGGGATGTAAGGAATTGTAGATGATAAAGAAGGAATAATGGAAGGTAGGAGAGAAATTGTGAGAGAGGGAGGAATTTTGAAATGGGGAAGTGAAAGGTAAACTTGAGTGTCTAATTAAGGGGAGACCTAAGTGTCTAATTGGATTGATTGAATTGTCAATAATGGACTTATTGATACAGGTGGACTGGTAGGAATGGAGGGTGGAATCACTTGAGGTGGAGGAGTGGAGACAGGAGGAAGAAGAGGTGTTGAAATTATTGGAATGATAGAGATAGGTGTAGGGGGTATTATGAAGATGGGAGTAGAAAATATTATTGTTTCCATGATATCTATATCCTCAGATGAAATGACTATTGGTTGATCTACTAATGCTCCATGACTACTTGATTATCCCTTCTTATCCTTTGATTTATTTTCTCTTATTGGAGATAACTAGCCTATCTACATATTATAGGAGTGTTCCATTGCTAAAATCTTATACTAATGGTGGTACTCCCTTCTCCTTGAGTTCTAGTAGTTTTTCACTAATGCTCACTATTTATTTAGTCACTTAGACCCTTTTAATTTTGAGCCAATTGAGTGTTTTAATTATTACGTTGGTGGTTCATCCATTAAAGATAAATAATTAGGAATATACCACCTTACTATTGGAAGGGGTTGAGCATAGATCTTTTTATCATAATAGATCTTATCTATTAGGGACTCATTATCTACCAAGTCCTTAGGGATTAGTGCCATGTTAAAAGTTTTGACCTGATATAAGTCCATTATTAAATAGTCCTTTAGTCTTACTTCTTCTTCATCTTCTAAGTCCTCCCAGAAGTCTTCATAGTATGGACATGTAAATATGTTGATATTCATAGTGTACTAGTAATATTACCATGAATATTATAGAATGGCCTTTCCTCCAAATCTCTCAAGGTTATTTGTGTCATTTTTGCATCTAAAAATTTAGATTTGGCTAAATAAGGGCATGTGTATCTCCCTATGCTAATGGGGAAATGAATTTTTACCTTATGTTTGTTGGATAATAACTTGTGAGTTTTAAATAGTTTCCTTATAAGCTCCACCAAAGCCAATTTGTCACTCACATACCTTGAGAGGGTGTAAGAACAAATACTAGATCCACATACTTTGATGTATGAGTATGTCGAGAATTGGATGAAATAATAAATCTAATTGGTAATCTCTAAAGTGGTAGCATTAGAGAATCTCTTTTTATCTAGTTCTTTATCAAACAAAAATATGATGTAGTAGATGAATGCATCATTTACTCTCTTAAAGTGTTGCTTGCTAGCATCAAGAGTGAGGTTATGGTAATAATTGAATGATTTATTTACCTATTCATCTACTATGTTGATTCCTAAAAATTATCTCCCTTTGGCCAATATATAAAATAAATAATAAATCATATAAAATTTCAATATGTTTTGGACCTCCATCAATTGATTATGGATGGATTCGATGATGAGCTATGCCCAATGAATGTATTGCATGTTTTGGTGGATCACCCATATATTGGTACATCTAATAGTGAAAGTTATTCACATTAGGGCTACGAGTGATCCTATGTAGTAGTATGATTAGATCTCCTAGCTCATCTTTAAAATCAATCCTTGCTAATGTTTTAGGCAATCTAGTGGATGTAGCCCTAGGGATTCTTATCCATTGTTTATTCATCACCCCTTGACATCCAGTGTTGTTGTCTCTATATAATTTCCTTGATGACTCTAGAGTTATATATAGATAACTCTAAAATTTGGGTATCAAGAACACAAGTCTATGAAGTTTGGGTCCAAGTTTAAAATCATTTCCCTTTTATCATTTAACACCTCTCTCTTTTCATAATCATAATGATTTACTAATTTGAGTACTAACTTATGGATTTGTATAGTTAGGGGGAAAGATACTACCTAGGGTATTCCAGTCATAAATGCTTTAAATCTAGTCATTTTTGAATTTGACATTTAATCTGATCTATAAATCACCTAGGTCAATGTGACCTAGGTCTATATCTATAATATTAGTTGTATTGGATTCTAGACTAAGTGTAACACTGGTTCCTTTAGATATGAACTTCATCTCTTTCTCAAACATGGATTTTAGATAAATTACTAGGGGAAAACCAACTATAGAGTTGGAAAAATTTGTAGGTACAAAATGCAGGTGAAAGCTCTGATGGATATTGGAGTTTTAAATGCACATGAAAAGTCCATGGAGATATAGAGTTGAAATTGTAGGTGAAAATATCTAGTGAAGATTAGAGTTACAAACTACACCTATGATCTCTAGTGGAAACTCTAGATGGTATTGAGGTTGATATAAGCACTAGAAAAGGCTATGAGATTATGGGGTTGTAGATGCAAGTATAAATCCCATAGGTTTTGAAGTTGTCTTTAGTAAGTGGAAATTCCATGGGGATTATGAGGGAATATTATAAGGGAATATTCACTAGTTTGGGAATATCTTAGGGAAACCCTAATTTTTTTATCTATAAAGGAAAATGGGGAAAATGGTTTCAAAATATGCTTGACATAGATATACTATCACACTAAGACACCACAAAAATTATCTAAAACCCTATGACACCTAAGTAAAGAAAAAACCTAAAAAGCAATAAATTTACCAATAAAATTCATGAAAATGGAAATAACTCAAGCAAAAATCAATTGTGATAAGGACAATTTGAAAAAATGTAGGAGATCAAATAAAATACTATATAGGGGGATCAATGGTAGTATGGCTCAAACTTCAAGGCTCAAGTTCATGGTTGCATGGTGGAAAATGCATGTCATGTGGGTCAAGGTCACTATTAGGGTCATAGAGCTCCAAATTTGATTTTCATAGTTTAAACAATGAATTAATTTAGCCCTAATTTCATTTATATAAGACCCCTATAATAAATTCCCCAAGGGTGGTGGTTGGTAGAGATCTAGAGTCTGTGAGAAACTTTACAATTTTTGAGAGTTTTATATTTACACTTTGACCTTCGAATTCTATGGGTTTGGTTTGTTTAAGTATTTGAAAATGGGAAGGCAGAACTTGAGGAGAAATTCATAACTTTGCAAGTTGTGATTTAAACTTAGAGTTATAGATTCTGTGGTGAGGTTGGTCGATGGGAAGTGAAACTTGAAATACAATTTGAAACTTTGCAAGTTGTAGATGGAAACTAGAGTTTCAATTTATAGTTGGAGTGTTTCATGGGAAACATAGGTTGGAAAGCAATTTTCAAGTTTACAAATTGCAAATTGCTTTCTAATATCCATTTTTATGAGGAATTTGTTTTGTGGGAAGCAGAACTCTGCTAGCAATTTTTAACTTTTCAAGTTGTAAATTATGAGTGGGGTTATGGTTTTTGTTGGCTAAGTGTTTATTAGGAAATGAAGGCTTGGATTCAATTTTAAATTTATCAAATTGTAAATTGCACCTAGATCTCTGGTTCCCATAGGCTAATGTATTATAAAAAGAAGAGGTTGGGAAACAACTTGCAATTTTACAAATTACAAATTGTAGTCCAATATATGGTTTCTACGTAAATGAGTGTTTTGGGTCATTTAAAGGGATTTTTACAAAAATTAATAGGCTTCCCTTAGGCTAAGTTCTCTAAAGTTTGAGTTTCACTTTGTTTCCTTATTTCATGAAGAGGAAGTAGTAGATCGATTGGAGAAGACAAAGGGGTTACATGAAGATTTACAAGTTATTGCATGCCTCCAGTAGTTTGGATCACACTCAACACTTGCATGTTATTTTTTCACTTCTTTATCTTTCCAAGGATGTCACTAAAGTTATAGATCATGCCCCATTTTTCATAGAGTTTCTAGATTTTCATGCTCTTCAACTAGTGTTGATTTATTTTTTAATACATCTCTTTCATGAGATTTTTTGTATAAATATGAGTACTATAGGATAACCCATTTATCTTTTTTCTACTAGAGTTATTATTTTGCATTTTGAATAACTTGTCTACATGCTGTAACATGGAAAATGAGAATAAATTGAAGATTTGTATTTTGTGTCTGTGTAATATTTGTGTATGCAAGGTTATTTAAATGTTTTTGGATGTTTTAATTCTTATTTCAATATCTAAATTTCACTTTTGGTACTTTTTACCCTTCTTAAATATCGTTTGATTTAAAATAAAGAATCTTGTCCCTTATATGAAAAATACACAATATTGCCTTTGGTTTCACATTTGCATAAGTTTGTGCTCCTAAAAATTTCAATATATTTATTGTTTTGCTATGTTTATTCAATTAAGCATTAAAATCCACTACAAAATATTTGGTACAATCACCATTTTTAGTTTTGCAATTTCATTCCCAAAACTCTTTTCTCACAATCAAACCCTAGTTTATGAGCAAGATCACTAAGGAACAAAATTTAGTGAAAGGAATATGGCCTTCTCCATAGGTTCACCTTAATTTACCAATGTCTTATAGCTTGGAGGTGATCCCATTGTATCATTATATTTTTTCACAATGAACTACAACATTAACATGGGTGTAAAATCTATGTGATAACAAAGCCTATTAAGGTTAATACACTACAATAGTGAAAGTAAAAAGAAATTACATTTACTAGGTGTAAATTAATTGAATGATCATTACATTAGAGACATATAGTAGATTTTATGGAATTCCCATCTTCTATAACACACCATGTTCAGATATCCAAAATAACTACACATGTTCTTATTACTGCTATTCCATAGAAACCACAAAGTATTGAATGATGGGTTGCATGAACCCCTAATCCTATTACTCATACTATTTTTACAAGACCATAGAGTCATATTATACATAAATAGAGCATAAAAAATAATAATGATAGATATTACACGTATGAATGATCCTTAACAACATTACTAGATTATTACACTAGATAAAAAATGGGGAGATATATATGATCACCCTTTAGATGGGATCAAAGGATAAGATTTTGATTTCAAACATTACATACAATACCAAAAAAAAAAAACATTAAAAATTTTAAAAACACTTTTGACACCTACATATTCTATTGGATCCTTGGTGTAGATGATATTTATGGAGTATATAGCACCTCAGTATTGTAAACATGGAAAACTTAGACCTTGGTTGTTATCTTAGTTATGAACCTCCCACCTTATGCAAGTCTTGCATCTACTCTATGTTATACCCTTTGGACTATCTCTTAGTCTTACAAGTCTTATGCTATGACCCAAGCCTTCTATATTTTTTAGAATTCTTAAAATATACTTATATTCCACATCTACAAGTTTTGATCATGTACCTGCTTTCCTTCTCCCTAGAAACTAACATATAGGATAGACACTAGCATCGATGCTAGTTTCCTAACCTGATGGAAATGTCTAGTTCCATAAATTCATCCTTTTGTAAATGAAATGTATCCTAATGGTCAACCTAAATGCTTTAATGTTAGTTACCTATCCAAAGGGATTAATATAAATACAAAATTGACCCTCACTCATTCTGAATTTGGGAAAAACCTAGAAAGAGACTAAATTGACCAAGGCAAACTATCAAAATCACTATATCAAGCATTAAATTGAATAAATCTTCCCTATTTCCATACCAATCATAGGAAAAATACATCTATAGGTCTGAAGTACTGAAGGAATATCCCAACAATTATATTTTCTAGGTCACAAGCTAGGTCATTATTGTAATTGATTTTCACATAGTACATGATTCACACACAAGCCAAAACATAAGGTAAAACTAGATTAGTACGAGGTCCTCTCCAGAGTATTTTCTATGTCAGAAACACTGACTGATAGAGGGGTATTTTTTATTAACTCAACAACATTTGCCTACTAACCCATTTTCCCCCAACGTCACCATGAAGATGAAGAACTAGGGTTTTAAAAATTGATGAGGTGTGATAGTCCATGACCTAGATATGAATACACTAGAGCAAAGAAAAATTCAAACATAGAAGCATATATGTGGTCACATCCTTCTCTAGTAGGTATTATATACATTACACTTGCATCAAACCTAGACAATAAAATTAATACAATTATCCCAAGCTATTGTTAGTGTCTAAATCTCTAAAAGTGTCAGATCCATAATCTAATGACTATTTTAGAATCATATTCCAACCTAATTTATATATGTTCTAGACCCAACTCAGTATATTACTTCTTTATCATTTCCATATATATTTTAGTTATACTTTATATATGTATCCTATTCTTAGCATAAGGAATTTAGTGTCTGTTTCTATTTGAGTTTAGCATCTAAGTGGCCTATTATAGATCTGATTATCACCCTTGTATATTATCTTTTCTATTCTTAATCCCATCTACCCAAAATAAGATCCCCATCCATTTTTAGGTTAAATATTTGGTGAACCTAATCTTTGAACATCAAACCCTATAACAATCAGAGTTTTCTAGTTTTTCTATTACTCATCCCTGATTACTATAACTTTGTAATCATGTTTGCTATGGATATATTTGTAAATTATTTCATGGTCTAATACCTTATATTTTTTATGGTTTTCTACATTAGTTAAATTAATAAAGTTGTTAAGTAAATCCATGCCAATAATGATAGGGTTTTAAAGTAGAAGCAACACTTGATCTCTCTTAAAAATTCCTTTTGTAATGTTATAGATCTGTTATCTAAATGCCAACATGCATGCTCTCAACCATTAATTCTACCTAAGTCTTATTTGAATGATAAATACTATCCCACACCCATTATTTGACCACATATTATACTGGATTATACTATCCATGTTGTTATTGATTGAAGAGGTAAGGTTACTCAACCCATCCCACCACCTATTACTATATAATAGGTGCCTCTTAAACCTAATATAGTAATAAAATCCAAGGGATATGACATTGTTGACCAATTAAACATATGCATGTAAAAATTTTAGTATTTGAACTCCTAAAGTGATCTAATGTTCATAAAAATATCATATACAAGTAATTATGTGAAGCCTACTTATTTTATGGATATCCTAAAATATATCAAGAAAAATAACAATATCCTCAATTTTGATCCAATAAATTTACCACTCAAAGTTCATACAAGTGATAATACAAAATAAAGGTATCAAAAGGGTGCTCATTGATAATGGATCAGGCTTAAACATTAGTAGAATAAAATTATTAACCACCATAGCTATCAACATAAATCTTTTTAAAATCATATTTATGCAATAAAAGGGCTTGAAAATTCACATAGCCTTCTAGTTGGTCAAATTACATTGTATTTGATCTTAGGATAAAAAATGATTTCAAATAATTCTTAGGTCATGTACTGAGAAAAATTATGTCCATGTTTTAGATGACTATGATAATGGTGATGATACATTATATGATATGATAGATGAGAACATGTGAAACTTAAAATTTGATCCACTTGATCACCTGTCACATAACCTATTCGAACCTATGGGTCTTGGAACATATAAGTTAAACCCATATGTAAAAAATATATAATTAAATATAGATAAGGGAAAAACAAAAATAACAGATTAACATGTAAATTCTTGTTACTCCATACACCCCTCCTAGCTGAAAACATTGAGTCAACCTTACAAGGGTCAAATGAAAATTCATCATGTGAAAGATGTGGAATCTTCTAAAAAGGCTTCAAATTTTTTTACAGATCACAACATATAAAAATACTATAGATACCATGTTATCCATGTTACATGAGTATAGAGTAATTTATTTACCTTCTACTAGACATAGATAATGTAGTAGACTTGAACACATAGAAGATATAGTACCATACTATAAATATCAACAAATTAATGGCCATCATACCAATCTATGTGAGATATTAAAGAACCAAATTCAAAAAAATAAGAAGGATGTATACACATTATATTTGACATGAGGAAAAATCAAAATCCCTCCTATCTTTCAAAAAATAACTCTCTCTCTCAAAGTGACCAAAGCATGATGATTTAGCTATTACTGATAATATTAATGGGGTGTATTGTTATGATATATAATTTGATAACAAGTGGGATATAGCTTGTGGTTCCACTTTTATCTCATAATTGAGACATTCTATAGATGAACTAATAAACTTTATATTCATGACATAAACTTGAGGATACATCCAATTACCTATGACTTGTGGTCCACATGTGGAAACTTCAACCATATGGATATTAGACCATGAAACACATTAAAAACTAAAGTTTGGATAAAATTATCTAGAAGAGTGGAATGATAAATTAAATACTAAGAACATGTGTGTAAATTTTCTTAATAGCATTACATAAATTTACATATGACATGATGGCTATGATTATTTGCCTACATTATTGGCTTCAAGTAAACCATTATATAGAAACATTAAAATGGTGTGAAATAATATAAAAAAAGATTGATAAATGTGCTAGGTGGTCCTACACATTTTGATGATGTGTAATTATTTGATTATATTTTTCAAATATTTTAAAATATGAAAAAAATAATAAACATTCAAAAATCCAAAAATATGTTCGACATATACATGATCTATGGGATACATGGCATCTATGTGTTAGTTGCATGTGATGCATGGAATAGTCAGCTACTCTTACATACACATGTGGGTAACACTTATAATTGTGTGTGATACAAGCATATGTAGATACATGATCTATTCCTATTATATATATTTGACCTTCCCTTTACTCATGTCATGCAAACATTGGGGGCATTTGATTCTTTGATCTTGATAAACACATGTTATATGATTTTATGGTCACTATAAATTATCATGTTTTAGACTACATATAAACTTACACATGATTTTAACCATGATTATATCTTACATAGGGTACTTAATATGCTATACACTTGAATTTTTTTCTAACACATTTTATCAATGTGCTACTCTGAAATGTTTATGCTAGTTGCTTATATTTATTTTATGCAATTATTTGAGTGTCTCAACTTGATATTATATTCTTTTTTTAATCATTTTAATATTCTCCTTTAAATATGGCCCATGTGCCTATATGTGATTTATTTGACATTTTCACATGTCATTATTTATTGTATGAACATTTGAATATGTTATCCTTATTTTTTTGTAAATTTGACTAAGTCACATCACTTAGATTGTGCAACATTTGAACATTCCCCTATGTATAGTATTCTTGGACCATTATTTTTTGACTTGATTTTGAGTGTTCTTATGTGTGTGATTTATTACTTATTGATCTTGTACTATTACTATCTATACATTACCATGATCCTTATCATGAAACTTAGGTCTTCATGTGATCACATTGGTTCTATGTGATTCAATGTTATATCTACCTAAACATGTTCCATATATATACTACATGGTTACATTCATAGATTGTACAATTGCCTTATCTTTTTTATGTGAAGTTACTTCTAATTCCTATCTTTTCCTCACCTCAAAGGGGGGCATATTAGTGGGGCCATGTCATAGAGTAATGTTCTCCACACTTGACACAAATTTTAGACTCAATGGGGGCATGTTTTGGAAACATGTTTTCCACATTGATATTTATTTCAATTTTCAAAATTTTCCATATATAGTGGGGGCATACTTTGAAATAATGTTATACACACATAGTTTTATGAATTAGTAAAAGCCTACTTTTATATGATATAGACTCACAATTATGGTATAATTATATACATTAGTAACATTATTATATATAATTTTTGCCTGAGACATATCTAAGGTGTTTATGCTATGTAATTTGTGACTAATATTTCAAAATCCAAATTAGTTTCATATTCCCAAACAAGTTTATGGATTGTTACCACATCAAAGACTTTTACAAACTAATACCCCAATTAGACTTTTATGAAGTTTGTTGAGCTAATCTACTATAATAGTTGGTTCAATTTTTGGTATGGTTGAGGTTATTAAATCACTAAATATTTCCAAAATTTTAGGTTGTGACTAATATTTCAAAATCCACATTAGTTTCATATTCCCAAACAAGTTTATGGATTGTTACCACATCAAAGACTTTTACAAACTAATACCCCAATTAGACTTTTATGAAGTTTGTTGAGCTAATCTACTATAATAGTTGGTTCAATTTTTGGTATGGTTGAGGTTATTAAATCACTAAATATTTCCAAAATTTTATGGTTGAGCCAATCTTAAGTACCAAGTGATAAATCCCCTTTACTCCATGGTTGGGGGCATGTGCCTTCCAGTATCTATCTATATCTCATTGGATATATGAAATTTATAGATTTATAAATAGTTATCCTAATATCAATTTTATAACCTTACATTGATACATCTATTTCAAATCAACTTGAAAATAGGTAAGGTGGTTACATCAACAAACAAGTGTACTCTTAAATCTTGATCTTTCAATTTCAATCTATTTTAAGTACTTTTGATTCCAAATTACATGCATTAATTATATAATATAACATGCTCTTTATTACAGGTTAGTCACCATAAAATCATTCAAGTTGGGCATACATAAAGACAAGGTATGTTATACACACCCATGTACACATTCCTTTATTTTAAACTAGTAATTTCATTACTAGATTAAAGGGGGGATAAATGTAGATGATTTTTATAACACTTCAATTTTATATATTTTTAAAACTCATACCTTGGTTTTTCCTCTTAGTTATGGACATCTCCACCTTCAACAAGTCTTAAATTTTCTCTATCTTATGTCCCTTTGGCCTATCTCTTAGTTTGAATAGTGCTATGTTGATGATCAATGTCTTTTATCTAGGACACAATGCTTAAAATGTACTTATCTTCCACCTCTACAATTTTTGAACCCATACCTACTTTCATACTCTCTAGACACTAATGTCTGGGACAAACAATAGTGTTGATGCTTATATCCTGACATGATGTAAGTGTCTAATACCCTAAAGTCATCTATTTTACAAATGAAACATATCTTATTGGTCAGACTAAGTTATTTAATGTGAATTACTTACCCAAAGGGATTGATTTAAAAATAATATCAAACCTCATTCAATCCTCACCTAGGAAAAACTTATAAAAAGACTAAAGAGACTAAGTTAAATTGTTAAAATCACTCTATCAAGCATTAATTAAATGAAGCTTCCCTACTTCTATACCAGTCATATGAACAACACATGTACATGTCTAAATTATTGAAGGAGTATCCCAAGAGCTATATTTTATAAGTTAAAAGATAGGTCACTATTGTACTTGATTACACATATTTCATGATTCACACATAAGCCAACACATAGGAGATAACTGCATTAGTATGAGGCCCTATTCATAGTATTGATTATGTAGGTAGCTCTTATTGATAAACGGGTCTTTGGGGTCAGATTAACACTATGTGTCAACTAACCCATTTTTCTCAAGGTCACCATCAAGATGAAAAACTAGGGTTTTAAAAATTCATGAGGAACAACAATCCATGACGCAGATCTAAATGTACCAAAGTGAAGGTAAATTCAAACACAAAAGCATCTAGGTGTTCACATTATTTTCTAATATGTATTTCGTATATGACACATGTGTTGAACCTAAAAAATAGCATTAATGCAACCATCCTAGGCTAGCATTAGTGTTTAGAGCTCCAAAAACATTAAATCTAGATCTGATGATTATTTTAGAATCATCCTCTAGCCTAATTTCTACATGTTCTAAATTTAATACTGTGTTAGCTAAGTACATTTGTCATTTCCATATATAGCTTAGTTTTAATTTACATATTTAGCCTATTCTCAACATAATAAATTTAGTGTATGTTTACATTTGAGTTAACACCCAATTGGCCTATTATAGATATAATTATCACCCTTATACATTATCATTTCTATATTCTTAACCCTATCTACCCAAAATAGGGTCCCCATCCATTTTACGGTTAAACACTTGGAATCTATGAGTTAATTACATATAAATGGATGTAATATCAGTTACTATGACATACACATGTGTATCATGATTTTAATTGAGTGTGATACATGCATACATAGATACATGATCTATTCCTATTTAAAATGTTCATCTTCTTTCTATTCATGTTATATGGACATTTTGGGCATCCACCTCTATGATCATGATACTTATAGGTTATATCATTCTATGGTAATTCTATATTATCATGTTTTGATCTCATAAATGTAATTAAACATGCCTTTATCCATGATTATATTTTTCATAGGATACTTGATATGCCATGCACTTGAAAGTTTTTGCTAACACATTTGATCCATGAGATACTATGATATGTTTATGTTGGTTTATTATGATTTAATCTATGCATTCTGTTAGTGTCTTGTCTTGATATTATATTTCTAATAATAGCATTTGAATATGCTCCTTTATTTGTGGCCCCTATGTCTATGTGTGCTTTCTTTCACATTTGAATATGCCATTGATTATTGTATATACATTTAAATATGTGATTCTTACTTTCGTGTAAATTTGAATAAGTCATGTCCCTTTAATTGTGAAATATTTGACCATGCCCCTTATTTTTTCTCTCCTCTGACCATTTCCTTTTGACTTAATTTTGAGTGTTATTGTGTGTGTACTCAATTGGATTGCTGAGCTTAGAGTATTACTATCTAGATGTTTCCATGATCCTTATCATGCATCTTAGGGATTTATGTGATCACATTATTCTATGTGATTCAATGATATATTTAACTAAACATGTTCCTTTTATATGTTACATGGTTGCATTCACATATTATACAATTATCTTATCCTTTTGAGGTAAAGTAACTACTAGTTTCTATTATTCCCTCATCTCAAATTGAGGGGGTGGGGCATAATAGTTAGGACATGTCATAGAGACATTATATTCACATTTGGCATAGTTTTAGATTAAATGGGTTCATGTTTTATAAGCATGTTCTCCATGCTTATTTAGTATATGGTACTTATATCAGTTTTCAAATTCAATGGGGGCATGTCATATAGGGATGGATTCCACACATTAGTATTTTTAGATTCAGTGGTGGTATGCTTTGGAATCATGTTTTCACACTTTTTAGTTTATTACTTATATCAATTTTTAGATTTAGTAGGGTCATGTCATATAGGCATGGCTTCCACACATTCACATTTTTTAGATTTAGTGGGGGTATGATTTGTAAGCATGTTCACCACACTTATTTAGTATTAAAATATCCATATTAAATTGGGGTCATGTTTTGGAAACATGTTATCCACATTGGCACTTATTTCAATTTTCATGTTTCTCCATATATAGTGGTGGCATGCTTTGGAAGTATGTTTTCCACACTTATAAAGTTATAAATTGATCAAAGATTTATACATAGTTTCAACATGATACATTTATAAGGTGAATATTATATGAAATGTGAACCTTATATTGAAAAAATATAAATCACTTTCATATTTAAAAACTCTTTTATGGATTATTATTATATCATGGACTTTTACGTATAGATACTCAGGGAAAAATTTTATGAACTATATTGAGCCAATCTAATACAATAGTTGGTTAACTTTTGATATTATTGAGTTGATTAAACTAGTTAATATTTCCAAGTTTATAGGTTATAATTGATTGTATCATTTAGCTTTAACAAGTTATAGGTATCATTGGGTTGCATGATTGAATTAATCTCAACTCTCAAGTGGTAACTCACCTTTTTGCTGAGGTTGGGGGCATGTGCCTTCCAATATCTCTCTATCTCCTTAGATATATTGAATTTCCATATTTATATATATTTTTCATAATCTTAGTTTTAGAGCTGTAAATGACACATATTTTTGAAACAAACTTGATAGTAGTTAAGGTGATTATATGGACACACACGTGTACTCATAAACCTTGGAATTTTAATTTACTTATTTCAATATTTTGAATTTTATATTATATGAACATGTTATAAACTATAACAGGATCTTGGTTTTAGGTTAGTCACTAAAAAATCACTCAAGTTGGGTTCATTCAAAGACAAGGTGTGTTATACACACCCAGGTATGCATTCCTTTCCTTTAAACTAGCAATTGTAATAATAGAATAAAGGGAGGAGAAATGTAGACACTATTTCTAAATTATATATCATTTTACTATTGTACACTTGGACATATTAGACCTTATTTGTTCCTCTCAATTTTAGACCTTTCCCACTTTCTAAATTCTCACATATGCTCTATCTTATAATCCTTGACCTATCTCTTAGTTTGATTAGTCTTATGTTGATGACCCATGCCTTCCATGTTTTCCATAATGATTAAAACCTATTTATCTTTTGCTTATACAATTTATAAATGTGTACCTACTTTCCTACTCCTTAAACACTAATGTTAGGGATAAACACCTACATCTATACTAGTGTCCTACTATGATACAATTGTTTAATGCCTTAAATTCATATAATTTATAAATGAAATATATCCTAATTGTCAATCTAAGTGATTTAATGTGAATTAATTTTCAAAAGGGATTAATATAAATACAAGATCAGCCCTCATTCATTTATCACCTACAAGACCTAGAAACTTCTTACCTACTCACTAAGAAACTTATAAAATACATTCTATCAAGCATTCAATTGATAAAAGCTTTCCTATTTTCTCTTATTTCCATATCAGTCATAGAAATAACATATCTATAGGTATAAAGTACTAAAGGAGCATCTTGAGAGATATTTTTTCCTAGTTACAAGCTAGATCACTATTATACTTATCACCTATTTCACTATTCATACACACACCAATAGATAGGGGAGAACTACATCAGTATAAGGCCCTGTTCAAATTATTGGCTATGTATGTAGTGCTCATTTATAAAGGGTTACTTTGGGTTAGATCAGCACTATGTTCCCACTAACACATTTTACCCAAGGTCATCATGAAGATGAAGAACTAGGGTTTTACAAATTCATGATGAGTGACAATCAATGACCTAGATCTGAATACACCTAAGTGAAGGCAAAGACAAAATCATAAGCATTTAGGTGGTCACATCCTTTTTCAATAGGTATTCTATATAGGACACTTGCATTGAGTTTAGACAATAACATCGATGTAATCATCCTAGGATGATAATAGTATGCATAACTCTAGAAGCATCCAAATCAGAATTTGAAAACTATTCTAGAATTATCATCTAGTTTACTTCCTGCCTATTCTAGATCCATAATTACATTAACATCAGAACAAGTTAAGTACATTACTTATTTGTCATTTCTATATCTATCATAATTATAATTACTATTCTTATCATAACTCAACATAAAAAATTTAGTGTACCTTTATATCTAAGTTTAACATCCAATTGGCATATTGTATATATGAATATAACCCTTATGATTATTCATTTATATGTACCTCTCTAATAAGTTATCTAGGTAACCTCAACCTATAAAAAATGTTTTAGGGTTAAATAAGTAGATGTGAACCTGTGTTTTTATACACACATTATATTTGAATGTGAATTTTGATTGTGCATGATGCCTTAACATAAGAAAATTATAAAAATGTAACTTAAATTAATATAAACTTATATTAAAAATTGAAAAATTGTAATTTTCTATTTGTAATTTGAAAAGAGAGCAAGGAGATAAAATTAGCCTATAACTTTGGATATGTAAAAATGCATCCTCCCCTTGTTGGGAGATTTGGATAAGTGTTAAACTATGGAAATTGGAGAGTGATAAAGTTTTAATTTGAAAATAATTGAATGCTATTAAGTTGGAAAGATTGTATGCCCCAACTCTCATTTGATTATATAGAGTAATCTATAAAATATTTGGAGTGGAACCATGAATTATGGCTCGCTTTATATTAAAAAAGTGCAACCATAGACATAGAGTGTCACTAAATTTTAACATGGAAAAATTAAAACTAAGATGAATCATGTTACTATAGATGAATCTATATTCTATATTTAACTTTGTAGCCTTGAAACTTGGAACTTGAGCATTTTGAAAATGCCTAGTATAAATGTGAACATGAATGAATATCAATCCCCTTTTATTTGTAATATATTGAATGTTATTTGGAAACTATAATTGAAACTTTTTAATTTGAAATTTATGATTTGTCATAGTTTTGAAATCTTTTGAAACTTTTCCAACTTTGTAAGTTTTGAAACTTATACTTTTTTAACTATAGGAATGAATGTAAATGCATGCCACATGATCATATAATGCTATTTTTTAAAATATTATTGTTAATTAAAAATTGTGTATTGCCATAAATATGAATTTTTTCTAATGAAGCTTCAATGTTGTAATCAAGCCCATCTTAATTCCCTCTTTTGAGATGAGAGACATAGCTTGTAAGTCACTTATCTCAAAATAAAATATATTTGAAAGATAAAATACTTTGAATTTTGAAATTGATTACATCATATTAGCTGAATATAATATTGAATTTTGCATATGAATCACATGTTAGAAAGATATACCATGAATCATATAAATAATGCATGTATTATATACATCATGGCACTAGAGTAGAAATATAGTATATATGTAATGCATGTCATACATCATGGTACCATAATAAACTAGATATAGTGAATGATATGCATCATTACACCATGGTAAGAATCAACAAGCTTTGAAGTGATGTCATATAATTTTCTATGTAATTTTCATAATGTATACACAATATTTTAAAACTTTATCATTTACTAACACTTTATCTCTTATAGGAACTTATCAAGTTTCAAATATCTAAGTGAATACCTTAAAAGGTGGACCAAAAAAGGGTTGGTAGACCATTGGTGCTTCAAAATATTATTGGTTAACTCTATCATACCTTAACCCATTACAAATCCTTCTTATATTACTTCCCAAGAAAATAAACCCTATTTATCCAACTTCCTAAGCAATTATCCTTTTAAATAACCCCTAATTAAGAAAATGCCATTTTTCCTACTAAGTTATCCTATTAGACCTTATTACAACTGTTATGTCACACATTATGGAGCCAAGTCTATTGGGCCAAATTATTTTGAGGCTTAACAATAACTTTTTCCAAAATAGGATCATCTTGGCTGACCCTTTTAGCTAAAATTACATAAGGGTTAATAATTATCCATTACTATAAATATGACCTTAATATGAATCAAATCAAGAGGAAAATTCATTTTTCACATTATTATAATTCATAATTCTTTTAGATCTACATTTGAAGGAGCCATTAGTTAGGATTTGCCTTGGAGGAAAGATAACTTGTCTTGTGGTAAGTATTGGATGGAAAGTAAGAGTCTTTTAACCTAGATCTAATTTATATAGTCTAATCCTTACAAATCCATAATATTATCTTGAAAATAACCATTGGCCAAGGGAGAGGCTGAGACTCAATAGGTTCACTCAAAGGTAAGTATCTCTAAATATTGATATTTTATTTAATAGATAAATATTGCACAAGGTAATAGGTTTGAATATATAGATATTTTCTTAGACTAACTATTTACTTAAACATAGTATAGCTATAGTGTTTTTTTTGCTTTCCACCTTCTACCTTATGTGATTTAGGCCCCCATTTACCTAACATGATCCATTGATTGTTTTGTTTTTTTTAACCATCCCCATTTGTGTTATATGTTTTGATAACACTAGATTAGTTGTATTTCATGTATTTGGACCTATATAGGGTTATTGTATAGTATTGCTTTCTTAGAGGTTTTGGTACCTTATCTTTAGTTATTGTGTGATAATTGGTCCTTTATTTAGGTTTAATGGTTCCAATTTGTTCATACTCTTGATTTAAAAAATATTACAATATATGTTAGTTGGTTACTTTATCTGAACTTAGATTTAATAAGTAGGATAAGTTGTAGATCTATCTTAATTTTATACATACATTCTAGTGAACTAGACATGAATATAACCCTTGAAATTAAAATTTTTCATTTATAGTCAAATATGTCTTACGAGTTGACCTAGTCTTATTCTTTGTGTTCATATTTTAGATCTACAATCAACTAGGTCACATTAGTTGACCCAATTTTATTCTTTGTTTGCAAGTTTTTAGTCACAATAAATAAGATTGAGATGGTCAATCATGTTCATTTTATGAAAATATCAATATTTAATCTAGTTAACAAGATCAAGTTGGTAGATCCTATTCATTTTCTATAAATTTTAGTTTTTAGTCCAACTAACAAGATCGATCTAGTTAATCCTGTTCATTTTATACAAATTTCAATATTAAATCCAAAAATAATATTCATGTTGTTATATCTTGTTTAGATCTTACAATCTTCATATTTATACTAAGTCAAGTTGGTCAATCCTATTCAAATTTTAAATTTTAGTCTTTAGTCTAGCAAACAAAGTCAAGCTGGTGGATCCTATTTAGCTCCTGTACTTTTCATTTTTCAACTAAATTGAGTTAGTCAACCCAATTAATTTTTTATAAATCATAGTCTTCACTCTTTAATTTAATAAAAATAATTTGACCTACTATATTCTATTTAGGTTCCTTCTAACCAACTTACTACTTTAGTTTTGTCAAATTTATCAATTTCTTGTTCCTATTTTTTAGTAAAAATAATTAGTACTTTAGATTTGCATGCAACAAATTATAGTTTTTTAAAAATTGTATCACACTATCAAATAAGTTAACTTGGTTGACTTAGTTATGTAATTATTTGTATTTAAAAATAAAAAAGTCAACTTGGCTGACCTTGTTTATGTTTATCCCATTTTTACAACTAACTAGATCAACATACATGACCTTGTCCTATTTAACTTTCACAACTAGATCAGCCTAGTTGGGCTTGTTTTATGTGTTTCTTTTTTAGTATAAGTGAGGTAATTCAATTTATTTTCATAGTATTTAATTTAACTTTTTATTTTAAAAGAGTTGGTTGCTTATTTATTTAGTTTTAGACAAATTAGAAATTGGTTTTTGCTACTTCATTGTTGCCTTTGTTTTCACTTTGTCTTGATTTACCTAGAAATTATATATTGAAAATTTTAATACTACTTAGATACTATCATGAAGGGCTATGTGATAGTATGTTTACAGTCCTATCCTATATTTTATATATATCATGGCATAAGGGGATTTCCCTAATACTTAGCCACAACATATAGAAAAAGATGGTCCTTAGTTTCCACATACCTCATGATATTTAGGAAATGTCTAGAATTTTTATTTGTATTCAAACATAAAAATCCAACCATCCATTTGATATTATGGTGGATTGGTTAGTAATTATCACCAAGAAGTTAATTCTAGCTTACCCTTGAAATTATGTTTAGTGGGCTATGGATAAGATCTAATCCTCCATAGTTAACACTCTAAAATGTTAGGTCGTCACTATCCAATGGACAAGAAAGTATATTTGAGAGACTAAAAATAAATAAAATCCTTTTAACAAATCTTCCTAATTTTATTTTTGGATAGATAGTTAAATAATTAATTAGTTGTATACTTTAATTTTTACCTATTACTTGCATCTCTCTTTTGTATTACAGATTATGTTGACCAACATGGACACAATTATGTGATATGTGATTCAAATAGATTGAACAATGTTGACCTAGTTGATTGTGTTTGAATAGACTAAGTTGATTGGATCGATTTAATTTTTATATTTTGATTATTTTATTTTGTTTATAGATAACATTGTCTATTTTACAATCATTGTTTTTAAAATTCAATTCAGTAGACCAACTCAACTCAATTCATTTTCCCAACTATTATTTCTCCATATCTGTCTAACTAAGTTGACTAACTTAACTCAATTAATTTTTCAACTATTATTTTTCCCCATCTATTTAACTTTGACTAACTTAACTTATTTCATTTTAATATTTTTATTTCTTATTACATGACCAAATAAGTTAAATAGCTTAATTCAGTTCATTTTATAGATTATTCTTTCTCCTTATTTGTGTGACTAAGACAACCATATCAACTCAGTTCATTTCCAAACTATTATTTCTTCCTATATTTCTAAAAATATCAATTAGGTTTAACTTGTAGCTTTTTAGATTTTTATTTCTACCTTTTTGTGTGGCTAAGTTGACCTTGGTCAACCTAGTTTTCTAAGTGGACATTTGAGTTATGTTTCTTATTCTCTCTTAATTCTTGGATAACATTATGAAATCACCTCTTAGTATCTTCCTAGACATTATTAACCCCTTTAGAGTGTATATGGGTGCCTCTTTCTTACCAACCTTAGTCACCCAAGAGGATAACCCCTCATGATGAAACTACTTCCAACCCTCATCTAGTTAAATGGAATGTAACATGGTTCACATTTCTCAAAATGATGATCTAGATGATCCTAACATACATATTACCTTATCTAAAATTCCTTACTTTAACATTTGATGATTTTATACCAACACAGGGAACCCTCCCATAAGGAATCCTCCTATAGGGAACCCCCATATAGGGAATATTCATCCTCCCGACATGAACATTCCACATTTTACCATTAGAAATCAAAATCCATCTATAAATACAACTTAAAGTATTACTTAAATGGTTGAAAAAATGAATGTTATGGAAACAACTAGAAATTATCAAATGCTCTAAATGTAAAATCAAATATTGAAAATGGTAAGTGAAACCCATATTGTCATGCTTGAAAATAATTAAACTTTCATCCCCCCTCCTCGTATAAAATCCAATAGGAATATCATCCCCCAACCTATTATGATAAAAAAATTCTCCAACATCTTCAAAACAAACCTTTATATCCATTCATTATATCCATAGATATTATAAACATCTCTTCAACTATTAAGTATGATGGAACTAAAGACCCTGCTATCTTACTTAAAAAATTTGGTAATATCTATAAGGAATGGGTAATTCTTTTTCTACCACTAAACATCTTGTCAAAACAATTATGGGAGATGTTTTATAAAGGTATAATAAACTACCTCAACATTCCATATGGAAACTTGAGGATATCATAAATTCTCTAATTAAATAATTTAAATAAAATGACCTTCTTGAAAATTATCTTAATCACTTCATCAATGCAAAAAAATTACCTACTGATTATGCTTATACTTTTATCAAAATATAGAAATCATTACCTCATAAATCTGACCATAATATGAGTGATGCTAATATTTTTAAATTGTTCATCACTACTATTAAATCCTCTCTTCATTATAAACTACAAATATTTTCTCCTCAAACCTTAGATGAGGCTTTTGATCAAGCCAAAAGATAAGACTTCCTTATGAATCAGTTTGAACCATCTCCAAATTCAATCAAGGAATCTTTACAAACTTTAACTAACATAATAGCATTTAAAAATTATCAATCTAAATACCCTATAATAAAAATGGGAGGAGTAAAATTATATAATCAAACTCCCTTCCACCCACCCTTGATAGTATCATAAATGAAGAAATTATTATCTCCATCTAAACCTTTCATATATAACAATACTTCTCCCCCATCATGGTATGATCTTAATAAAATTTGAGGTTTCCATGTTGACATTGGTCATTCTCCTAAGACATGTCATGAACTTGTAAAATTTGTGGTTTCATTCATGTTAGGATAGCCTTTGATCATGATGCTATGATAAAATTACACCATGCTAATAATCTCAAAACTTATCTAAAGAGAAACTTTACCAAATCTACTGCCTAAAAATATTAAAAACCATGTTATAATACTAATACAAAACACTATAATGAAAATATTTATGTTATCAATGCCAATTATGATCAATATTATACCAATTATCAATATGTGAATTCAACTAAATTTAATTATAGTCTTAAACCTACTCCCAATGACCTTTTTACCAAACCTAAGAAACCATCTATAGAAGATCAACTTGTTAAAGAAACAAAATTCCTAAACCTCAAATTCAAAACCAATCACTAGTGATGATCTGTCTCTACCAGTGGAACCTTAGACACTTCCTAAAATCACCCCAACTAACCAAACTAAACTTGTACTCACTCTTATTCAAAACCTCATTATAATTTCTTTGATGAATTTAATTATATGCCTTGTGAAATTCCTCATGAAATAGTATAAACTTCTACTTATGATCACAAGTTCCTTATGTAAAAATGATAATAATACCTAGAATATCATTCATCTTATGAATCTAAGCTACCTATTGATGCTACTAACATAGGACATTCTATATAAAAAAATTATTCTACCAAAACCTCCATATAATTACCTAAAGATGATTTGATCAATGCTGAAATTATATTTCAAGTTGATGACCCACATATTTTTATCAAAATTGTTATCAATAAAACTCTAATTACAAAATTATAAGTTGAAAAAGGATTTGGTATCAATGTTACTTCTTTTTGGTTAATTCAAAAAATTGAATATTCCAAATAAAATCTCCAAAAAATCTAACTCATGCATCATGGGTTCGATAAAACTAATCAAAAAACCATAATTAAATTAAATTTGGACATATTCCTAAGAATATGGACTTATAGTATTTTCATTTTTAATTTTATAATTGTTTAAATTGGTTTTTCATATTTATATTATTGATTTTTAACTAGTGGGACAATATTTAAAATGGGTCTTGATAATATATATAATGTGACCCCATACTATTGTCATATATTGCCTAATTATAGTATAGTAATGTTTAATATTTATCCAAAATTTATCATATATTAACCAATCACATCATGTCATGAAATATTTTAAAATATTAGTAGAGACACTATAAAACACACTTATTGTCACCATGTACAAGTATTGGACCCAACACTTTTCATTGCCCATGTGCCCAATGTAAAACATACTTATCATTATTCTTAATAATCTTATGTAGAATTGACAAGCACCCATATACACTAGATAATAACATAGGAATTTTTTACTCATATTATCAATTTAGTGTTCATTACTCTTATCTCAAGGTGTAGAATGGGCACGTGCCCATTCTACCCAAGATAATAATATAGGCCTCTGTTTCTCATATTATTTCTATAGACTCATGTAGAATGGGCATGTTCTTGTGAAACCAAAGATGGTTACCACATACATTAATCAAAATTTCCAAATATCACACTTTATATACTATTATATTCCTAGAGATAATTAAAGAATTCACAAACACACTTATGTATTTTCAATGGTTTAGCTAATGTATATATATTAATTAATAATGTGAATGGAAACCATCATTGTGAAGGAGAGATAACTAGCTTTTACAACTTGTTTAATCCATTTTTAACAAGAAAAAACAATTTGGATATAATTCTTTACCTTATTCTCTTCCATGAGGTTTCAAATATTGTAAGCTCATGTTTCTAGCTACATACACGTCCATAAATGGATTGAATGCTTGTATAAATCAATTTTGAATAATTTTGTCTTGTCTATAAAATATGTGATCACTCAGATATGTTATAAATAAAGGGTCACAAACTTATATTTCATGCCACATAATACATGATATATTCATTACTAATAGACCGAGCCATAAATTAATGTTAAATCCACAAACTCACATGTCCATTGAGGCCATTTTAATTTTATAGTTAACATATTATCCCTAGTATGTTTTAGATTAAGGTAAAAATAGGTTTTAAAGGGACCCTAAAACCCTACACAAGGGGAAAGATAAACCTTAAAGCACAACCAAATTAACAAAAGAACCTGATTGAATAACATAACCAAAACTAGGTTTTACATGGACTTGTAACCAACAAATATGACCATAAAAAGTAGATGTCAAACACTGAACTGAAAGTTAACCAATTGGAACAGCTAGCTGAACAACCTTCCAGTCCAGTAACCAGTAAACCCGACCAGTTTACTGCCTTTGAAAAAACCAGTCAACAAAAGGGACCTTAAGATGAATCTTTTAAGTTTAGATTTTTTTTTACATGACTGAAGATTCATATCAAGAGGAGGGACCGAAGGCTTAGAATTTTTTCTCCTAACTACTGTCCATCCGTCCTCCACCTTGGCTGCCTCAGCAACGCATGCCTCAGAAGACAATGATCTTTGGGTTCCAAAGGGCATATTATCCCTAGTATGTTAGTATATAATTTTGAGCATGAAAGTTGTACATATGGAGAGATAAAGTGGAATAAAATTTTCAATAGATCTGCACATTTTATTGATGCCACATTAAGAACAAAATAGACCTCAACAATTCCATGGATTAATGATGACCTTGAATCCTAAACTTCAAATAATTTCCTTGTAGTTCAACATTTTCACAATCCTCTCCTCCTTGCATCACCAACTTCTAATGTGTTTCTAAAACACATATAATTAACTTAGTGTGATAGAAAATCGTAACTTATAACAATGAATTGATATTAGCACATCTCTCATAAACTTAAGTAGAAAAATCCTAATAAATGAAAACTATTTGAAAATTATTTTGATTAAATATTTTAACATTAATCAAAATAAATTATTAACTCTACACAGTTATGGAAATTAATATTATAAAAAAATTATTAATCTTACATTCATACTTAATAAATAACATGGTTACCTCATTAATGGGTCAATATTAAGAAGCTTGAATAGAAATGAGGCTAAAAAGATTAAATAGAAGCTGGTCAAATATCAACAATCAATATCAATATTTAGTCCATATTAAAAAATTAAGGTAAAATGCAAGGCCAAGTTATTGGAACCTACTTTGGAATATAAATTTCAAAATACCCACATCTTGGGCCAAGATGATATCACATAATTATATGACCTTCAATAGTTTCATCTTATTATTCATTACCTTGTTCAAGTAATGCAAAGTATGATTCAATAACTTCATGTCCATTTTCTAGAATCTTAATCGATCCATCTTTATGTTTTTATTTGGTGTCCATACCTAGATGATGTTATCCACATCAATGTATTTTTTTATTTCATATGATTTGATTTATGTTTTACTATGTGTCAAAAAATCTCAATAAATGCTTCACCAACTTCTCTCCTTGAGTGTTTCCAATATTGAATACTCAACATTTTAGCCACATTATCACCTTTTAGTTTAAGGTAAATATCCCCATCTACCCTTCCCATCCATATCTTTTCATTTTGATTTACTAGTCTTACTAGAAGCATCTTTCCCATATACACATCCATCAATAGATTGAATGCTTATTTAGATCTTCCATAAATAGGCCCAACATAAATATCATTATTACTCTGGATATGTTCATTAATTTAATATTATATATGGAAATTAATGGCTCTTGTTATTTGGTCATATATGGCATTATCTTGTATTCTTTATGGTCAAAAATAAAGATTCAACATCTTAATACAATTTACAAATGGTCTATCCAAAGCACACAAAACATTTTCCTAATATGTTATCTTTGGAAGCCAATATTCTCCACTTCCACTTGTTGCACATTTTCCCCAATGTTCAATATATGATTTTATTCCCTTTTTCAGCTTCCATTTATTTTAGTTCTTTGAAAGGTTATAGAGGAGTCTTCCCTTCTGAAAAGTTTGTTTCTCCATTATCCTTTATACAATAGATTGGGATTAGATGAGATTAATGGAGGTATTTTATTATTGATTTATACTCCATGACTGGTATGTTGTCCACAACTAGAACTTAGATATTTTAGGCTTGTTAATACCCACTATTGTGTGGATTTTATCCAATAAGTGGGTCTCCATAAAGGATTTGAAGTCATATACTTTATAGTTAAGGTAAGGAGTCAATGTACATGACCCCTCGTAGCATGTTATATAGGTGTCTATGATATGTGGTAAAAAAAATTTATATATTTTATATAGTGATGCTTCTAATCTACCAAAAGTCCCATCTATATCCTCATGGGTGTGTCCCACTAGGAGGAATCTTACATACATAGTGTTGAATACCCTTCTTACTATCAAAATTTATGCAAATGCAAATAAGGTGTGATTCATGTTATCATTCAAATAATTATCTAGTTACAAGTAGAGGATCATTGGTTATTTTTTTAATGAAGTAGTTATACTATAAACAATATTGATTACTTTAACATGCATAACTTTTTCCCTTTACCATTTACACTTATCATGCACTTCATTTTCTAATAGTTCATCATGTAATGGTTATTTGGATGATCCATAACTGTAAAATAAATCCCCATACTCATTAGTTATGGGTTATTTGAGCTTCCTGAGACACAAATCCAATGACGTGACTATGTAGTTTCTCCATGTTAAAAAACTGCTAGGCTGAAGTGACTAAAAACACCAACAATCTTGTGTCTATGTGAGCATACTAGTCAAAGTAACTAGGAGGTTCATAACATTACTTATTTACATCAATTTTTTTCCAATCCTTGTTATGGAGTTTTTCATTTTGTCCATTTTATAATGTAAAATACTCAAGAATCCTTCAGTTTGTTTTTCTAATTGTAATCTATGGGAGTAGTAACATGCATGACAACTTTGAATGTAATCATTATGCCATGTTTGTTCCTCTTCAATTTTTTAGAGTGTTTTTGGGCATGTGGTGGCTCTACATTTATTTTATAGGTCCATACACTCATCACACTTGGTAAATAATTTTTTCCTTACAATCAAAACATGTTAAAATTGTTTGCTAATTATATTAATGAAACTTGGTTGAGACACTAGTGGAAGTTTCAACAATTTGAGTTCCTCCCTACACTCCTTCCACATTAAATTATGGGTATAAAATGTAGGAAGCATCCTTTGAGGAAATTTAATTCCATCTTATCCTACAAGATGAGTTAAATGTAGAGAAATATATAAATTTATCTCAACCATTCTTGATATGCAATAAACTATTGTGGTGGTATTTGACCTTTCTTTCTCTTTCCTAGTTTTACCATTTACTACACACTTATGACCATTTATATAGTTTGATTTATGATTATAGTGTCATATTTCTATATCCTCTCAACAAGATCAAATGCACACATGAAAGCTATGTGGAGTAGGTAAGATAGAAAGTACAAAATGCAACAATGCATAAACATTTATAATAATCTCTAGATGATGAGTACAAAGGGAGAGAGGTACATATATAAATGGGAGAGGGAGTGAAACTCCAAATTCCAAGAAATTTGGGACTTATATGTACATAATATTTTTAAACTTTATCAATTACTGGTTTTTTCTATCTTGTAGGAACCCATTGAGTCTTAATCTCTCTAAGTGCATGCCATAAGGGGTGCATCAAGAAAGGGGTGGGTATACCATTGGTTATTCATAGGATTGTTGTTACTTTTGTCAATTTTTATCTACACACTTGTCTGCTAAAAACCATTACCCTAAGCTTGTCCTCCTCTTTTTCACACTCCTTTAGTCATTTACCACCTTCATTATCCCCTTTCCTAACTTAAAACCTATTTTGGTAGTTTACATGACTATGTCATCTATGTCAACCTTATACTCTTATTGTCAAAATTTATTTAAGGTCCAGGTCAACTTTTAGCTAACCTAGTCCATGACCTAGTGAGTTTTTGTCAATAAAAATACTACGTTGACTGGGTTTACCCTATCAACCAAAATTTTTAGAAGGGTTTAGGGTTATATCCATCTATATAAAAACATCCATTTAGCCATTCTTAGAGAGACATCAAGTGTTATTATTCATTTTGCTTCTTTACAATATGATATTCTACCATTCTACTTGAGGAGTCTTAGCTTAGGGTTTTTACTTGTAGAATAATCTAATCTTGTGGAGAAGTCTTGGATGCTTTGGAATTTATTAATGATCCTTACAAACCACAACAACATCTTACAAAGCACCTTTATCCAAGGAAGATATTGAGTCTCGATGGGTTCATCTTCCAAGTAAGTATTTCTAACTTTACTTCTCTCTTTAGTAGATAAAAGTAACATAAGTAATGAATTTTGAGTAATATTACTCTTCCTCTCCATTGCATTAGGGTCCTACCTATACATAGATTAATTATAATTCTCTTATGAATGTTTATTAACCCCCACCTTGTGCCACAAGCTCTAGTAAGTTCTAGATTAGATTTTTTGATTTACTTGTTATTAGTATAGTGAATATAAATACATAAGATTTAATTAGGGTTATTTATTATTTTTTCTTGATTTGAGGCTTTGGAACCCTCCATAGTGATATTATTGTGGTAATATATCCCATAATTAGGTCTAGTAGATCCATATTGGTCATGTTCTTGATTATCTAATGTATCCCTAATTAGAAGTGTAAGTAGGATCTATCTTATCTGAGCTAGGATTGATTTGTAGATATGATACATTTTTAATTGCATACATTCTGGTGAACTTAACATGAATATAACCCTTGAAGGTTTTCTTTCATGTTTATCATTTATATCATTTTATAATTTTTTATATTTATGATACTAGGTCAACTTAGCTAATATAATTTCTAACTTATGTAAGTTTAACACATATTCACATAAAAATGACTCTATTCTTTTTTTTGTAGTTCTTCATCAGATATAGGTTACTGGATCAAACAGGTCAACATAGTATGCTTATTCACTTCTAGACAATAGACTATATCAAATAGGTTGACTTAGTCTTATTCAGCTCCAAGACAATAAACTAAGTTATGCATGTTGATTTAGTATCACATTCAACTTATAGATAACAAACCAAGTTGACTCAGTCATCTTAAAAGGCTTCAACAAACAAGGAATTGTATAACTAGGTCAACCTAGTCGACATAGTTAGAAGAAATTATAAGTAGCATTCAAGGCACTTTAACAAAAATATCATAGTCCTTATCATTTTCTAACCCACCAATGTTCCTTTGTCTATCTATCTCTCTTTCAATTCAATTCTTCCTTAAAATTCTATTTAACAACATTTTCAGTCTTTAAAACTACAATCATATAGCAATCATAAGTCAACCTAGTCGACCTAGTTATGTTGTATATATTTCGTCTAAAAGACTTGGTCAACCTAGTCAACTTAGTTCTTAAGGAATCTTACTTCTGTAGTATATTAATGACCCTATTGACTCTATTCTATAATTTTTGCATACAATATCATCTGAACTAAATTTTTACTATGCTTAAATTGGGAATTAAAAACTATATGCTAGTAATTAATTCATACTTTCACTTTCAGTTATTTTCATGCTTAAAATAGCTCATATAGTCTAATTAGGTGGTTTTTTAATATACCATTTAGTTTTACTATTTTTATCTTTCTTGTACACACTACCAAATCACATAATTTCAAAATACATTTAGATATTTATCTACCCAAGGCCTACCTAATTAGATTTCATCACCAAGGGTGAAGTTAACTTGTTTTTATTGGCCAAGTATAAACACATGGTTAATGGTATATATTAGAAAAACACCTGACATACTTATCTCTATAGGGTTGTGAAGTGAGGGGATAGGCCCCAATACCAAGCCAATACCATTGCCAACATAGATACCTTTCAGCCTAAACTTCTTAAAACCATCTATAGATTTCATTCTAGTTCCCTACTTGCATCCAAATTCCTTATCACACTTAAAATAACATGTTATAATAATCTAAAAACATTTAGGATGACTAGTTATTTAGCATTTACTTTTTAGCTGACTGTTTGCTCTTTGCTCATTGCATGTTATATTATAAAAAATTGCATTGGCCAGCATTATTGTAAGGTTTTGTGTTATATGCCAATTGGATTATTCTCTTTGATGTAATTTTTTGTGTGCTTAATTTTGGTTCTTGTTTTAAGTACATTGAAAAATCTTTCCCTATTATTAGTACATTGTCATTCTATTTGATATAGTCTCTTATAAACTAGTTTTCTTCCTACCTATAGTACTAAGTTAACCTGGTCGATTATGTATCTCTTTTACCAGTCAGATTATAGTACTAGGTCAACATAGCTGACCCTATATCCTTATCAAACTATATTTTTCCTAGTTTATAATACTAGGTCAACTTAGTTGACTCTATACTCTTATTGTTAGCCTATCTATTTGACACAGTTCTCTATTTTTATTTGCTTAACATTCTATTCTTTTCCTCAAATCATCATGAAGTCCCCTATTAGAAGCTTCTTAGACAATTTGAATCCATTTAGAAATTATATGGGATATTTATTTCTCCCTTTTTTTCCTCCCAAGAGAACCCTCACTCTTGGAGAACCTCTTCCCCTTAGTTTGTGGATTGTAACATGGTTCAAATCACAACTCAGGATGAAGTATTTGGATCTGATCCTTTTTATACCTATCTAGACAATTCTCAACTTCATGCCTTTTAACATTATCTAGGAGTAATTAACATAAGCTTATCTAATAATCCCAATAATAATCCAACTTCCAATAACCCTCTCCCTAATACCAATTTGGGGAGTTATCCTAGAATCAACAACCCACCAATTGATATGACTCAACTTATTTCACAATTCATACAACAAATGAACTTAATGCAAAATTTTAACACCTCTCAAATGATACAATTACATGTCATTTGATCGATATGGCTAATCAACCTCCAAATATTGATCCCAAAACCAATCTAAATTTTATTCCTCAACCTCTTAGATATGCCTCATGAAATGCTATTCCTCAACCTATAATGAATAGCAAAATGCTTCAAAATATCTAAAATGAGCCTTTATCTCCTTTCATCATGTCCATTGATATTGGTAATATATATCAAACTATAAATTATGATGGGACTAAATACCCTACATCATTTCTCAAAGCTTTTAACAATATCTAAAAATAGTGGATACAAACTAATAGTTTCACCACAACCAAACATCTAGTTAAAAAATTCACTAGTGATGTGTTAGAATGGTACAACCAACTTCCCCAACATTCCATTTATAAACCTAAGGATTTATTCAATCCTTAATTCAAAGAGTTTCAACATAATGATCTTCCCAAATATTATTTTATCCATTTTATTAATGCTAAGAAATCTCCCACTAAATTAGCTCATGATTTTATCAAAAGATGGAAATCTATGGCTCATAAAGCCAACCATAACTTGACTAATGACAATTTATTTAAATCCTTATAACTTCTTTAACTCATTCACTTTAATATAAGTTTCAAACTTTTATTCCTCGAACACTTAATGAAGCTCTTGACCAAGATAAATGTAAAGACTTTTTCATGAATCAATTCAAACCTAATACAAAATTCCTTAAAGAATATTTTCAAACTTCTACCAATGTCATAACCAAGAATACTCCTCAAACCAAACTAGGAGTTGCCAAAGCCAACACTCCGCATCTTCTCACATACCACTCACTATGCAAAAAATGAAACAATTATTACCACCCTCTAAATACTTTAATTATCCTAATAATCCTCCTAAATGGTATGATCCTAATCAATTTTATTGGTTCTAGATTGACATTGGTCATTCCCATGAGACTTTTCAAAGGCTCACTAAAGTTTTTATCTCCTACCTACTTGGTGATTACTTCAATCATGAAGCCATGATATAACTTCATCATCAAAAGTACAACACTACTTCTCAAAAATGATAAGTTTCTAAAAATTCTTATAATAACCAAAAATCATTTTCCACAACTAATAATCAATAAACTACCAAGGATCTTTGTTCTATTGATGCTAATTATGATCAATATTATAATAAATCTCAATATGTTAACATAGATAAGGTCAATTATCATCATAAACCATCTCACAAAGATCCCATCATAAAACCTAATAAACCATCTTTCAAGGAACAACTTCTCAAAGATACTATAACCACTCATTTAGCTTCGAAAGTCCTTGAGGAATCACCTCCTCTTCCGAACCCCCAATTACTTCCATTCCTTCAAAATCTAACTTACCTTATAAAAATTGCATTGGTTTTTCTTCTGAGTCCCATTGGAAATTTCTCAAAAAACTTAACTCCATGCCTTACAATATTCCACTTATGAAGTTAGTTTTTACTTCCCCTTATCATCACAAGTTCCTTATGAAACAATTATAGGATATTGAATATCCATATCCTATAGATGTAGAACCATCCCATATTGAGCCTCAACCTACCAATGCCAATACCATTGAAACTATTTGTCCTTCTTCTAAACCTTCCATTGATTTTTTTTTGAAGAAGACATGATTAATGATGAAATCATTTTTCCTATTATAATCCACCACTATTCATTAAAATATCCATTAATACTACCTTTATTCATAAATTCTTACTAGATGAAGGGTCTGGTATTAATGTGACATATTTATAGATTATCCAATAACTTAGATATAATAAGGACCATCTCAAGTAAACCTACATTACCTATCATGGATTTGATAAAATGATTATCATATGTTCTTGATCACCTTGGCTACATCAACATGTCCCTTTAATGATGTTGTATCAAGCTTCAATGGTGATGGGATGATGCTACAAGACCTTTATGCTTCCATCAAAAAAAGGTTCTAGACTTCCATCAAAAATCCTAGGCTAACCTTTATTTTAATTAGTTGTTGATAAATGAATTGGCTCATTGACTCATTGACCAATCCATGCACCATCGATCTTGATCTTTATGATTGAGTGAGAGCCATAAATCTTGCCCTTAACTTGTATAATTTGTCTAGTCTTATGCCACATATCAAATATGTATTAGTTCTTAGGATTTTCTATCAATTTATATCCTCATGTGATTACACCACGTGTCAACCTCTTGATCTCCTTGACTATTTGACTTATCTCTTACCATTAGATCAAGATGTATGATACAATGTAGAACATTAGATCTAATGGGATCCACTATTTAAAAACCAATGGATATTTCATGAGATTAAATTTAACATCCATGCTCCTATAAAATGACATTCATGTGACCATAATTGATATTCATGCTACTATTAAATTTAATCTCAAAATGGTTTTTTTGCTCAAGCTTTATTTTGACATTTACATGAATGTCTTATGTTGCAGGTCCAACTTTGAAGCTCCATAACTTGAGCTACATAACTCACACGGGCATAAAAATTTCAAAGGATGATCCTAGTATGTATAACTCCATGGCTCTAGAATACTTTGGCTCATGGAGGATTATTGAGTGAAGATAAAAGGTTTCATAAATGAGTTTGTTCATTTGTTCTTGGATGATGTCTTGATGATGGTTTGTCTCTAAGACTTGCATAACTCATCTTTTGATAATTCTTTTAGGATTTTGATGATTCTCTAAGGCTTCTATAACCTAGTCCATGTTCTTAAATGATTAGAACATATGATTACTTGGATCCTCCATTTGCATTGTTGGACCCATTTCTAAGCCTTTGATCTATTTCTTCATCAAACCATGCAAGAGCTTCATATGTGGGCCAAAATTGGTCAATAGTTTCCAAATTATTTCACAGATAAATTATCAAACTTATTGATGCTAAATTTATCAAACTAGTGTACTATTCTGAATGGGTTTCTAATAAAGTTCTTATTTATAAAAAGGTCACTATGGCCATTCGCATTTGCATTGATTTTTATTATCTTAATCTTTCTTGTCCCAAGGATGATTTCCCTTTACCTTCAATAGATGCCATTGTTGATTCCATATCTAGTTATGAAATATTATCTCCTATGGATGGCTTCTTAGGATATATTCAAATTCACATTGCTCCTAAGGACCAACATATGACAACTTTCACCATGGAATGGGGAACCTATTGCTATGTCAAAATTTCCTTCAAACTCAAAAATTCCAGAGCTACTTATCAATGAGAAATGACTCATATCTTTCATTATCTCATCCAAAAAATTGTAGGAACATATGTGGATGACCTCATTATTAAATATAAAAGTAACAAGACTCATCTTTCTGATATTTCCATCATCTTTGGCCATCTTATCAAACACAAAGTTAGACTAAATTTTTACAAATGTGTCTTTGGTGTCACATTCAATAAATTATTAGAATTTTTAGTCTCTCTCTATGGCATCAATGTTGATCCTATCAAGATTTATTCTATCATCAACATGGCCATCCCTTGATCCATTCTATATATTTGCACTTATCTCAATAAACTTGGGGCAATTAGATGATTTGTCCCTAAAATGGCCTATTGTATCCACTATGTCAATTCTCTTCTTAAGAAAGGTAATGCTTAGGAATGGATGGATCCTTTTCAAAAATCATTTGATAATATCAAATAATCATTGCTTCACCCATCTACACTTCATACTCCTTCAAATAATTAACCTTTGATCTTATACACTTCTTACACACCCATATCAGTTGGGGTAATGCTTTCCCAATAGGATTATAATAGAAGAGAATATGCCATATACTATATCAACTAATGCCTCATTGATTATGATAAATGTTACATAAAAGTTGAATGTGATTGCCTCACCATATATTTCATAACTAGAAAATTTCAACATTATATGCTTTATCAAACCACTTATGTTATCATTTATTCTGATTCCCTTCATCACTTCTTCTCTAAAGCCTTTATTCCTAGAGATATAATTGGAAAGTATATGGTCCTCCTTATGGAATTTAATCTCTGAATTATTACTCAAAGATCTATTAAAGGGAAAATCATCATTGATCAACTTGCTGCCACTCCCATGCCCACTATCAATCACCTTCAAGATAGTCTTATAGATGATAATATCATATATATTAAAGATTTCAACCAAGCCATATCTATTAAATATCACTTCCATAAATTCATTGCTAATCTTAAAGTAAGTAATCTTGATGAAATTGTTATCCACTCTGATACTACTAAACCAAAAGTAGTTATCAAATAACTTCCTAAAATTAATGTCGATTTACACTAGGATACTTGGACCCTTATCTTTGATGGTGCTAAATGCCTTCAAGGAGACGGGGAAGGTTTTATTCTTATGATTCCTCTTAGAAAAATCATCCCTTTAAATTTTCCCTTAACATTTGACATCACTAACAACCTGATAGAGGACAACACTTTAATCTTAGGCATGAGAGCTACTCTTGATTTATATATCCAATATCTACATGCATTTGGCTCATTTTATGCCTAGTCAATGGTTATTAATAATGAAAAAGTGAGAATCTCATTTATTATCATTGATTTTCAACTACTCTTGCCAAAGATTTCATTTCTTTCACCATCAAAACTATCCCTTGAGATCTAAATTCCATTACTTATTCCCTCATTTCTTCAACATCTTTTATTCATTCATACCAAGTTATTTTTTATCCCACTTTTTAAATCTAAATAATAAAATCTCCATCCTCTATTCAACTAAATGATTCACTAATCTACCACATTGAGGCTATTGTCATTTGATAAATCCCATGGTATAAAGACATCATTCTATTTTTGGAACACCAAACTTATCCTCCCAACCTAGAATCTCATAAAAAGACTTACATTTATAAACAAGGTCTTAAATATGTATTTTGATATAACATCCTATATTCTCATAATGATGAAGGTACCTTACTCTATTATGTTATGAAAGATGATGTCCCTCCTCTTCTTTAACAAGAAAATGGAGACATTTAAGGTGGCCACTATAGTGGACATGCTACAACCCACACATGCTTATGTATGGGATACTTTTATCCCATTCTTGTAAAATATGCCATTAAATTTTCTAAAAATTGTACTCCTTACTAATTAATTCAACTCTAGCTGAGCTTCAAACCATAGAGTCTCCTTGGCCATTCTCCATATGGGGATTAGATCTCATAGTAAAATTACCTTGATATCAAGTTGGGCATGTATTTATAATCATAACCACATCATATTTTACCAAATGGATCTAGACTATGCCCCTTGATAATGTCATAGGTACCACCATCTCAAAATTCATCCATAATCAAATCTTTTATTGCTTTGGTGTCCCTCATACTATTATTTTAGACAATGGTAGTAATTTTAAAAACAAAGACATCAAATGGCTCTGTGCTAAATTTGTAATCAATCACAAATTATCCACACCCTGTCATCCATATTGTAATGGCCAAGCTGAGGCTACCAATAAAATTCTTAATAAAATGATCCAAAAGATAATTCATGAAACACACACAGATTATCACCTTCATCTCTATCCTTTTCTCTAGGCCTATCACACTAGCATACATACTACAATTGGGCCAATATAATTATCTTTAGTCTATAGTTTTGAATCAATCCTTTCATTAGAAGTTAATATTCCCTCTTTATATATCTCTTCATGGTATCAACCTGATGAAGAGTTACATGAATATCACCTTCATTCTCTCAATATCCTTGATGAGCACCATCTTTCTGCTTTGTAACACAATCACTAATATAAGGCCTGTATTTCTAAATAACATAACAAATGAGTCAAAGTTCACACATTTAATGCTAGTGATATTATATTTAAATTAGACAACACTCATGTTAAATAAGGTAAATATAATAAAAAAAGGTGGGGCCCTTATTTATTCAAAGATATTCTTGATTCAAGTAATTACCACGTTCAAACTAATGAAGGTAATATTTTTAAAGAGCCCACCAATACACAATTCCTCATGAAGTATTTTTCCTAATCCTTCCCATCTTTTCATTATTTATATACTTATTGAGGGAAGGTAGGTTCATTTTACTTTTCATGCATATAGCCTTCATGGGATGATCTACATAATTTATTTGACCTAATACTTGTGTGGCTAAGATAAGTTATTTAGAGTCATTAAATTTGAAAGTCCTCTTCTTTTGATAAAATTAATTTGAGTTTCTTGTCTTCGATAAAGAGTCCTCTAACTTGGTTTTTCCTTAATTCTCCCCTTCACCCTTTCAATTTCCCTCCTTGATAGGCAAATTGTGATTCCAAATCTATTTCCCCTCTTTTATCCTTCTTATTCACATCAAAACAAATATGCTTGAGTAACTATGGACTATTTTGTTTACACCATGGCTATACATTTATAGACATATTTTGTTTTATTTTTTGGCATTATTGTACCACCCTTTTTTATAGACACCTAAATTCATTTCTATTTTAATGTACTTTTTCCATTATTTAGTGAGACTAGCTTGTTACTTCTCCCTCACCAATGTTGTTTTCCCTTTTATGCACCTTTTTTCCATTGATGATTGAGTAAGGATTGTTACTTCTCACTCATCAATGTGTTTTTACCATTTTTTATTTACCCATCTTCATTTAAGTAAGGATTGTTACTAATTTCATATTTATGTTTTAATACCATCCTTTTCAACATGTATCCTTGGTTTGATTTGGTGACTTTGTCTTTCTTCTTAAGGTTTACTTGTTTGAGTTTTTTGATCTTTAGTACCCTTGGATTTTTGATTACCCAATTTACTATAAATTTTAACCTGGTAATTTTTGTCTAACATAACACTTGTCACCCTAGTTTTCCAAATTTACAAGTACATCCCATCCACATAACACTAGTTATCTTGGATTTCCTATGTTTATTTGTTTTTTCTCTTTAGTTTTTTATTCTTTAGGTTGTCAAAATTAATCTTTATGCCCTCCATAATCAAAACTACACACACAAAAAATAACCATCAAATGATAAATGTATGTCAAGGTATGTATTACATTTAATTTTTAGTTATTTCCATTTAATTCATTTACTTTCAGTTATTTTATGCTTTAAAATACTACAACTTTTTTTAGCCTCAACATTGTGTGTTACTATGTTCTTTCTCGAAGCACCATCCCCTCTTGCACCTAAGTAACACATGATGAGATTTGAGTTAGGCATATGTATACACATAATATTTTAAAACTTTATCAATTATTGATTCTTTCTATCTTGTAGGAACTCATTGAGTCTCAATCTCTCTAAGTACATAACCTAAGGGGTGCATTGCAAGGGATGGGTAGACCATTGGTGCTTTATAGGATTATTATCTATTTTTCTACTTTTTATCTACAAACTTATCTCCTAAGAAACATTCCCCTAAGCTTATCATCCTCTTTTTCACACTCATGTAGTCATTTACCACCTTTATTAGCCCTTTTCCTAAAAAAAACTCTTTTGGTATTTTACATGATTATGTCAACCTTATACTCTTATTGACAAAATTTATTTAGGGTCTAGGTTGGATCTTAGCTGACCTAGTTCATGACCTAGTGAGTTTTTGTCAATAACGATACTAGGTCGACTAGGTCAACCCTATTATCTAAATATTTTGGAAGGGTTTAGGGTTATATATGCCTATATAAACACATACATTTCACCATTCTTAGATATAAATCAAGAGTTATTATTCATTTTCATTTCTTTACAATCTGATCTTCCACCATTCTACTTTAGGAGTCTTAGATTAGGGTTTCTACTTGGAGAAGAATCTAGTCTTGTGGATAAGTCTTGGATGTTTTGTAATTTCTTATTGATCCTTAAAAATCATAAAAACCTATTGTGAAACACATTTATCCAAGGTAAATATTGAGTCTCAATGTGTTCATATTGTAGGTAAGTATCTCTCTTTATTAGATAGAAATAACATAAGTAATGACTTTTGAATAATATTACTCTTCCTCTTCATTAAATTAGGGTCTTCCCTATACATATCTTAATTAGGATTCTATTATTCATGTTTACTTTAGTTTATTTACTAATCCCCACTTTGTACCACAAGATTTAGTGAGCACTAGATTAGATTTATTTGCTTTACTTATTATTAGTATAGTGAATATACAAACATAGGATTCAATTAAGTTATTGTGTAGTTTTATTTATCAAAGGCTTTAAAACCCTCCCTAGTGATATTATTGTGGTGGTATATCTCCTAATTGGGTCTATAAAATCTATATTAGTCATGTTCCTGATTATTTGATGTATCCCTAATCAAAAGTATAAGTAGGATCTATCTTCTTCAAGCTAGGATTGATTTGTAGATCTAATGAATTTATGATTTTATAGAGGAATAATATTCCCAAATGATCCAAATGGCCTATAAGACCATAATAAAACATTATGAACCATGTAGACAAAACCCATAGGATAAAATTCTACACCAACACCACCCCCACCTTTAAGCATAAATTAGGTCAGCTGGAGAATTGGGTCTTAAATAAGAGGCCTAATGAGGTAATCAAATAGATCATGTTGATATAGTATCCTAAAAAATATGAAATATGTGTGCCTTCACAAGGAAGAGAGAGAAGGTAAGTTTAGAATGATACATGACAAATGCTATAGTAGGTCCCTATGTAATAGATGATGTCTCTTCCTTTTAGAAGAAAGAAACCACAAGCTATAAAATTATTAAATTCCCACTCAAGTGGAATGTGGATAGTAATAGTGATGTATATCTATAGAAAATTCTCAAATGTATCCTTGTTAAAGATCAAATGTGCTAAAATTTGGATCAATTATGACATGACTAATTGTGGAAGATGGCAATGAAGAAGCATACAATGAAGGGGGGAGAACAACTAGAAAAGAAGGTAGAAATGGAACATTTACTAAAAGAATGTCCATGAGAAGAGGAGAAAAATTCTAAAAACTATGAAAACTAAATATTGGTTTATAAATGAAGCATTTAGATTTATGAGATGAATGTCTATAAGAAAATATGAGTCATCAATGCTCTCAATGTGTATACTCTAACTAGAATCAATAATGTCCTCTGAAATTCAAGTCTATGAAGGCTTTGCAGGAGTAAAAATCTTCATAAAAACATATGTATAATCTACAATGAGGAAACTAAGGTTTGATAGAATCTCATCTTATAGTGGGGTCTCGACAGAAGGAAGATCACTATCCACTATAGATGTATCATCATAAGAAATATAAGTAAGAGGATAGAGAATAATAGTCTCAGTAGAGATAATATGAAGAATAGAAGGAGGTGTGATGTAGGTCATAGTAAGATCCATGAAAAGACTCTAAATAATGATCTAAATAGTGAAAGGATACTCTGTGTGCTCCACATGATGGTGTAGATCCCATGAAACATGTAATAATGAATGACTATAGACATAGTCACAAGAGTTGCTCCAATCATTATATTGAACTTGATCAATAAGAAAAAGAATTTGTCAATATAAGAATGGATTAGGGTCTAGATATATGAGTGAATATTCCACATACACATGCCATGAAACATAATTAGTCTTCCCAATAATGGCCACTAACATATAAACAATGTTCCTCTTATAGCGTCTCTTATATGGAGTCATCATGACTAAGAGAAAACACCAATAAAGTGCAAGGCTACATGATATAAAATATAATGAACCCTTGAAGCATGATCATGAATGAGATAAGATCACAATAGATAACTCAATCAAGTGAGCAATTAGTACTAGAGTGATGAAGGATAATGCATGCTCAAAATGGGGATGTCAAACATAGTAAAAAAAATCATCCATGTATGATCAATTAGCATATGAAGTATAGTGAAAAAATAGTAGGGACCATAACAAAAAGTAACCCCCTATTACTAAAAATGCACACTCAATAATTAGACATAAAACTCTGCCAAAAGTGCATCCATGGGTACAATAAATGATGACAATGCAATACATAAGAATCAAGAAGGAAGTTTGTGTTGCCTGTGAGGGGTTCTAACCTCTTTCTAGACCAAACCTCACCCTTTGATATCTTATAAACAAAAGAGATAAGGCACATTCAAAATAATTAAGATTCCCTCAATAAATTCTCACAATATATCAAATGCATCACCACTAAAATGTCATAACATGATAACAAATTGTGAACACACTGCAACACAACCAATGTGAATAGACCCCCTAGAATGTGAAACTTTATATTTTAGTGCATTTTACAATGTAAATAGGACCAATACATGGGAAATGAAAAATATTAACTTTTTAAAAATATGATGCTCAATTTTGAGCTACCAATTAAAGATATTACATAATCAATTTCTTGTAAATGAGGCCTATTTGATAAAAGTTTGCACTATTTTAAAAAAAAAGCACTATGGCTAAGGTGGACCTAGCCTTACAACCACTCATTATAACTAGAATATAATGTAGAATGAAATGGTTTAGCTCATTAGGGGGAATTTTACTTTTACCAACTTGGGCCTTACCCTTATACTTTGCAAACAAAAATTACAATGCCACCACAACACAAACCAAGAGAAAACCCACTCAGATCTCAAAGAAAATAAGGAATCTCACTAGGAATTCAAGAAAATTTGAATAACCATTGATTGAGGCTCTGATAACATGTTGGATTTCTCTAAGACCTCTCAACAAAATTGAATACACACACGAAAGCTATAGATTAGGTGAGACATAAATTGAAAAACATAATAATGCATATACATTCATCTTAAACTCTAGATTAAGAATAAAAAGTAAGAGAGGTACATATAGAGGTTGGAGAGAGAGAGAAACCCCACATTCCATTGAATGTGAGACTAATCTTCCCAAATGACCCAAATGTCCTTTGAGACCCTAAACAAGAATAATGAACCATGTAAACAAAACCCGTAGGATAAAAGTATACACCAACATATATAAAGTGCTTCTTGGGTAACCATAAGATTTATGCCATGCATTCTAATAGACATCCATCCCATAAAATTTCATTTTATGTACCTCCATATATTTTTTACCCATATTAAATATGGCATTTGTTTTTAATACATCTAACATAATTTTTTTAGTCTTTTTCATTCATGGCTCTAATTTTGTGCCATAGAATTGTGACTTAAGCTAGGGGTAATTTTTTGAGATAGTTAAATTTGAGACAATAATTTTACACATTCTTCATTTCATCCAAAAATAATAACTATTTCCTATCCACATCAACATTTTGATTTGATGAACTAAGTAGAGAGGCATTCAATTTTTGATGTTTTTGAGAATTGTAGGGTCTTCTTATCACTTTTTTAGAATGAATGTAAATACTATATTTAAAATAATTTGGATATGTCATTTGTGGTTTACACTCTTCTAATTTATCCCATAATTTCACCTCAACCTCATCTGGGACTTGTTTAAATCTCACATCTAGAGGAAAACCATTTATGTCGACTAATTACTTAGCAAGCCATTGCATGAGAGATCCTTTAGATATGGAGCATTTTTGTAAGGAGGGTTGAATAATATATAAATATGCACACCAAAGGTGTTTTCATCCAATACCTTAAATTTTATCATGTCTCCTTCGAGTAAAATTTTAATTGTTCCCTTTGTAACATAGTTGATCACATATGAGCACAAATGGATCAATTTGGCAACAACCCCCCTGAAATTTATATTGTGTGCAACAATATGTATAAGGTAAGACCATCCAATTTAGCACAAATTTTATTAGACATAATGGAACTTATTTTTTCATGAAACACCAAATGTTTTATTGGCTAAGTTATTAATTTATTAGGTTGTAGTAAGTTTGAGCAATCAAAACATAGATTTGTCACTTTTTCAAGCATTACACCAAACATAAAGGGTCCCAATCTCTCTTGATGAATTTTATTATCTTATAAAACATGAGTTAAAAATCATTTGGCCATGTCATCATCTTTATTAAAACATTTGTGTTTGAGAATGACATTATTTATGATAAAATCAATTCTATCTTTAGGTCCTATATCATTGATGGGGTTTTCACTATCATCACTAGAATCTCCCTATTATATGTCACTATAAGCCTTTGATTAAAAAAAAATGTAATTAGTACAAACTATGGGAATAGATGGATATTCATGCTTTGACAAATCTCTCTCTTCCCATGGAATGTAGTATACTTTTTTCTTAACATCTGCTAAGGTTTAAAATCTATTAACTGAATATGCCAATTATACTTTTCCATCCAACACTATGTCAACACTAAAAATAAAAAATACTCTTCCCACATATATGTAATGTATTTTCCTTTTGCTTGGGTACACTCTACCCTCTGCAACTTTGGTACCATTTCAAAACAAGCCCACATGATCATCCCCTCTAATTGCAAGATACATCGATGATATAGTACAAAGAATAAATGTGTGATCAAATTAAAAAATGTAAAACCCTCTTAGATATAAAATTAAACATAAATCTAAGCTGAAACTAAAAATATATAATAATTATTAAATGTAATTTAAGTCTCATCTACTAAGGAACTATGTGTTGCTAGGAATAAATCTGTATTATATAAAAATAAGAATACATGAGCAAGGTGATATGTGAAAACAAATAACATCCAATACAAATATGATATGAACTTACTATAATGAAAATAATGGAACATTATCATCATTAATTATCAATAGTTATATTAAAAAAATATGAGTCATCAATGCCCTCAATGGGTATACTCTCACTAGAATCAATAATGTCCTCTGAAATGGAAGTCTATGAAGGCTTTGAATTAGTTACAATCTACATAGAAACATATGTATAATCTACAATGAGACAACTAAGGTCTGATAGAATCTTATCTTATAGTGGGGTCTAGATATAAGGAAGATCACTATCCACCATAGATGTATCATCATAAGAAATGTAAGTAAGAGGATAGAGAATAATAGTCTCAGTAGAGATAATATGAAAAATAAAAGGAGGTGTGATTTAGGTCATAGTAAGATCCATGAAAAGACTCTAAATAATGATCTAAATAGTGAAAGGATACTCTGTGTGCTCCACATGATGGTGTAGATCCCATGAGACATGTAATAATGAATGACTATAGACATAGTCACAAGAGTTGCTCCAATCATTATATTGAACTTGATCAATAGGAAAAAGAATCTATCAATATAAGAATGGATAAGGGTCTAGATCTATGAGTTAATATTCCACATCCACATGCCATGAAACACAATTAGTCTTCCCAATAATGACCACTAACATATAAACAATGTTCCTCCTATAGAGTCTCTTAGATGGAGTCATCACAACTAAGAGAAAACACCAATAAAGTGCAAGGCTACATGATTTAAACTATGACGAACCCTTGAAGCATGCTCATGAATGAGACAAGATCATAATAGATAACTCATCCAAGTAAGCAATTAGTACTAGAGTGATGAAGGATAATGCATGCTCAAAATGGGGATGTCAAACATAGTAAAAAAATCATCCATGTATGATCAATTAGTGTATGAAGTACAATGAAAAAATAGTAGGGACCATAACAAAAGTAACCCCCTAGTACTGACAATGCACACTCAAGAATAAGACATAAAACTCTGCCAAAAGTGCATCCATGGGTACAATAAATGATGACAATGCAATACATAAGAATCAAGAAGGAAGTTTGTGTTGTCTATGAGGGGTTCTAAACTCTTTCTAGACCAAACCTCACCCTCTGATCTTTTATAAACAAAAGAGATAAGGTAAATTCAAAACAATTAATATTCCCTCAATAAATTCTAACAATATATCAAATGCATCACCACTAAAAGGTCATAACATGATAACAAATTGTAAACACATTACAACACAACCAATGTGAATAGACCCCCTAGAATGTGAAACTTTATATTTTAGTTCATTTTACAATTTAAATAGGACCAAACATGGGAAATGAAAAATATTAACTTTTGAAAAAGATGACGCTCAATTTTGAGCTACCAATCAAAGATATTACATAATCAATTTCTTGTAAATGAGGCCTATTTGATAAAATTTTGCACTATTTTTAAAAATAAGCACTATGGCTAAGGTGGACCTAGCCTTACAACCACTCATTATAACTAGAATATAATGTAGAATGTAATGGTTTAGCTCATGAAGGGGAATTATCCTCTTACCAACTTGGGCCTTACCCTTCATCTTTGATAGGTAAAAATACAAGGACTAAAACCAAGTAATGAATTAATCCTTAATAATATATCATTTTTAAATTAAAAATAATCAAAAACACCCATGCCCCACCATGTGAAACAAATGAACTCCCCACAATGTTTTTACCAAGTAAAAATACCCCACTAGTATAGTACCAACCTGCCCATAATGATTCACCTCCCAAAATTCATTGTGTCCCCCACAATTACAATAATTAATTCTAGTATGTGTATGAAACCACTTATGGTGGTTTGAAGTGGTGGAGGTAGTTTTTTAAAAAAGTGTGTGAGTATCTAGGATGATGAGGGGCATAATGGAGAATAAAAATATGATACATGGGACATGATAGTGTAAAACTAGGTAATGGATCAAGACATTGGAGGACATCAAGGGAAAATGATGAGTCTAAGAAGCTATTTGAATAGCTAGCTGATGTTGAGCAATAGAGAATGAATATTGTGAACTGGTGATAGGATCAGGAGGCCATGGGATGCTCAGCTATAGGTTGAAGATAGTGATAAGGGAAATAATTTTGATGGTGTGGAGTAGATGAAATATGTAGAGGTGAGAGGTAGAAAATGCAAGTTTAGAAACCAAGAAGTAATGTAGGTCGGTGGTGTACTATGTGCATGCCTATGAAGAATGTGAAGAAAATTTAGAGGTCTTGAGGAGTAAAGAGAATTGGAAACCAACATGAAAGATATTTTGATGAATATGTCATAGATTTGAGGAACCCTGTCTAAGGCTAAACCACCTTTCATCAAAGGACCCAAATCAAACATGAAGGAGGCTGTTAGAGGTTCATTTCTTGCACAAAAACTAGATCTTAAAATTTATTACAATGCAGTCAACAAAGAATTCTTGCCAACATGGAGGTCTACATTCTACAGGTAAAGAGGAGGATGCCTTTGCACAAGCCATAAAAATCTCCAACAAGGCTATCAACATATCAAGCCATAGATATAATGATGAACTATGAACTTAGCATCTTCACTCTGTATAAATGGCTAAAACAATAGATGTTCTAGCATTTAGGGAATTTCAACCTTAACTAGATCTACAACCAAACACAATTATAAGTAAAATTCTAAAATACCAATAACATCATATATTTTTAAAAAAGGGCCCCCACAATAAACAACCCTAAAATTTTGTAAACCATATAAAAAAATGAAGTTAAACCCTTATACTTTGCAAACAAAAATTACAATGCCACCACAACACAAACCAAGAAAAAACCCACTCAAATCTCAAATAAAATAAGGAATCTCACTAGGAATTAAAGAAAATTTGAATAACCATTGATTGAGGCTCTGATACCATGTTGTATTTCTCTAAGACCTCTCAACAAAATCGAATACACACATGAAAGCTATAGATTAGGTGAGACAGAAATTGAAAAACACAATAATACATAAACATTCATCTTAAACTCTAGATTATGAATACAAAGTAAGAGAGGTACATATAGAGGTTGGAGAGAGAGTGAAACCCCACATTCCATTGAATGTGAGACTAATCTTCCCAAATGACCCAAATGTCCTTTGAGACCCTAAACAAGAATAATGAACCATGTAAACAAAACCAGTAGGATAAAAGTATACACCAACATATATAAAGTGCTTCTTGGGTAACCATAAGATTTATGCCATGCATTCTAAGAGACATCCATCCCATAAAATTTCATTTTATGCACCTCCATAGATTTTTTACCCATATTAAATATGGCATTTATTGTTAATACATCTAACATAATTTTTTTAGTCTTTTTCATTCATGGCTCTAATTTTGTGCCATATAATTGTGACTTAAGATAGGGGTAATTTTTTGAGATAGTTAAATTTGAAACAATAATTTTACACATTCTTCACTTCATCCAAAAATAATAACTATTTCCTATCCACATCAACATTTTGATTTGATGAACTAAGTAGAGAGGCATTCAAATTTTGATGTTTTTGAGAATTGTAGGGTCTTCTTATCACTTTTTTAGAATGAATGTAAATAATGGATTTAAAATAATTTGGATATGTCATTTATGGTTTGCACTCTTCTAATTTATCCCATAATTTCACCTCAACCTCATCTGGGACTTGTTTAAATCTCACATCTAGAGGAAAACCATTTATGTCGACCAATTACTTAGCAAGCCATTGCATGAGAGATCCTTTAGATATGGAGCATATTTTGTAAGGAGGGTTGAATAATATATAAATATGCACACCAAAGGTGTTTTCATCCAATACCTTAAATTGTATCATGTCTCCTTCAAGTAAAATTTTAATTGTTCCCTTTGTAACATAATTGATCAC
>JARHVA010005351.1:410000-470000 GCA_037957365.1 Torreya grandis
TATTATTATTTTTTTCAAAACCATGATATGCAAGGATTTGTGTTTCATTTTATTTTAATATAATGTTTTTGTAATTAAGCTGTAAGCAATATTTTCAATTCAATACTTGAGAACTAATTATTTAAATTTAAGGTCCATAGATTGTTTTTGGTCTAATGGACGTATCTTTATTCAATTCACTATTAAAACTAAATAAAATATTTCATCTTGCTTCATCATATTGTATGCTCAAGGTTTGTCTCCTATGTTTTTTTAAGCCTCTTGTCTGTTTCCTTTTTAATTGTGAAGAGTTGGTATGGGTTTGCATCATGAATGTTTTCATGTTTTCCCACTATTTTATGAGTGAGGGCCCCTTCATCCCCCAACATCTATCTATAAAAAATTAGAAAAATAATATTTAAATTCTAAATATACTGTGAATATGTCTGATACTGTGAAGCATTATCAATACCACATAGTATTTTATAGAAGACCTATTGCAATAAACATAACATTTGAGCCATGTTTCACGTTAAAAAGAGGTGAAATTAATACATGATGAATATTAGGTTTTAGATAGCCTTTTACCCATCATGCAAGATGGAAATGGAAATTGGCAACAATATTTGTGTCAGCCCCTAATTTATTATTATTGTAGCAAAAAAAAATAAGGTTTACACTAAAAATAATTAAGTAATGGTTAAACAAATAACTAGTAAAAGTATTATTTCTATCAGATGCTTGTATTTTTTATTAGTATTTCCTCTTCAAGATTCACCCATTTATGCCTTAGCATTTTATTTTATGTCAATGTGTTTATATTTTATTTTAATCAATTAAAAAATATTTATAAAAAATTATCTATTAATAGATTTTATGCTTTCATAGTCCATAACATTGCATTACCTTTTTATATAAAAAAGTGTGTTGATTTTTTATTCTCAATGTTTTGGATCCTCTTCCATGATCCTTCATCATGAGAAATGATTAATGCAAGATTATGAGAAGAGGATCTAAAATGTTGAGCATCAAAAATCAATATAATTTTTCTACAAATAGGTAATGCAATTCTATTAATATTTATAATTATAGTAAAATTTTTATTTTATAATTTATTTTAATCAGTTTAAAAATAATTTATAAAAAAATAATTTTATTAATATTTTTGTACTAGATAATAAGGGTTAGAGGGTCTCTCACCTATTTTATTATAAAAAAAAGTGATAATACAAAGATCATACCAAGATGAGGAAGGCAAGGGCATCTCAAAGACAAAGAGGTATTCAATTACAACTAGGGGACAAAAGACAAAACACAACCAAACAACTAAACCACATCATAATGCCCACAAAACGCCACCCAAGAAAAAACCACATGAGAAAAACATTAAGGTCAAACAACCATCAAAAAAGGAAATCTAAGCACCAAAACCACCACTATCACCCCAAGCATGTCACTTATACCTCCACCCATAAAAATGATGTTTCTTTTAACATCCATAGACACATCACCATCTTCTATTTCCACTACCACTTCACCACCTGCTTGACACCAACACCCTCAATAAAGACTTTAGCCAAAACATAAGTTTCAAAAACATCTTGGTTAGCCACCAATGTGTCCATACCCAAATCCTGAGGTGAGGTGTGTTTTCACGTCCTCTTTATTCTTCCCATTGTTTCTCCAATTGTAGCCCTTGACTAAGAGTTTCCCTCTTGCCCACCAATCAAGCTTGCATGTGCACCAAGGCAAATTTTATTCTAGTGAGGGGCCCTAACCCCACCCTAATGAAAATTGACTAAGGAAGAGTAGTTTGAGCCATGTAAAGCCTTGATAAAAGCTTAATAATTTAGTCAATCATAAATAAACATGCCCTTGAAGATATCCTAAAACTAATGCTATGAGAGAGCGCAGGGCTCCCACATAAAATAGTGATATACAACTTCTAGGGGACCCTATATTTTATAATCAAGCTTGTATTAAATAAAAATGAGATAAAATGTTGTCATAACTAATTTAAAAATATTTAAAGGCTCTAAATTGGACTATCTTTAAGCTATCTATCCTAAGAAAGGAATGAATGCCACATTCTTCTAAGGATAAATGCTTAATAACTATCTTTAGAACAACCCAAAATCTCTCCCAAACCAGCCACAATAAAATAACCAAAGTTAATTATTTATCCCTAGATACCATTATAAAATCATGAAAAAACATTGATTCTACTAAGGATTTGACCTTAGATTTGTATTTGGTCTTTAGGAAGATGAATCCAATGAATTTTTTGATAACATGTAGGATGTCCTCCCTCTATGTGATGAAAACCTACTTCAACTTGGATTCAATCACCCTACCATTGAACACCAATTGTTATTTGATAGCCATGATGTATAGGGAGGGATATCTAAGTGAAACCTACAACATTTTATCGATGGTGATCAAGTGGCTAGTTATCTCAAATCAAGAATGAGGTTTTCAAATGCCATGCCTGACTAAGTGCAATAAAAATGACCATAACCTTGATTTGAGAGAAGGGACATGTGTAATAAAAAAAAGGGTGGTAATTTAGTTTACACACTTCAATCACGTACCTATAATAATGGTCCCATCCTCTCAAAAGATTTAAATACAAGATAAAGAAGACCAATAAACCCATAACAAGCCTCCAAATTTAGATATTCTAATGAAGTCATTTTTTCAAAATTTCTAATTTGGAATATCTTTAAGATGAGATCTCTCCAAGAACTTCTAGTAACTCATCCAAAATACTACAATGATAATATTTTAGCTTCTCTATATTAAAATATAACAAAACATGAAATATTTATAAATTTAAAATAATATAAATCCAACTATGAAGATAACAATTAGAAAATCCTTAAATATCACATTTCATCCCATATAATATTAAAATAAATCACCATATTTCACTATTAAAAATATTTATTAGGCTCATATATTTATCCAATTTAACTCCTCCCTCTAAATCCTAAATAAGCCACATTTCATTAGTTATAGGATACTACACCATAATAACAATGATTATCTTTTAAATTAAATATTGATTATGAGTAACAAGCTTCATGTTTTAATAATTAATGTTCTTCACTACCAAATTAACTATGACAGGAATGGAAATTGAAATTCCTTTCAACAGTTCAATTATCAATTTTTATATATATATATATATATATATATATATATATATATATATATATATATATATATATATATATATATTATGTTTATCTATATCATGATCCTAAAGCATTAATATTATTGTATGTGGCCTAAATTTTTTTATCTTTGAGATAAATGGTGATGATTTTTATGACTACAAGAGCAAAATTAATTGGGAATAGACCACATATAGTCAACACCATCTTTGAGTGATTCTACCTATGTTCTTTTGGATGTACCCTATATAATATGATAAACATAAAATTTGGAGTAAGAATAAATAAAGAAAAAGTCTTTAATGATTGTAAAATCACAAGGGAGGTTGGGTAGGGAGGAAAACTACTAAACTTGGGGATAAATATTGATGGAAAAATCACTAAGTATTATGTTAGTAAATATTTTTCATTCAAAAAAATATATATTTTTTAAAAGTTAATTGTAGAATTGTTTTTACAAATATAATAATGTTATATAATAGTATTTGAAAATATTTTGTTTGGAAATAAAATTAACTACCCATTACCTATAAAAGTATCCTTTACATTCCTTATCTATTGTATTTGAAATAGTATGGGCTATAATATTGAAGGATTTGTGGATGTGACATGAAAATTGAGATGCTTATATTTATATTCTGAATAGAAAATAAAGTTGAATTTGTTTATACAATAAAAAATAATAAGTTTCATAGCCTAAACAAAGAAACATTAATATATTAACCTATGCCAACCATTCTCCTTTAGAGTTTCTTCTCTACAACCAAAACACTAATATAATTTTAATATTGTAGCACTTTTCTATGTTCTCTTCTAATATGTTGGGTTTTGTAGATTAGAAAAAACCACCTTTACAATCATGCCATGTTACAAAAATAATAATGTTTTTAAGAAAAATAAGAATAAGAAAAATAAAATTTAACATTATATACCTTATTTTGGATATCATATGTTGAAAATGGCTTATAGATCAAGAACTGATATTTATTCTTGACAAGTTTATAAGTAATAAAAATAATAAGGGAAGAAAAAGAAGAAATGTTTATTCAATCATAACATTAAACAACTCGTGGATATGAAAATTAAAAAAATTGATATTAAGACTATTTTTTATTGATTGGCATGGCATAGCTTCAGATGTATGGATTTTTAGCTCACCCTACATGTTAAAATATGGAGTTTTGTAATGAAATGGAAACAAAAATAGCCCACCAAAAAGTAGAATGTGGTGTACAATTAATAGAATTCCACATAAGATGATATTCTAAGTAGTGTCACAAAGTTGTTTAAGAGCATATCTCATAGTTACAATCTTCTCTTGATGAGACATACATTTAAGTATAAACACACGTAAACCAAAAATAGTTATAATTTCTCTAGTGTGGTCTATATGAATCTCAAGTACCTTTATTACCCACCGTCACAAGAAATTTATATAATTTTTTTATAAATGTCTAGAAACACTTTTGGTACACTTTTTAGTTATATTTATACTAGTCATGATTTCTCCTATAAAATAATTGGAATTTTTAAGGTTTGTATCCAACACTGATAGTGATGTTGCATTGATGGGAATTTTTTAAAGCTTTTATTTTTTAAATTTTAATATGCATATATACTTCTACATTGTCAAGAATTTTATTAACTTTAAATATTTTTTGACAAACTAGTTTTGAATCACACTTGTCTAAAGGGTTTGAGGCCCTTGGAAGTACTATGAAGGGCTCAATTTTGACCACTACATTCACCATCAAAAACATTTGTTTTTAATTTAGATAAATTCCATATCTTCTACATTTATCAAAAACCTCAGAAAGATGCTAAAGATGTTGGTTCTTGTTCTTACAAAAAATATTAATGTCATCCATGTAAAAAATTATGCACTTACCCACTATCACTTTGAAGGCAAAGTCCATTACTCATTGAAAAGTGACATTTACATTAATAATACGAAAATGGATAACTTCATAAAGGCATGACCAAGACATGAGATCCAAATAGCTCAAATAAAAATGAAATGTTTATGAGAATGTGAAATGCATGTGGAATGACAAAGCATGTGGTATTTCAAGATGTATGAGATTGCAAGGCACACAAGCAATTGGTGAAATGTAATCACTATATGTTCTTCTAAAATACTTCTCCCATCATTAGATAATTTATGAAGGTCATTCTTAGGTAATTAATATAAACACTTATTGGAACACTTCTATGTTTTAAATGCTTTCCATATAGTATTGGAACACTATATGGAACATTTTTAAGTGTTAAACACTTTTCATATAGTATTGAAATAATATATTGAACACTTATATTTTTTAAGCACACTTATATGCCAATAGTTTCTCAAACATTACATTGGTCATCATTTATAATTATAAGACATCCTTAAAAAATAAGGTAGTGGAACACTTCTATGAAATAGCTATGATTCAACCATGGGGATAAAAAAGATATAAATAGAAACCAATAAATTATAACTAATTCAAGTGATCATATATATATATATATATATATATATATATATATATATAATATAATTTTATGTAATTTTTATTAGAACATCATATAAATCAGAAATAACACCTATAATTTTTGTTTTTTAAGTGTCAAATTTCTACTGTGTGAAATCATTAAGAAAAAACACTGAATTAGGGCCAAATTATGCTTAGTGACTAGCTCAAAAATTTAATTGGATTTTAGGGCTTGTATAATATTAAAACCTAAATTTCAAAATACAATAAATGAAGTAGTCCTATTAATGTTATCCAATTTTTCTTTCATTTTATATACCCATGATTGCCTCCATATTGCATTACTTTGTGAAATATTTTTTACAACATCTAATATTGTATCTAAATCTTCAGCCCAAGATTAATTCATGTGGTAACATGCCCTATGACATCCTCAATTAGTATTATAATTATGCTATATTAAAATCAATGCTAAATTTTGTTAATAATTACTCAAATGTCACATCAATATTTAAGGTATTTATTATTTTAGTAAAACTAAAAACATAAAAATTAATCACAAAATTTAGGCTACCTTGGTCAAAAATTTGTTTTTACTATATTTATCAAACTTTTCATTAGATTTTTTTGAATAGAAATTAGACATAATATATATTGAAATAATATTTTTTGGAAAGTTTAAGTTGAATGTGTAGTAAATAAATGATAAAATTTTTAGTCAAAGTCAATATGATGTGGAGATAGGGTCACTTAATAGACCAAACTATATTATATTATAAAAATGGGAGCTACATAATTCTAATATAATATTCAACTATATTAGAAAACACTCCAGTGCTAAAATTTACACCCAAGATTAACTTTTCATACTTATAAATATTTTATCAATTATAGTGACTTCCATGTAACACATCTTAAGACATAGCATCTCAGGCTTCAAATTTCCCATTTCAGGCTTTAAAATATATAAAATTACATTTTTAATGCTTTTGAACATCAAAATTTTGAGCATCCAAATATAGAATAACTTCTTTGGCTCCACCCTGATGTCATGAGTGTTATCACAATTTTCTCAAAATTTATACTTAAATAATATGTGAGTAGAATTTCTGAAACAATAATTAATAATATTAATATAAATAATCACTTGAAAGAATAAAATCACCATTAAGAATTTAGAATGGATATTTTTTTCAGCCAAAACTAAATTATCAAAATGGTAGGATTATATGCACAAGTAGTTTTCATTGGCGATTATGCATGACTAGTTTGAATTGGATCTCCAAAAAATTCATAGTTAATTGAAAGATGATTGTCATTTTATTCTATAATTTGGACATATTGATCAAGATAAGGATATGAATTTTGACTTTATAATTTTAAAATATAAAACTAATGTTGAAATCCTTCTAGCTAAATATAAATATTATATAGATTATTAATATGTGATAAACATGTAACATTCTCACTCTTCATATGATCACATATAGTCATGAATGAGCTCTTTATTAAATGTTAAATCATATGGATTTCTGAATATCTATCGACATTTATACCTTAGCACAAGATTAATCAATCAAATATCACCATTTTAATCTCTCACATTAATTTAACACCATCTAAATCAATCACATTGATGATGATAACCAAAGTAATCAATCATCATGAATTTTGGATGCCATAAAATGAGTACTTAAAAAAAGCTTTATTTCTCAAAATATATTTTGATTTGACTATTGGGGGATTTTATCCACCAATGATGCTACTCGAATGGGATTTTGACATCGTTGAAAAATAAGATAGATTAATTATCCTTTTGCATTAATTTCTCACAATGTATATATGAACATGTAAATGCTTTCAAGTGAATCTCATCATATCCAATTTAATCTCTTGCATTAAACATATGTAAATAAATATATACAATTACCTTTTGCATCCCTTTCATGTCTAATAGTACTAATAAATATGATGTGTACATATTTGTGTTTAAAACCAATTTTGTCTTATAATAAATAAATAAATGGGAGAGGAGCCCCATAAAACTCATTACCAATGAAAAAATACTCTGCACATAAAAAATTATGGGTTAACTTATAATAAATAGTTTTTTTAAGATAATGTTTAAAACCAATGTTAAAACCAATGTTGTCTTATAATAAATAAACAAATGGGAAAGGAGCCCCATAAAACTCATTACCAATGAAAAAATAAGTCACACATAAAAAATTATAGGTTAACCTATAATAAATAGTATTTTGAGATAATAATGTGGTGCTTACAAATCCATTTTCATGAATCAAAATCAAGTATTATAAATAGGACTTGAAAATGTAGATTAATGTGAATGTTTATTTATATTAAATACTTGATAATGACCTTTTCAAGTTATCAAATGATGGGAGAATTATTTTAGAACATATAGCAAATTTTAAGGTCTCTTTGAGACTCTATGTAGAAGGGGCACATGACCATTCTTAACAAGATAATTATAATATGAATATATACTTTCTAACCAAAATTATGTAACACAAGCTTAGGGGGATTCTTTAGTGGAGTTATAGACATAATATTATATCATTAAACATTCCAATGGTACCACAACATCTAAGAAATTCATAGGCTAGGAGAGCTTTGGAGATCCCAATCGAATCAAAAGACATCATGTGGTTTGGAGTTATGAGTTGCTAGAAGTAGACCAATGAGATTTACCTAATGTTAGACATGTCAATTTACCATATTTGATAGACCTATTATAACCCAATCAAATAAAGGAGCACCATGTGCCCCGTGTATAGAATTTTAAGTCTCAAGGATGATATCATGATACACCTAATATGCTCTAGGCATTAATTACATGGGGAACTAGGACATGATTAGAAAATTTAATTCATCATGTCATAATGGACATATGATTTGTACATAGCGTTTGCATAACTAGTCTCACTCCTTATTTTCTCTACTATGTAGAGTGCAATCCCCTTTGGACATAACTTGATCAAACATTCACAACAAGTGTTCTCGAATGATGACTTCAGTGCAACAATTATTCATGTGACTTGAAATCCTACATGCTTCACCCTTATGTGAACATTTCATAGTCATGCATGCCCCATAGTTTAACATGCCTTACTGACCCCCTCATAGACTCACTGAATTTTATGCACTCTATAATTCAAAGTGTTGTGTGCCCTATAGTTTAGCTCATAATCCATTATTTGATTCTTTATTAGAATTTATTTATCCATTATAATCAAGGATGTCCATAAATGAATGAATTGATACATGTGCCCATTTTACATAAGGTATATGTTCATATTATTTTTATCTTGATCAAAATGGGCATCTGACCATTATACACAAGATTATAATATTATCAATAGGATATTCAAGTATAGTGGGTCCCTATTTGATTTTATAATTGGGGTGTATGAATAATACCAATAGGTTATGCTTATAAATTAGGAGATGATGTTAAAACATTACTACAAATATTCTATGACAAGGAATCAAGGTGAGACCCTAAAACTAAATTCTAACTATTCTTACAAAATAGTCCCACATATTTTTTAATTAGAATAAGACTATTTCCATTATTTGATTCTTTATTAGAATTTATTGGGCCATTATAATAAAAAAATCCCATGAATGAATGAAATAATACATATGGTCATTCTACAAAAGGTGGATGTTCATATTATTTTTATCTTGTTCAAAATGGGCATGTGCCCCTTCTACACAAGATTGGAATATGATGAACATGATATTCAAGCAATAATGGGTCCCCATTTGATTTTAAAAATTGGGATGCCTAAATAGAAGTTGTTAAAAAAACTTTTAGGTATAATTATCCATGACATGGCACTGGTTATAATCAATTATTGGGTTCTTTTACTTTAGTTTAACATGACTTATCCTAGTTGCATGCCTAAAAAGAATAAGAAGTCCAACAAGCTAGCATGGTAGCATATAAAAAGAGAAAGGGTCTTGTGCACTCATCTAAAGTGTGCATATTAAAATTAGTTCTTCTCATATCTATCACATGATGGTGTATTTACTAAAATTTCTATACTAGGGTGCTTGAATAGCCACTTAGTTATAACCATAAACATCATAATGAAACTAATATTGATCATTCCATACCTAAGTTATTCATTAGTTGAAAAATAATCACAAATCAAGAAAATAAAGTAGTGGTACTAGTGATTCCATAATAAGTTTTACAAAAGGTTATTCAATAACACAAGTGTTTTATTTTTTTCACATCAGAGGTCACCATACATAGGCCATAATATACATAAGGATTAAAGTAAGTTCAGGATTACAATTATCAATCACTCATTGTCCTAACTCGTATCTAAGTAAGCTTGGGGGTATTTATACATGGTTTTAACCTAATCAATTAGTTATATCATTTATATTCAAATGATGACTTACCTAGGATAATTAACAATAATGAGTTGTGGAAGCTATTAAAATTAATTCCTATTGAATTGATCTTAACTAATGTTATATATCTACTTTATTCTACAAAATTTGGGGTCCAACATCACCCTAAACTAAGTCAATGGTCTGTCATAGACTATGTGCCATCTTTAAGTCCGTAAAATACTAAAAATCCAAATCCTATTTGTTTGACCTCCTCTAACTGGTTGAAAATAGTATGTATCTTGGAGGTAATTTATTCAAATTTTCCCTTTATCCACTTAGTCTCCTTAGGTTAGTCCAAAAAAAACACCTATTTGAGTTATCAAAAGATCATTTGATGCAATAGAATCCTTTTAAATGTCTTTAAACATTCCAAAATTTGTCAAAAATTGTCTTTAAAGTGACAAAATATTGGTATTATTCTCTTGGTGATGTGTGTTAATATTACTTTTCAGTGCCTCCATATTCTAAAATGCTTTGATACAATCTACTCTATCTTTTATTGTGAGTGTATTCTTAGCCAATTACTAGAGTTGAAGTTATTTTGACTGAAGCTCAGCTTCCAAAAATTTGGTAGGTCACACCAACATGATAAAAACATGATTAGCTATGGGAACTATGACACCCACTCAGGCCAAAATTTGATTGCATACTTATACAAATTCTATAAAATATTCTATAACCCATGTTTTCACACTTGGGATTCACCTGGGCTTTGCATGTTTTTAATAAAACATTCACTAGGGTCTCTAGCTTATCAATATCCTATCTTGTAAAGGGGATCCATCAGCAAGTACCAACTCTTATTAAAATATTAAATTTCAAAATTTGAGAGTCTTTAATATATATGTCTTTGTTACTTACTAATTGCACTAGAACTTGTTTAATTCCTCTTCAAGATTCATAAATTTTATGCATTCATGATGGTATAGGTTAAGGACCTCTTGATTATTTCATTAAAGCTAGTTAACATCATAAACCTATAGATCATTTTGGCTCAATAGCATGAAAGACATCTTAATAAGGTTCGTACTTGTTTGGGATAATAAATACTGCTAGGGATCTACCCAAAATGTTTTAGGAAGATATACCCCCTCTAGCACTAAATCCATGATGGCTATTGGGAGCTCAAAATGGTATTCCTCATTAAAAATATACATATAAAAAGAGAGCTCATGTTGATTCTACTTTGATGAGTCCTCCTTAGGGAAATACTCCCACATATATGATTATTCTTCAAGGATGTTGGAGATAACCTAAAATGGAAACTCAATTGAGATTCTCACCCTTAATTATCTATTATTTATTCAATTCCTTATTAGACCCCTTTCCCTTATTTGGATCATGCTCAAGTATCTCAATGTTCGGGTCAATCTATTGTTGACTACTTGAGCCAACATCCTAGTTATTGGTACCTAGAGTCATGCCTTTATCCACTTCCTCTTCTCTAGTATGAATTTCAATGTCTAATTACACATCATCAGGGGTAGGCTCTTCATGTCACTCTAGGTTTTCCTCCTCTAGCTTAGGGGTGGATTCTTTAGGTTATATTTTAGGTGATGGATGGAAATTGTCACCCTTTGTTCTGATGTCTCAATAGTTGGTGTCAAATGCTCCTAACCTGAAGGAATAGAAATTTATTTAGAGGTATAACATCCCTCTAATTATTTTCTTGTAGGCATGCCTTTGTATTTTTTAGGTGATGGGGCCATCATTTACCACCTTTATTATTCTATTAACATACCTAAAATGGCATCAAGCCCTAACCTCTTTTCCGTCTTGGGATACCTTCTTTGCACTACTATTTTTGATTGGTGGGGAAAGGTTTCTCTAGGGTTCTCTTGGATTATTAAATCTTTATTATTAGGATTAAGCATATATATATATCATTCTTCTCTATTTATGCCTCCTTTTTAGGATAAACATAAAACTACCAAAGAGTGTGGGTATCAACATCATTTTTATTGGCATCAATGTAACTAATGCATGTCAAAAATGCAATTCAATTCATTTTTGAAGTAATCGATAGTAAAATAAAATGGCATATTTATTCACCAAGATAAGTTATCCATGGGCTCCATCAAGATGTGTGAGAGTGAATAATGGTGCATTACAATAATTTGGGCTCAAGTTTTCATTTGCACAAACAACTCCTTAGGTAAATGCCATTCATTTATGAATGCTTTTTTTAGGCCATCAAACCATACTTTCATATTTATCTTGTGGGAAGAGGAGATGGTGTTTGTACAAGTGAACTATTTGATCAATTCTATAGGGGACTTGTTCTCTAGTGGGTACACCCATTTCAACTCATCCTTGACATATCATGGAACACTAGTCTCATCAAATATGAACAAAAGAATAATCCTTCCCCAAGGAAATTTATTATTTCAAAGGTGGTGATCCTTCTCAGCATCATCCACAATCTTGTTATAAAAATACAAGGCAAAATTGTACTTCTTACCCTTGGCCATTTGGCTTGCTACATAGAGGTTTTTTGGATACTATCAACTATCAAAAATTATTATGTTGTGTAGATTGGGATTATTTTGGAATTATAAAAAATATTTAAAAGATCATATCCATTTAATTGAAATTAATTATAAATATGAAATACAAGGTAGATGTAGAATAATGAGGGATAAAAGTGGGGTATAAAGTGACACTTTTTTCTAAAAATAAAAATAGTTGAACTTGGAGAGAATGTTAGAGACACTTCAAAAAGTAATTTGACAATGACATAAAAACATGAATTATGGAATTTTTAATGTAGGTTATAAATATATATATTTTTTCAATGCCTAGAGGATAAAATTATATGAAATAGATGCATTTATGATAATAGGTTAGTCATTTTTTATGAAAAGATAAGGAGATTGCATGTGTACAACCACACTTTTTTTGAGTAAACAATTTTTTTGTATGTATATGGATAGGTGAAATATCGAATATTGTTGAGAATATTTTTTATTAATATTTTATTATATATATAATTTGTAAATAATTTTAAAAGTTAAGACAATTAGAAAATTGAAATTTCAAGTGTACGAACACAACCTTTTGACCTTAACTTCATGAAAATCCTTTTTTTAAAGCATAGTTGACAATGTGTAAATTGTTGAGATATAAGTTTTATATGCATTAAATTAATATTCAAAAAATTATAAAGAAATTTTTGATGATATGTATATAGAATATAATGAGGTATGCTATGTATAATTTAAATAATAATTATAAAAATATTCTAACATAAAAAAAAAATTATATTCTAAAACTACACTTTCCCCTTTACAAACCCATATATATATATATATATATATATATATATATTTAAAATAATAAAATTTACCTAATAAAACATGTTGACAAAGAAGTAAAAACTCCTAAATTTCTTATAAATCCATTTGTCTGGTCCATAACAGAGTTTGCACTAGGTTTAGGATCCCCAAGCCTAAAACTGAGGAAAATTTGGAGGGAATGCAATAAAAAAAATTCTAAATATGAAAAGGGCATACCCCTTTTTAGAATTTTTTTTTCTCTAATCAATGTTTTTGCCCATTTTTTTATGGATCCAAAATGGTATGAATAATTTTAAAATCATGCACACCCTTTGTGGTTCATGATTTTCTCTTGTATTTCCAACAAAAAATACTCATTTGTTTTGTTCTTTGCAAATTACAAACTAGTGTTTCTACTGTAACTATGAAAATTTGGTTAATTGTTTAATTTATTTGAATCACAATAAATTCTTCATGTTTAAATCTGAAATTATATTATTTTGGTAAATATAAATAATGGGGTTGGGAATTCATTATAAAATACCAATCAAATAGCTAACAAATGAGGAAATTGAAGAGAAAAGAGAAAAATAAAGAAAAGACAAGCAAATAGGAGAGCATACACAAGGGCTTCTAGGCAAGGTGAAGGTCCTTCTTGTACATCAGGAGATATTTTAAATGAAAACAACATGACCAATTTTATAGAATTTAATTTACATATGTCTTCAAATGAGATAAAAGAACCCAATGAATCTTTGTTGTATGATGAAATTCAAAATTTAGAGCATGTAAGTAATGAATTTGTAATGAATGATTTTAAAACATATGGATAAACACAATATAATAAAACACCCACTCATAATGAAATTTTTGAGTATGATGATAATCAACATCACGTAATGACCACAAATCATGTGTATCCTAATGAAGAGGAATTTAATTCGCTTGTATGATTTAATTTAAATAGTCAACCCTCTACTATTAGTAATATGGTTGAAGTGTTAATGCCACCCAATTTAATAAAAAATATAGTTACTACACCCACACCTCTAAGGATAATAATATGGACACCAAAGTATTTGGTATATGAAAAAATAATAGAACCTATGAAAGGTAAAATGTCAAAAAGATCACTTCAACATCATGATCAACGTGTATGAAACTATGTATTTGAGAATAAAAGCCATATAAAATGATGTCAACTATTTGTTCAATTAATGAAAATGTAAAAGATACACCTTGTGATCATAATTTGGGGTTAAGAAAATTAAACATGGAGGGAAGAAATATTCCAATAGTAAAGAATCTATTTAAGGTATTTAAGGAAATAGGCAATTAAAGTCAGAATAAATATATTAATGTGGTAAGATGAGTAATAATGGAATCTATAATGATTAAGTCAACATCTAAAGCTTCAATTATTAATGAAACAAGTAAATCCTTAAACTGAAATAGAAAAAATATAATAAATTCCATAAAAATAAGAACAAGGCTTGATGACCCTTCACTCACGTATTGTTGGGAGTTTAGTGGTAGTATCCCACAAAAAGATAAAGTATTAGTTGAAGGAACAAAACAATTGATTGAATTTTTTGGGCATGACAACACAAGGGTCTCATCTAATGTAAAAGATGTTAAAAAAATAAAAGGCTCAAATTTTTTTAGATAGATGCAAAACATTTTTTAGTCATGACACAAATAGAATTTTATAAAAACTTTATTGAAAAATTTAATGGTCAATTGATAATTAGCCAAAGGTCATTTGAGATGTGCAAGACTTTTTATGTTAAAATCAACAAAAAACACACCACATGTTGTTATATGGTATTATTGAATTTGCTATGCATTTTGATGTTTTTCATCATATACATTGTAATTTACGTACAAGATTTTTTAAGAATGTATGGTGTCTTCCCCACCTAAGACATCAAGAGAATTAATCCAAAGTTTTTTCTATCCAAGACCTTAGGGACAATTTTTTTTTGCCAAAGAATTTTTAGATGGAACATGTAATAAATGTGGTGGTTTATCAAATTTGATGAGTTATTTACATGAAGATATTTCACATGAATTTGGAAAGTAACTATTTGATTATAATAAGTACAAATCTATAAATTATGTCTTAAAAGATGGAAAAGAGTCATCAAGATGTGAATTTATTAAAATCAAAGTTTCTATATGTGATTTCATGTTTGAATTCAAGAAGAATATTCTCTACCAATATGCAAGAGACACACACACAAATCAAAATGGCTAGATAATTAATTCAAAGTATGCAAGGACAACTTCCTAATTGGAACCATTATTTTAGTTGTGGATTTTGTTGAGAACACACACTATAACAACACAATGAGGTTCAATCCCAATACTATAATTCAATTCAAGTTGGAATTTATGTTCATATTACATCTAGACATGCACTTGCTAATACAGATGATAACAAAAAGATTTTGAGGGAGTACCATTTTTATATGTGAGATGATAGATCACATTTTCTAGAGTTTTTTCAATGTTTTTTTGAGATATTTTATAAAAATATGAATGCAAGAGAAATCATGTTTGATACACAGTACATTTGGTTAGATAATTATGCAAGGTGGTCTAAAAATTATCAAATATTTTACTAGTTAATCAAAATAAATAAGAAGAATTGTGTTCAACAATTTTGGAGCTTCTTTGAGGATGGGCACTAGAAAGGGAAACATGATGGTGTAGGAACATATGTAAAAAGAACCCTTAAAAGAGATTAGGCAAAGCACAAGGATGGTGATAATTTTATTGTTGTTGTAAGTATTATGACTTGGAGTAATGAAAATATTTTTTATGGATTGGATAAACATTCTCATGTATGAATATTCTTTTGGTTAATAAAGGAAAAACATAAGACAATGTATGAATATTGCATTACAGTACCTAGTTTGAGTGTTTTCCACTCCATTTAAATCTCAAATTCAATTTCATGGACTATTTATACTAGGGATATGACATGTTTTTGTTATTAATGTATGGAATTTAATTAGAATGAATGTGAGTCAAAATAATGGGTTGGTGAATGGTATTTTAGACCCATATCACTTGTAGAAAGTAGCCATTCACTCCAATAATTGACAGATCATGAAATGGCATCATTAGTTAACTTTTACCACTTCTCAAATCTTGTGCAAGGTATAATTTATTATTTAATTAAATATATAACCTTATATATTAGTGATATTTTTAATTTTTCATAGATGTGCTTATAATTTTATTATACTTTAAATGTGGGGCATGTTTTTGTAGTCATTGCACCTGAGAACAATGATGAGGGAAAAAACTACTACTTATGTCTTTGTGTAGACGCAAAAAAATGTAACCATAAATGTTATAGATGAAGAAGAGATCATTTATCCCACCGGATCTGTACTGATTACCAAAACTTGGGTTCATAAGTGCTATCATAAAAAATAAAACAATTTTTATTTGAGGACTTTGAAACATAGAAGGTGGTGCTTCATTATTCAAACCTAGGTATAGCTACAAATATTCAAATAATCAAATATCATGGAAATCCTCACAATATAACTTTTTGTAAAGTGCATAATATGACCATGAATATATTATTGAAACACTTGGAAATAGAGCTAATCTTGAAGGAGAGTTAGATTGAATTAGTAAGTTTATCAAGTGTTTCAAATTAATATAATAAAGGTATTTAATTTAATGTATTTTAATTTTCAATTATTTTATAATTATGTGTTTATTTATATTTAAATTTTTTACTAGCAATTTAAATTTAGGTTAGTGGCACTAGATGAGCTTCCACCTTCACATGGTTTGTGCCATGATTAGATAATATTATCTTCTTGAAATAAAGAGAAGCCAAAAAATGATTCATATTAATTACATCTACCTTAAGAAAATCATTTTTCACCTTGTCTTCATTTATCCTTTGAAGAAAACATGGAAATTTATTATCTATTATCTCTTAGAGGACTCATCTTTGCATGTATAGGAGATAATTGTTCATATCTATCCCTCAAAGTTATCCTATAATGTACAATATAAGTTCACACATATTACATACGTGGGGACAAGTGAATTATCTTAAGGGATGTTTTTGATCAAATGCAAATTTCACTCCTAGGGGACAAACAGGATTTAACAATGGTTATTCTAGTGTAAAAATTCCCATACTAATGTCTCTACAAATATGGTTCATTTATTGGGTTGATGAGTTAGAATATACACCCCCTACTAACCAAATTTTGGCATGATCTAAAAGATTTGACTATGAGATAAACCTAGTTGTCACATCTCCTCCATCTCAATTTATAAAGAATCATATTGGGATATATTAGAGGACTCATTTATTCACATGTATGCGATTATGGCTTGTCTCTATCCCTCATGGTTCTCCTACAATGTGAGATGAAAATTCCCTCATTTTGCACACTTGAGGACAAGTGAATTCTCTTAAGGGATACCTCTGATCAACTACAAGTTTCACTCCTAAGGGTCAATCAATATTAGACAATGGTCATTCTATCCTATAAAATACCATCCCAATGTGTCCATATAAATGGTTCATTTATTGGGTTGATGAGTCAGAATATATGTCCCCCACTGACCAAATTTTGATATGTTCTAAGAGATTTGGCTATGAGATAAACCTTATTTTCACATCTCCTCCATCCTAAGTTAGTAATAATCCTTCTAGGCTTGATTATATGACTCATCTATGCATGTTTAGGAGTTGATGGTTCATATCTATTCCCTCATGATTCTCCTACAATGAATGATAAAAATTTTCTCATTTTGCAACTCAAGGACAAGTGAATTATCTTAAGGGATGACTCAAATCAACTGGAACCTTCACTCTCTAAGGATGATCAAAACCAAACAATTGTATTTATAGCCTAAAAATTTCCATCCCAATGTGTTTAGGTAGATAGTTCATCGATTGGGTGGATGAGTCAGAATATACAACCCTTGCTAACTAACTTTTGTCATGTTTGAGAGATTTAATTATGAGAGAAACCTCATTGTCATAACTTATCCATCTTGAGTTAGATAAAATAATCTTATTATATATTAAAGGACTCATCCATGTACATATAAGAGCAGATGATTCATATTTAGCCCTCATGGTTCTCCTTCAACATCTGATGGAATTTCACTCATTTTACACACTTAGGGACAAGTGAATTCTCTTAAGGGATGCCTATGATTAACTATAATATTCACTATTTTGAGATAAATGAGACCAAAAAATGGTTGTTCTATCCTAAAAATTCCCATCTTGATGTGTTTGCATAGATATTTTGTTGATTAGGTTCACAATTTAGAATATGTGGCCCTCATTGAATAACTTTTTTCATGTTCTAAGATATTTTATTGCAATATAAAATAATTCCTACATCTCATCCATCTCAATATAGATAAAATCCTCTTGGGATTTATTAGATTAATAATCATGCATGTGTAAGAGTTAACATTTCATCTTTATCCCTCACAGTTCTCTTACAACATGTGATGGAAGTTCATTCATTTTGCACACTCAGGGACAAGTGAATTCTCTTAAGGGATGCCTCTGATCAATTGAAACCTTCCCTAATAGGGGCTAATTGAGACAAAAAAATGGTTATTCTAGCCTAAAAATGCCCATCTTAATGTGTTCACATAGATAGTTCATTGATTGGGTTGATGAGTCAGAATATAAAACCATCACTAAACAACTTTTGACATGTTCTAAGAGATTGAGCTATGAGAGAAACCTCATTTCCACATTTCATTCATCTCAAGTTAGATGAAATCTTCCCAATATCTATTAGAGGACTCATCTATGTACTTGTAGGAGTTGACGGTTCATCTCTATCCCTCATAGTTCTATAATGCATGATTTTTTTTCTCATTTTTTAGACTCAATAATAAGTAAATTATCTTAAGGGATGCCTCCATTAAAATAAAATAGTCACTCTTAAGGGACAAAAAAGATCATAAAATGGTCATTCTAGCCTAAAAATGCCCATTTTAATGTGTTTATCTATAAATTTTGTCAATTAGGTTGACAAGTTAGAATTATGACCCTCATTGACCAACTTTTGGTATGTTGTGAGAGATTTGGATATGAGATAAACATCATTTCTATCTCTCTTCCATATTAAGTTAGATAAAATCATCTTAGGCTCTATTAGAGTACTCATTCATGCATATGTAGGAGTTGATGGTTCATCTCTAGCCATCATGATTCTCTCCTAATGCATGATGTAAGATCACTCATTTTTTACAACTACAAGAAAGTGAATTCTCTTGAAGTATTCCTCTAATCAACTACAACCTTCAATCCTAAGGGCTGAAAAATATTGGACAATAGTCATTCTATCCCAAAAATTCCCTTCTCAATGTGTTCACATAGATAGTTTATCAAATGAGTTGATGAGTCAAAATATACAACTCTCATTGAACAACTTTTGGCATGTTCTAAGTGATTTGGCTATGATAAAAACCTCATTTCTGCATCTCCTCCATCTTGAGTTAGATATAATACTCTTGGTCTATATTAAAATACTCATCTATGCATGTGTAAGAGCTAATGGTTCATCTCAATCCCACATGATTGTCATACATCACACAATGGAAGTTTGTTCATTTTGCACACTCAGGGATAAGTGAATTATTTTAAGGGATGCCTATGGTAAATTATAACCTTCACTCTTTGGGGTTGACTGAGACTGGATAATGGTCATTCTAGCCTAAAAATTCCCATACTGATGTGTCCATGTAGATAATTTGTTGATTAGGTTGATGAGTCAAAATATACAACCCCCACTAACCAAATTTTGGCATATTCTAAGAGATTTAGCTGAAATAAAAACCTCATTTTCACATCTCCTCCATCTTAAGTTAGAAATAATCCTTTCGATATCTATTAAAATACTCATTCGTGCATGTGTAAGAGTTGATGGTTCATCTCTATCCCTCATAGTTTTCTTTTAATGTGTGATTAAAGTTTTCTCATTTTACACACTTAGGGGCAAGTGAATTCTCTTAAAGGATGAATTTAATCAATTTCAACCTTCACTCTTGAGGAATGAACAAGACTATAAAATGGTTATTTTAGCCTAAAAATGCCCATCTTGATGTGTCTACATAGACATTTCATCAATTAGATTGATGAGTTAGAATATACAGCCCTTACTGACCAACTTTTAGCATGTTATAAGATGTTTGGATAAGAAATAAATCTCATTATTGCATCTCATCCATATTTATTTATATAAAATACTCCTATTTTCTATTATAGGACTCATCCATGCATGTGTAGGAGATGATATTTTATATTTATCCCTCACGGTTTTCCTATAACATGCAATAGAAGTTCACTCATTTTGTACACTCAAGGATAAGTGAATTATCTTAAGGGATGAATCTGATCAACTATAACCTTCACTCTTAGTGTTGAATGAGATTAGATAATGGTCATTCTAGCTTAAAAATTCAAATCTTGATGTGCCCATATAGATGGTTCATAAATTAGGTTGATGAGTCAGAATATAAGGCCCTGATTAACCAAATTTTAACATGTTCTGAGATATTTAGTTATGAGAAAAACCTTAAAACTACATCTCATCCATATCAAGTTAGATAAAATCCTCATGGGCTCTATTAGAGGACTCATCTATGCATGTCTAGGATATGATGGCTTGTCTCTATCCATCATGATTCTCCTACAATATATGATGGAAGTTCACTCATTTTTCATACACAGGGACAAGTGAATTATCTTAAGGGATGCCTTCAATCAGCTACAACCTTCATTCTCAAGGCCAAACCAAGAGCAATAAATGCTTTTTATATGCTAAAATATCCCATATCAATGTGTTTGTGTAGATAGTTCATCAATTGGACTGATGAGTTAGAATATATGACCCTTGCTAACCAAATTTTGGCATATTCTAAGAGATTTGGCTATTTGAGAAACCTCATTGTTTCATCTCATTCATCTCAAGATAGATAAAATACTCATAGGCACTATTATAGGACTCACCCATGTACATGTAGGAAATGATGGTTCATCTCTATCCCTCATAGTTCTCTTGTAATGTATGATGAAAGTTCACTCATTTTTCACACTTGAGGATGAGTGAATTCCCTTTAGGGATGCCTCCAATCAACTGCAACCTTCATTCCCAAGGGTTGAATAAGATTGGATAAAGGTTTTAATTTCCTAAAAAAATCATTTTAACATGTTTTTAGAGATGGTTAATTGATTGGGTTGATGAGTCAGAATATATGACCCTCTCTAACCAAATATTAGCATGTTCTAAGAGATTTGCCTATGAGAGAAACCTTGTTGATGGCTTTCCTTTTTCTTGAGTTAGATAAAATACTCCTAGGATATTTTATAAGACTCATTCATGTACATGTAAGATATAAAAATTCATATTTATCCCTCATGGTTCTCATATAATTCATGATGGAAGTCCATTCATTTTACACACTTGGGGACAAGTGAATTCTCTTAAGGGATGCCTCTGATCAACTACAACCTTCAGTCCTAGGGGATAACCAAGATTGAAAATTATTTTTTATAGCCTAGAAACACCCATCCTAATGTGTTTTTGTAGATGGTTCATCGATTGGGTTGATGAGTCATAATATATGGCCCTCACTAACTAACTTTTGGTATGTTCTAAGAGATTTGGCTATAAGAGAAACCTATTTTATACATCTCCTTCATCTTAGGTTAAATAAAATCCTTATAATATATATTAAAGGACTCATCTATACATGTTTAGGAGATGATGGTTCATCTCTATCCCTCATAGTTCTCTCATAACATGTGATGGAAGTTCCCTCATTTTGCACACTCAGGGATAAGTAAATTTTCTTAGGGGATGCCTCCAATCAATTATAACCTTCATTATTGGGGGAAAAATAAAATGAAAAATGGTGTTTTTAGCTTAAAAATTCCCATCCTAACATGTTTGCATAGATGGTATGTTGATTGGGTTGATGAGTAAAAATATACGACCCCCATGGACCAACATTTGACATGTTCTAAGAGATTTGGCTTTGAGAAAAAACTTATTTTCATGTCTCCTCCATCTTAAGTTAGAAATAATCCTCATGTGATCTATTATAGGACTCATCTATGTATGTATTAGAGCTGACATTTTGTCTTTATCCCTCATGGTTCTCTTGTAATGTGTGATAAAAGTTTGTTCTTTTTGCACAGTTGAAGACCTATAAATTCCCTTAAGGTATGACTTCGATCAAATACAATATTCACTCCTAAGGGATAATCGAGACTAGAAAAAGGTGGTTATAGATTAAAAAATCCCATCTAGATGTGTTTATGTGAATGGTTCATCAATTGGGCTAATGAGTTAGAATATAGGGCCTCTACTGACCAAATTTTAGCCCATTCTAAGAGATTTGGTTGCAAGAGAAACCTTATTACCATGTCTCTTCCATATCAAATTAGATAAAAAATAATCTTGAGATTTATTATAGGACTCATCCGTTCATGTGTAGTATATGATGGTTCATCTCTATCCCTCACACTTCTTAGCAATGTGTGATGGAAGTTTACTTATTTTGCACACTAAAAGATGACTAAATTATATTAAGGGATACCTTTTACCAACTACAAATTTCACTCCCAAGGCCTGAACAAGATCAAAAAAATTTAGATCTAGCCTAAAAATTATCATTTAGATGTGTTCATGTATATGGTTTATTTATTGGGATGATGATTAAAAATATATGACATCTATTGACCAAATTTTGGCCCATTCTAAGAGATTTGGCCACAAGAGGAACCTCATTTCCATGTCTCATCCATCTCAAGTTAGATAAAATCCTCTTGATATTTTCTATAGGAAACTTTTATTCACATTTAGGAGATGATGGCTTGTCTCTAGTAGTCATGGTTATCCTATGATGCATAATATCAATTCACTCATTTTACACACTCAAAGATAAGTAAATTCTCTTAAGGCATACCTCTGACCAACTAAAAATTTCACTTTTAAGGCCTAATAAAAACAAAAAAGGTCATTATAGCTTAAAAATTCCCATCTAGACATGTTTGCATAGATGTTTCATTGATTGGGTTGATGAATCAGAATATACGACCCTTATTGACAAAATTTTGGCCTGTTATAAGAGATTTGGCCACAACAAAAACTTCACTACCATGTCTCATCCATATCAAATTAGATAAAATCCTCTTGGAATTTATTAAATGACTGATCCATGAAAATTTAGGAGCTAACAAATCATCTCTATCCCTTATGGTTCTCTAATAATATGTGATGGGAGTTTAGTCATTTTTTACACTCAAGGATGAGTGAATTATCTTAAGGGATGCCTCTAATAAATTGTAAATTTCACTCTTGAGGCCCAACCAAGACCAAACAAAAGTTGATCTAGCCTAAAAATTCCCATTTAGACTTGAACACATAAATGGTTCATTAATTGGGATGATGAGTCAGAATATACAGCCCTTATTGACTAACTTTTCACCTGTTCTAAGAGATATGGTCATAAGAGAAACCTCATTACCATATCTCATCCATATCAAGTTAGATAAAATAATCTTGAGATTTATTATAGGACTCATCCATACATGTGTAGGAGCTGATGACTAATCTCTATCCTTCATGGTTCTCCTACACCATGAAACTAAATTTTTATCATTTTGCAAAGTCAGGGATGAGTGAATTCTCTTAAGGGATGCCTCTTACCGACTACATCTTTCATTCCCAAGGCCTGACTAAGAATGGACAAATTTTGTTCTATCCTAAAATTCTTATCAAGATATGTCTGCGTAGGTAGTTCATTTATTAAGATGATGAGTCATAATATAGGCCATAGCTAACAAAATTTTATCCCATTTTGAGATATTTAGGCATGAGAGAAACCTCATTTTTACATATCATCCCTCTTGAGTTAGATAAAATACTCTCAATATTTATTATAAGACTCATTTGTGCATGTGTAAGAGCTAGCAGATCATCTCTATCCTTCATGATTCTGATCCAATATATGACCAAAGTTCACTCATTTTACACACTCTGGGATGAATGAATTATCTTAAGGGATGCCTCTTACCAACTAAAACTTTCACTCCAAGGGCTTGAATAAAACCAAATAAATGTTATTATAGCCTAAAAACACCCATATAAATGTGTTTGCATAGATGGTTCATCGATTATACTGACAAGTCAAAATATACGACCCCTTCTAACAAAATTTTGGCCCATTTTTAGAGATTTTCCCATGAGAGAAACCTCATTACCATGTCTCATCCATCTTTATTTAAATAAAATCCTCATAGTATTTATTATAAGTCTCATACATGCACATGTAGTTGATGGCTCACCTAAATACTAACATATCTAGATTTTATAGTAAGTATATCCAAGTGAATGGAATTCCTAAGTCATGATAAGTTCTACAACCCCATCAATCTAGGACCATGAGAACATAACATGGTAAGCCAAGAATTAGGCATTAGTGGAGTAGTGACATATAACCATGTGTTCCCAAGTACACATGATAGAAAGCTAAATTATGAATACATAAGTCCTAATTATAAAATCATGGAAAAAAGACATCTATAAAACTAATTTGACAAATCACCCAAAATAAAGGGAATAATTCACATGTCAAGAAAAGCTATAAAAATTGGCAATATACAAGAAAAACTCAAATATGAAAAGTAGAAATACAAATAGATAGATATTTTAATAATATCCATGAGACAAAAAAAGTCTTTGGGACCCTAAATCAAAAAATATCCCAAAGTTAAGGGAGTGAAATCTGATAGTGTCATTAATTTGGATAAATTACAAAACTTAATGCATTTAATTTGAAAGGCTAGTGAATCCAAAATAAAATTATATATGCAGTTTGTAAAGCATAATGTGATCACATAAGAAACTAATTCATAGTGAGATAAAATTTCATTATCAATTTGGTAGTATTATAATCAATTAATAATATTAAATGAATTGAGAACAATGACATGGATGACTATTCCTAATGATTATTATATTATCTAAATTGTGTAGAGGCTACGATTTAAATTTCATTGAAATAGTGAACTTTGTTTAGGTTTAGACCAATTTAAATTTTATAAAAATAGATCAAGATGAGAGTGAAAATTTGAGTTAGATTTTAGTCTAAGTATTTGACCCCAAATTTTTTATCAATTTATTCTTATTACTTTTTGACTATTCTATGATTCATTTTATGTAGAGAATCTACAATTTAAATTTAATCAAAATCATCAAATTTGTTTAGGTTGGGATCAATTAAAATTTTGTAAAAATAGATCAAGATGAGAGTGAAAATTTGAGCTAGAATGTATACTATGTTTTTGACCCAAATTTTATATCAAATTTATTCTTAGTACTTTTTTAATATGGCATAGAAGATATCAATGTGGAAGTAAGCCAAAGCATGGGAGAGACATGATGTAGAAAGCCTTGGCATGGAAGATTAGAATCATGAGGAATAGGGATGTAGAAAACATATAGGAACCAAGGGCATAAGACTCAAATAATGGTGAATGACTTGGATAAGGGTGAAAAAGGTGGAGATGGTTAGGGAACAATTCACATGAGCATTAGAGGAGAATAGTCAAGTGTGAATCTAGCATCGATCCATGAGAAGATAGGATCAAGACAATGATTACCAACTTAGAGAGGGTATAGAGGGGAATTTAGGCCCAAATAAATAATAATTTATTGTAATGTCTTCCCACCACTCATTTTGGTTAATGGCAAGTCATCACTTATATATCAATGTTGTAATAGAATGGTTGGGGTAAAAACCATGTATAATTAACCCTTAGTTTTACTTAGGGAGATGATCTTGACTGGTAAATATGATCAAGTAAATGTAATCCATAAGCTTAGGTATGTTATGATTTGTGACATTTGTATGAGTATCCTTTATATATATTATATATAGAGAGAGATAGAGACAACATTTGTGTTGTAAAACACTTTTTATTATCTCTTTATGAATCAATGATACCACTACTCTTTTTCTTGATTTGCACTTATATTTTTATATAATGAATAGATTATGGAGTGAATTGTTAGGATTAAATTTTCTATGATGTTCTTGGATAAAACTATGCACCCATTAAATTACCAAAGTATAGCAAGCTTAATGCATAAACCATTGAATGATATAACTAACAAGAATTGGTCTTATGTTGAAATATTTAGGTGAGTGCACAAGAAAATTTATCACATGATATGTCAATGTAATATTTTATTGTAATTCTTATTCTCTTATGAATTTAACTAGTATAATTAATGCTAAATTAAAGGAAAATATACCAATACTATGGTCACCATGTTAAAATATGTTACTAGCAATTAGTCAACTTAATAGGTTGACAAATTTATTTATATGTATGAAAAGAATTGTCTTTTATTATAGATACAATAACAATTCCAAATATAAACCATAAAATTAATCAACTTTCATATAAATATTTAACATAGTAAGTGATATTTTATAACTTGTACCAATCAATTTTTCACTTCAAAATAATTCCATCTCTCACTATAAAATTTAATAAAAAATTATTAGGTGTGTATATATAACTTATTTTAAAAAATAAAAATTATGTAATAGTAACAAGAAAACTCAATAAATGTCATTAATTATTTTTTTGTATGACTCCAAAGAGTAACACATATTTGGGTGTGGCCCTTAATGATCTCACCATGTATAGAAGTGAGTGAATATTTTATTATTTAATTGTAGTATGCCATCAAATCCCTAGCTTCAATACAATCCAAAGAAAATGGATTATTTTTTGTCTAAAAAAAAAAGGTTTTCTTACCTATGAATAATATTATGTTTGTCACATACAAGTGTGTATACTTATCTAATACCTTTTCCATGTTTTTATTATATACTCAAAATATTTCCTCTTTTATCTAATAAATTTGTTACTAATTTTGTGCTGTGATATTCCCCACATAAAAATAAATTCTACATTTCATAGTTATTCAAAGTGTTGAATGAAATAATATTGCACTCTAGAGTTCATGTATGTAAATCAAAACCTAATATTAAAATGTTTACTTGAAATATTCAACAAGTTAGGTTTGAAATTCTGACTAAAGTATTGTAAATTCAATAGTCCTTAAACCCCAAACAACACTCCTAATCCCAGTATCAACAACTTCCTTCCAAGTGGATGATAATATCTAAAATAATAAACCAATACAAGAATTATTTTTCAATAACGGATCAATTCTAAATATTTTATTCAAATAAATTTCTTGACACCATTACATAATAATTAATATTAAACACTTAATATTGGAATATACTTTAAAGATTCAGTTATGAGAAATTCATAGTTGCAAAAATGTTTGGGGAGAATATCATAGTAGCAAAAATTCTTGGGGAAAAATTCATTTTTCAACGATACTTGTTTATCAACAAATCATGATTAATAAAAAAACCTTATAACCTTAATATAAAAAATGTTTTCAAAGTACCAAAAAATATTTTCTAATAAATGTCAATTACATTTAAAAAGCCTATTTGAGATCTAAGCCAAATATGAATGAAAACATCTAAGAATTAGTATTAACAATGGATAGTATTACAAATTGAATAATGCTCATAATATTTATTTTTTATAAGTAGTATAAACTCAATTTCATTTTATTTCCTTATTTCAAAACTTGTCACACACCAAGTTAACCCTTGTTTCAAAAATAATATTACATCATTTGTATCCCCAATCATGACTAGTTTTGTAAATAATGGTGACATAAGCCATTTTTCCTTTGTAAACACTTTTTTAGAGAAAACCTTCATTGGAATGATAAAATTTTCTTTAGGTACAACTTTGTTTAATGGGTTGATTGCAATAATGCTTGCAAAATTAAAAAGAATTCTAGGTTCCTTCTAAATCATGTCCACATTATTAATAAATACTCTCATTTTTTTTTATAATTATTAGAATCCCAACAAAACAAAGGACATACATCCACTTTAGTATTTATCAGTTCTTTCATTATAATATTTTTATGTTGACATCTGTATTGGATGTAGACCAAAATGCTAATTGAAACTATGAGGTTGCAGTCGTTAAAAATAAGGTCAATTATCCTCTTGGTTATATATACTTATTGACTTGGAATGGAATATTACTCTTTTTTGAAAAATGTTTTTGAATTAACAATCATTCTAAGTCAAGAACAAGAAAATGTTTTTTTGGAAGCACTGTAGATAATAATAATTTTTAGATTCAGTATTACAATTAGTTTATTTTTGAATTTTATTATAGTTATATGTCAGTTAATGTTGTGCTTATATTCTTAGTAATTTTCACAGATTGTACATCATCTCCAGTCAAATCTACATAAGAAATTACAATTAAAATTATTTAATGCTTGATAAACATAATCAAACCAACTGTATTTGGACTAAGTCATGAAGTTTTCAATAATTGATTATTAATTTAATTAATTATTATTACCCACTTGTGAGCTAAATGTGATAGTTTTTGGCCATGCTTCGATGTAGTTGATGTGTTTACCAAAGACAATGCATGTTATTATAAAGTTAATATTTTTAGTTAGTTGTGACCTCTAGTTGTTTACTTATCTCCACTTGAGATAAAGTTGAGTATTCATTTAATTCATCATCTACTTTCATCACTATTTATAATGGATTTACAATTTCTACCAACATAAAACATATAAGTTTATAATGTAAATAATTTAGTGTCTAATTATGCAAATTTTATGATATAAATTATTATCATACCATATAGTACTATAGGGTGTCATGATATATTTGTACTAATTTTTTAGCATCATCTCCTACTTTAGATTTTCCACTATGAATATTAGTGAAGTCATATTTAAACTTATGGAAACTTATATCACATTTGTGCATCCATAAAATACTATAATAGGGGATGATTTTATGTTACATATTGATAAAATGTGGTCTAAAAATAGATAGATCCCTCGTACTTGATATAATGCTCTAACAAGATAATCCCACTGTCGATTGGCTTCATGATGTCCAAGGTCTTAGTGTGTCACTAGTCAAATTTTATTTCCACTTCTTCATCAACCTTATCTTTTAAATCATGCACAAAAAAAATACTAATATCATTGATAGTCCCTCAAACCCATCTTCCTTTATTAAAAATATTGTAACAGCCTTTAGAAACAATTTCATTCTTTGATATAGCCTTTTCCATGTAGATGCATATAGAATTATGAAATAAGTAAGCTAGTAATTGCACTAGATTCAATGCAGAAGAGTAGATATATAATATCACTTTGTGTTATATTTGTGATAAAATTATAAAAATATACAATAACCACATTTGAACTAAGATAAATATGGTGTTCTACTACTCCCAAAACTCTACCTAATACCAAAGGAAAAGCACACTAACATGTGAAATCATAGGTATCTTCTTCCCTTGGTAGATATTTTTTTCAACTGATGATATATATAGTTTTAACAGGTCAATATAACCCTTTGATATCACTATATTATCTTATGTTAATGTTTGGATCCCTTTCCAGATTTGATTTTTTTTCTTTTTCTCTTTTCATTTCCAAATTCTTCACAAAGTTTTAGAAATTTTTATGGATGTTAAATTTTTATTTCACATTTGATGTATCACACCATAGAATAGCAACGTGTTTAAGAACATGATAATTCAAATAGTTTATAATTTTTGACCTCGAGACTCTAGTTTCTTTTACTCTTTCCAAATAGGCACTTAAAGTTTCTACTTTCACACCATGTTCAATAGTCATGTTCAACCAAATACATCCAATCATAATTTTTTATGTGAGTACATCCAATTATTATAAAAACATACCCTATGTGCCTCTAAATAAACTTATTATAAATTTATCAGGTCAACAGAATCCTTTGATATCACTATATTATCTTATGTTAATGTTTAGATCCCTTTCCCTATTTGATTTTTTTTCTTTTTCTCTTTTCATTTCCAAATTCTTCACAAAGTTTTATAAAGTTTCATGGATGTCAAATTTTTATTTCACATTTGATGCATCACACCCTAGAATAGCAACTTGTTCAAGAACACATGAATTCAAATAGTTTATAATTTTTGACCTCGAGACTCTAGTTTATTTTACTCTTTCCAAATAGGCACTTAAAGTTTCTAATTTCACACCATTCTCAATAGTCATGTTCAACCAAATACATCCACTCATAATTTTGTATGTGAGTACATCCAATTATTATACAAACATACCCTGTGTGCCTCTAAATAAACCTATTATAAATTTATCAGGTCAATAGAATTCTTTGATATCATTATATTATCTTATGTTAATGTTTGGATCCCTTTCCCTATTTGATTTTTTTTCTTTTTCTCTTTTCATTTCCAAATTCTTCACAAAGTTTTAGAAAGTTTCATGGATTTTAAATTTTTATTTCACATTTGATGCATCACACCCTAGAATAGCAACTTGTTAAAGAACACATGAATTCAAATAGTTTATAATTTTTGACCTCGAGACTCTAGTTTCTTTTAGTCTTTCCAAATAGGCACTTAAAGTTTCTACTTTCACACCATGTTCAATAGTCATGTTCAACCAAATGCATACACTCATAACTTTTTATGTGAGTACATCCAATTATTTTACAAACATACCCTATGTGCCTCTAAATAAACCTATTATAAATTTATCTAATGAAATTGGTTTGAAATCTAGGTCATTATATTTCTTAGGTCTACAATCTAACCCACCATTTGTGTAGAGATAAAAAACTAGAACCCATTTTTCCCATGTATTCAAGAAGAATGAGAAATGTAAACTTATCACTAAGGTTTAACACCTTTTATTTTTCCAAAACATTATTAATATCTTCTTCAAATGCCTATATGCAAACATAAAACTAAATTGCATTATTAATCAATAATATAGAGTAGTTAAATGATTTTTTTAATAATTTGTTCATTTTATTATAATTTAACTTAATAATTGAATTCAATATTTAAAGTACCTTCTAGTTAGCTATCTTTTTAGTTCCTAAACTAGAGCATTATAGTCTTTTTTCCATGATCCACAATGCCTTATATTTTTACAACTGGTCAATAAAGTGTGTTGGAACCCATCTTTTGTTTCCCAAATTTTGTTGTTTGTAGATACTAATTACCTTATATGTTTTGGATTTGGTAGAAAGAATATGAGAAAACCTATATTTTAATTTTTCATGAAAGATGCAAACTTGTGGTTTTGTAAAATAATTTTCATACCTATAATGATATGTTGTCCATTGATGATGTATAAGTTAGTCTCTAGATCATGTAATTCATGTTCTATCTCAATGTCCAATATATCACCAATTAATTTTATAAAGGTAAGAAATACTACCTCCCAGTGAAAAGGCATAGGAATACATAACTTTGAACTAACTAATCTATCAAAACTGACTGGATCAAGGGATCAGTACTGGTATTGAAGAGGAGCTTGGTGGTAGTGTTTAACTCCAATCTTGAATATTTTTTCATTTAATACAAAAAATTAAATATTTTATGATGTTGAATATTCAATTTTATTAAATTAATTTTTAGCTTGATTTAATAGAGTTTTCTCCATTGTAGAAGACCTTAGCTCTTGTAATTATGATACTAAAGTTTATTTTCCATCTTTGCCAATAGCTTCCACCTCATATGTAAATAGTTTTGAATGAATTTTTTTCCCCCAATTCTTTGTCCATATTCGAGTGGTGGGAAATGGATGAAGTGAATGCATATTGATAAATTCTAATGAATGATATTTTAATTCCAATAAAATTATTTTCACTAGTTTCCACTTCAATGGTGTGTCTTCATCTGTAAATGGATCAATTTTCCAACTGTAAAAAAATTAAGAATTTTTATTATGTTGTACCAAACAAAACATGCCATTTTTTATATAATGGAACCTCTAGCTCCATTTGAATAATTTGGTATAAGTGATCATTAGTTTTTATGTGCTACACCTAAAACCTTATTATATTATTTGAAATGCATTCCATATTTAACACTATCCCAACCACTTGATGTTCCCCAAACATGGAATGAAACAACTAGAGGTCATTGTGATTGTTATATGGAAAGCAGAATTATATAAACCACTCCTCATCTCTTTTTTCCTTGTCTAATATACCTTTAATAACTATAATTTCTTGGTAAGGAAAAATCCCCAAAATAACCATTATAATCTTTGTTGTTAAAAGAGAGTCATAATTTATGAGTTTAAATATATCATGATGACATTTGAAATATGACATGTTTTTAAACCATGTAAACATATCATTTAGATACATTAGTCACCATATTATAATGTTTTTGAATAGATACTTATTACTTAAACTTGTAAAGTATTGATATAGGATTAATAAAACATAAACTTCCATTATTATTGGCTACTTATTGATAACAATCTTATACTTATGTATAATGGGCACAACCCCATTCTAAATTAAGTCTATTATAAATTTATATTATATCATGAATATTAATATTAAATTTTTATTATTGAATTTGGTCTTTATAATGAATTATAATTAAATTGAGATGTTATTTTATATCTTGTTCAGAATGGGTTTGTGCCTACTTTTACATGAGACATTAATAATAATAATTTTATCAATTAATCCCATTTTACACAATATAAAAAATGTTGACAACTGATAGTATTATTATATTGTGTAGAATGGGCACATGAAAATTTTGAACAAGATAAGAATAATATAAAAAACCACTTTCTAATCAATAGTCTCTAACATATACCCTAAATGTTCTTGGAGTCACACGTGAACTACATAAAAACCTTTAGAATGACCATAAATTACCTAATGATGGGATAATGATTAGAAGAGATAAAATGAATTTGAAGTACTCTTTGAGACTCCTTATGTATAATGGACACATGACCATTATAAAAAAGATAAGAATAATATAAACACCCACTTTCTAACAAATATTCTATAACACAAGATTAAGGGGATTATTTAGTAGAGTACTACCAGTATGTAGTTGATATTACTCCAATCTTGTGTAGAATGGTCGCATGCCTATTCTAAAAAAGATAAAAATAATATGACCATCCATCTAAAATTCTAACCAATATTCTAAATCAATACAAAATTTAGGGCCCAACATCACCCCATACTAAGCCAATAGTCTATCTTAGAAATTATCTCACGTACTCACCCAAAGCACATAACTTAAGACTAGTTCTTATCAGTTTTATCATGTGATGGTTTATGAATCAAGATATTTACTATAAGGTGCTTAAACATGTACATAATTATAGATAAAAACATCATAATAAAGTTAATCCTAATCATTTTCTCATTCTATAAGCTATTCATCATAGAAAAAGATGGGCACAAATCAATAAAAAGAGTAGTAATACCCTTTATTTACATAACAAGATGACAAGAGGTGTTTTAAAAACATAATTATTATATTCCATTACATATAAATAATCACCATATACATGTTGTACTGCACATTAGGGTTACAACTAAGCTCAATATTATAATTATAAGATTACCATTACAACCACCACCACCACCAACCTTCTAAATAAAACTAGGGGGTATTTATAAATGGTTTTATCTAGATCATTGTGTTATAATATTGTTATGAAAGTATGATGTGCCAATAACCATTTAGAAAAAGTCATGGAAGTCCCACAAGGCTACCGTAAACATACCCAGAAGGCTACCACTACTCACCTTAAAATTTTGACAACTTGAACTGATAATTTTCTAGAGTAACCTAAGGATATGAAGTGGATATGAAGTGAGGTATAATTCATTACTTCCAATCCCTAAATACTCACCTCCCCTAGTTGATGCATGGTAGAGATATAGATAATCTAGCTTTGAGCTTATTAGACCATACTTCCCTAGCTGCCAATGTTACTACCATGAGGTTAAATTATTGATACAACTTGGATAGGTTCATTGGAGGCTCATGGAAGATGAATTCTGAATGGGCCACCAATATTTGGTATATTTGGAGTGGGACCGACATATCCACTTCAACTATAAAACTTATATAATGATTTTAGTGGTATAGGTCAAGAGTTTGAGCATATAATAGGCTCCTTCCTTATTTTTATTGCCCAATTTCTTTCACATAACATGGTTGAAGTGACTTATGTGGACTCTAAATTCTCCATGGTTAAGTAGAGTGCCATATGGGTAGAATAATACCAAGATATTAACCTCTTTAAAGTAGGATAATATATTACTCTTTCCTTATTCTAGGGGATTCACCATGGTTAGTGTTGGGGATATCCATTCCTTAATTATTACCCTCATGATCTTGGTATATGTTTAATACAAGTTGAGTCCTGAATTGGGCATAAAATTTAGCTCTGAGAACATGCCCTTGTTTACTATGACTACATATTTATTTCATTATCTCTCTACTAGAGCAATCCTCTCCAAATATACTTGGGTCCTTTGAATATGCATCTCGTAGATATCATGAGTCTCCACCACTTTTCCAAGTATTGAGAATAGTTATAAGAGAGTGTCCTTGACTTTCTAAATTATGCCTACTGGGAAGGAATTTTTAACTTACACTTCAAGGACGTAGACCTTCTCCTACATGTCCTCTATCAATTTATCAAACATGTCATGGGTAGGTTAGATAACTAAGACTATGTCTTTTCCCACCTTTTCTTCTCCCATAGGAGTCATCACCTTAGTAAGAGAGAATAAATCCTATTGGGTCTACTAGACCATAGGGTTCCCCTTCGACATGTATTTATAACTAAATATCCTACACATATTTCTTGTGGTGCATTCAAAGTCCCAATATACCTCTAGGTCACCTTGTATTTTCATCTTAATTGCCTAAGATACTATAGCCATACCCAGGGTTGTAAGAAGTGTCGATGGGGTGACATAAATGGTGGTGATAAGTGGAGGATGAGGTGTAAGGTGCATGAATAAAGCAAAAGGGATGAATGAAGAAAGTATTGAAGGTAGTAACATGGGGGAATATGGATGCAAGATGAATGGGGAAGCCTAATAAAACACCTATGCCTATCACTGGTCTTAAGTCATGTTAACTTAAGGAGATATGACTTCAAGGAGGGGGTATTCAACAAAAAGGAGGAAATTGGATGGTTAAATCCAAATCCCTGATAACCTAAGATGAAAGAAAAGGGATGTCAAGGGATAATTTAGTGAGATCATAGTGGTGGTTTATGAGGATCTACTACCTTTTACTTCTTTGTCATCTTTCTTGGGTTAGCTTAGGCTACTATAGTTGATGGAAAAATGGTGGTGGAAGCCATCAGAGAAAACTAGGGAAGTTATTAGACCATAAAAGACATCACTAGAAGAGTTTGGGATACTTGAGATGTGTGTGCAAGTGTAGTTATCATAGGATATTCAACCATAATAGCTAAAATAAGGGAGACTATAGGTATATGGGTCTATAAAATGACTATTAGGGGCACCAAGGGGGTCCAAAGTGAAATGTATGGGGAAAATAGAAAATAAGAGGTGAGGGAATTACGTAAGCTCAGCTAGAGGCATTTGGGTCAATTTAAGAGGGGTTATAATGGGGAATAATGAAAAATTCACTTCAGTGGAAGGTAGGGGAGTTTGGAAAGTAAATGGTGCTAATAAAGGTTATTAGAGATTAGATTGAGAAGGGAAGAGACTTTTTTTATTGTTCAATATTGGTCTTGATGTGGACAAGTTTTTAGGTTGCTACTAGTATCAAACCTTTATGTTTATGTACCTTGAGGTTGAGTCATTTTATCTTGATATACTTTGTAATGGATTTTATATGTCTGAGTTTGTTGGGTCTAAGCTAATTGAACTAGAATAGGTGGTGGAGGAGTTAATTGTGTAGTTATTCAAACTAAAAGAGGTGGTGGAGGAGCTGAAGGCTAAGGTGCATGGAAGATCTAGGAGGAGAAGATACTAAGACTCCTTGTAAAATATTTCTTGAGATCTTTAGGGGAGTCACTGTGACATACTTTACATGTTAAGCCATAGTAGAAGTGGAAATAGATGGCTTCAGTTGAACCTTCTTCCCTTTCTTCTTTTTACAGATCTCAATCCAAGCAAGAACCTCTTGGTCATTGGCCATATTTAATTATAGGTCATCATCCTCCTCAAGTTTATGGAAATAATTAAAGCTAAGACAAGCTGAGTATTTATCTAAATGGGCTTTGATGATGTCACATGAGTCCCAACCTTGATGCTTGTCTATACCCAGGGTGAAAGAGTCTCTCCCATCTATTATCTTCTACAAATGGGGAAGGAATAATAAACATGGTGCTTGATAGTAATTGAGAGAGGTGAGTAGGCCTTATGTTGGTGACTAATGTAGTGATCTAAGAATCCCCCTAGTATTTGATACTTAATTTCCTATTATGTTAGGTAGTTTTAGACCTGATAAGAAAAATAGAAGGGTTCCTTGAGAATGCCCATCACTCAAATAATGGTATGCTCCGTGTAATATGAATAACCACCAATGAGGGTAAGGGAGTATCTAGTTTATTTTTATAGCCAAGGCATGGGTGCCTTGTTGATGACATTTTAAACCATCAGGTAGAATGACTCATAAATTTACATGATATTATTTCGATAGTATTAGCCATATAGCTTATAAAATAATAAATGGAACACTAAGCCTCTAGGAATCTATTTAAGAAAGGTAGATGAATTTAAGGTAAGTGACTTATATATCATGTCCAATAGATATATCATCATATATAAATCACTATCTCTGTAGGCATCATGTATCTCATTGATCATGTTAGAGTTGATTATCCCCCTAAGTCAGGGACCTTCTCACCATGGAAAATGATGTGGAGTAGGGGAACCCATAGGATGTTGACATGTACATAGACACTATCCCCAAATAGTCAGCTAATCAATATCATCCCAAGATATATTCATTTATTTTAAAGTGTAGATGGTATATGTATTTACATTTGTCTTATTAACCCATCTTACATGGGGTTCTCAGCCTAGTATTTTAAGATGTCATGGATTGAGTGGGTACTCATTTAGGTGGTCACTTTAGTTGAATCATAACAAATTATATACTAATAGAGGTTATAATAAGACTTGAAGGTTATTCCTGAGATGCCAGCAATCTGATGTTAGTTGTTCATAGAAATTACCATGTCATAGAAGTTGTCTTGCACTTGTATTGATGTGTGTATCAACCTATCAAATAAGTTGACATAGGGGAAAACCTCATGTGTAGCTATATATTTTTGTAACCCACTCTTTCTATAATCCAAGAGAGAATATTCAAACTTATCCTTATCCTCATCATCACTACTGGATTTTTTGGGCACTAGATCAATAACTTTGAATATGTCATTGTAATACTTGAACTGTGTCAAGTCATCTAGGATTAACGTGTCTTAGTATTTTGGATTGGATTTTGGGTTTGAGAATGATGTGGTCATTAAATTCAGGAGGGATATTAGTGATACAATGTCAAGTAAAGAGGGAATACATAGAGGGCAATGGTTAGAGTATAGAATAAGGAGCGAGTTTTGGAAAAATTAGAGTGATAATGATTAATGAGACCCTGAGGCACTTATTTAAGGGATCCACATACATATCCTACTTTAATAGAGTTTGGTGGCTCACTTAGTTTGAATTCAAATTTTATTTTTTAACTTGATCCTCTCATTTATTTCATAATCTATAATTAAACTCAAAGATCCCAATTACATGACGCCTATTAGATTTGGTAAGTTCTACATAATTTTTTATATTGTCAAATTAGGGACTATTTTCCCACTCAATTAATGATTGAATAATGGTAGTCACATGACTACGTCATCATCAAGGATTCCAATCACTAAAAAATTACATCTAGGGCATTACAAATGTCATGCCATAATTTGAACTAATATCAAAGCTATTATGTGTATCGATCTATCATATGATCAAAAATTGTCATTGGAATATTTAGACTTAGTAAATAGATGGAATATCATTGAATCTATAATGTGTATTGATCTATCATATGCAACCATTTAGATATATTAATAAATAATATTTAATAGATATTGAATCTTTGTGTAATATGTGAATTCATAGTTACATGAGTAGTTTGATATTAAATTTTTATTAATGTATTTGGTCTTAACATTGAATTGTAATTTTAAAAAAAATATTTTATATCTTGTTCATAATGATTTTTTGCCTAATTTTACATGAAATCAATAATAATTTTATCAAATTATCCCATTCTACACAAAAATAATTTGGATAAGCATTATATCCTAGAATAATATGAACACCACTTTTTAACTAATATTTTGTAACACTAGCTTGGGGGGATTCTTCAGTGGAGTGCTATTAGTATGCAATTCATAATATTCCAATATTGTGCAGAATTGGTAGATACCCATTATAAACAAGATAAGAATAATATGAACATCAAAAAATTTAACCAATATTATGTAACACAATTTTGGGAGCATATTTAGTGGAGAACTGCCAGTATGTAGTTGATAGTATTTCAATCTTGTGTAGAATGAGTACATGCCTATTCTAAACAAGATAAGAATAATATGATCATCCAAAATTCTAAAAATTATTTGGAAATAAAATCTTGGGGGATTATTTAGTGGAATAGTGTTAGTATGTAGTGTATAATATTCTAATATTGTGTAGAATGGCAACATGCCCATTCTGAACAAGATAAAAGAGATATGAACATCTAAAATTCAAAAAAATATTCTATAACACAAGCTTGGGGGGATTATTCAGTAGAGTACTACTAGTATTTAGTTTGATAGTGAATTAAAATATTGTGTAGAATGGACACATGCCCATTCTAAAAAAAGATAAGTATAATACAAACATTCAAAATTTTAACCAATATTCTATAACACAAGCTTTAAGGGACTCTTCAGTGGAGTACTAATAGCATGCAATTGATAGTATTTTAATCTTTCATAGAATGGGTACATGTCCATTATGAGAAAATAAGAATAATATGAACATCCAAAATTCTAAACAATATTTTGTTAACCAAGCTTGGGGGATTCTTCAATAGAATCATGCTAGTATGAAATTGATAATATTCCAATCTTGTATAGAATGGAGACATGCCCATTCTTAAAAAGATAATAATATTATGAACATAAAATAATTTAAATGATATTCTGTAACACAAGTTTGGGGAATTATTTAGTGGAATACTTTTAGTATGTAGTTGATAGTATTCTAATTTTGTGTAGAATGGAGACATGTCCATTATGAACAAGATAAGAATGATATGAATATCCAAAACTCTAACCAATATTCATTAACACAATCTTGGGGTATTATTTAGTGGAGTACTATTAGTATGCAGTTTGATAGTGTATTCCAATATTATGTATAATGGGAACATGCCCATTTTAAATAAGATAAGAATAATATGAACATTAAAAAATTTAATTAATATTATGTACCAAAATCTTGGGGGATTTTTTGTGGCCAACAAAGCCCCTTTTTATAAGAAATAAGGGACCCCTCTTTTGAAAAGCTCATAACTAGATTCCCAGACTTATCCTTGCATTTTTTTTAGCTTCACCTATGTTGATTATTTGAAATCCTAGGTCACCTTGTTTCTTTCTTTTCCTCCCTAATAAAATGATGTGGATAATGATCAATGAGTTTAACTAGTAGATCTCATTAGTTGATGAAAGAGATTAAGGAAAATCTTGTATATATTTCATGACTAGGATGGACACTCTTGCTTTGAATGTTTAACATGATAATTTTGTAGGTTTTCCCTTAATTAGTTAGATATTCCCAATGTATACAAAGGGAAATGTAAATAATTTATTAATCAAACCTATCTTAGAGAAGATAAATCCTACTTACACTTATGATTGTTGATATATTAGATATTCAAGGTCATGACCAAGATGGATCTACTAGACTTAACCAAGTAATATCATACCATAATAACATCACTAGAGAGGATTATAAAGCCTCTAGTCAAGTAATACTATGCAATAACCCTAGTTAGGTCCTATGTTGTCATATTCATTAAGTAAATAACAAGTAAAGAAAAATCTAATCTAGTGCTCACCAAATTTGGTGGAATAAAGTAGGGATAATAAACATAAAAATGAAACATGCATAGGAGAATCTTAATTAAGCTATGTATAGGTAAAACCCTAATTCATGAGAGAGAATTACAAATACTAATCTATTTACTCTTACAAAGGAGGAATTTTTTTAGGAATACTTACCTTTGAAGATGAACCCACCAAGCCTCAATCTCTCCCTTGGATAAGGCGGTTCACAAGAGGTTATTGTGGTATGTAAGGATAACAAGGATAAGTCAGTTCTAGGCTACAATAATTCTCTATGCATATAAAATATTTATCCATAATATAATATATGTATCTCTAGAGAAAGTATTGAAACACTAAGCAATGATTGTCAAGTAGAATTGTGGATAAATGTATATGCAATATATTCTTATTCTTATTCTTTTTTATTTATAAATTATAGAAATTGATGTGTATGTATAGATGAATCTAACCCTAAACCTTTCTAAAAGTTTATATGATAGGGTTATACCAATCAACTATGTATTGTTAATTGATATAGATAAACTAGATATCAATCTAGGTCATTTAAAGCTAAACTAGTCTTATAAGTTTATTTTAATAATTATGGTATAAGGTCAGCCCAGGATACTAATGTAATGTAAACTATCAAAAAGGGCTTTTGTCTTAGGTAGCTACTAATGAAGGTGGTAAAATGCTTGGAGCAGTGTGCAAGAGAGGAGACAAGGTTTAGGGAAGTACATAGGAGAAGTTTGTGTAAGTAACAAGTGGTAATATAGGGGACCAAAATATTACAAATAATTAATGGGATACCCACCCTTTTCCCAATGCACCCTTTAAGGCATGTACTTAGAGAGATTAAGACTCAATAGGGTCATGTAAGAGAGAAAGCATCAGTATTTGATAAAGTTTGAAAATATTATGTGTATACATGTCCCAATTGAAGCTCATCATGTTTCACATAGGTGAAATAGGGGATGGTGCTTTGAGAAAAGAACATAGAAACACACATTGATAAAGTTCAATTATTTATAGTAAGAATAAAGTAAGATAAATGAAAGGACATAATTGAAAAACACATACATTTAGTTACCTTAGTGTTGTAGATAAGGAATTTGTTAAGCATGGGATATACTAAGAGGGGGGTGAATCAGTATATCATATATCTTATAAAGCTTTCCCTTAATCAAATTACACTTAACCAAACATTCAAGATATGTAATAAAACTGAAACAATAAACACACCACAGGATAGAGAGAGACACCAAATATAACGTGGAAACCCAATGTGGGAAAAACCACAGAGAACAATCTCAAGTATATGAATGAGCACCAACTCAAACAATATTTGCAAGCACTAACTTGTAGGAGTACTAACCCCTTTGCTAAGCACCAACATTGCAACTATTCATGAGCACCAACCCATAGGAGCACTAACCCCTTTGTTGAGCACCAACACAACAACAATTCATGAGCACCAATCCACAAGAGCACCAACCCCTTTGCTAAGCCCCAACATAGCATCAATTTGTGAGAACCAACCCACAGGAGCACCAACCCCTTTGTTGAGTACCAACATAGCAATAATTCATGAGCACCAACCCACAAGAGCACCAACCCCTTTATGTATACCACACAACTATCTCTCAATGTTTCTATCTCAACAAATGATAGTTCCTTACAACATCTCTTTCCTCTCTCTCACCTTTTCTCTTATAAGCTAGATATAACAAATACAAATCATATTCATCTCTCACAAATGCTCTTCTAAGCTAGATATTACTATCTCAAATCAAACTCTATCTCACATATTACAAATGGCTTCTCAAGCCTTTATTTATAGCTTTCCAAATGACCTTTGGCCTTCCCCCTTTGTGACCCTTCAATCCTCATGGAAAATGGTGCCAAAATTGTATGACCCTTCATATTCTTGCCTTTGAAATGTCATGTGGTGACCCTTCATGAGCAAAAGTGTCCTTCCCTCTTTTGTCTTTACCTTGGTGACTTTTTGTATTCCTCAAAGTGTCCCTTCATGATAAATTGCATCCTTACTCTTTTGTCTTCACTTGGTGACTCTTGGAATTCCCCAAGATGAATCTTCATGGTAAAATGCATCCCATTCTTCTTTTATCTTTACCTCATGACTCTTTGACTTCTTCATGGGCCCTTATTTTTTCTTATATGCAACAAAAAATATATTTGTTAATATTAAATAAATATTAACACACATTAGGCAAGATATAACTATTACAAACATCATTAAATACAATGGGGCCTTTATCACCAATAATGCTAGACCTTTGACATCAATGAGAATATTTATAACAATCTCCCCCTTTTTCATTGATGGCAACCTCAATCCTAAAACTACCACAAGCAATCACCTACACATACTATCATCTAACAACATACAGTAACTCCCCCTTACTGTAGCAACATGTACCTATTCCTTGTACCTATTTTTATACCTATACTTGTACCTTTTATTTTCCCCCTTTGACATCAATGGTAAAGGGCCTACCTGGAGCTAACACTTATCTCCCCCTTAACTGATGCTAAACATCAATGGTAGGAAGTAATAGAAATTACTTCCAACTCCTCTCGCAGATCTTTGAATGTGTGTTTTGACTATGCCTTTGAGAAGATATTTGATAATGCATATAAATCTTTGCCTATCCTTTGAGCATCTATAATCAACTCATTTTAATCTTTTATTCTAATCTCACAACCTTCTACATGAAAATTTAATGTGTATCCCTGATCACATATTTGACTAACACTCAATAGATTATGCTTAAGACCTTTTACATACAAAACATTCTTAGTCTTGGTTCTACCATAATCTAAACTCAAAGTAGCTTTTCTGGCTATCTTGGTAGTGGTTTTATCTCCAAATCTCACTATGCCACCATTGATCTTCTTTAGAGTTAAGAACTTACTCTTATCTCATATCATATGCCTCAAACATCCACTATCGATGAACCATGGTGGATCTTCATTCTTTACATGCAAAGCTGTCTGAACCATCATTTAATCTTCAATTTGTTTCTTCTGCCATGAACATGTCTAAACCTTCTTTGTAATGAATGGAGCCTTAAAAATTTGGTCCTTCTTGACTAAATCTGCATGAGTTTCCTTCTCCTTATTTCTAAATTTTTTAGCTCTTTTTCAACATTCTAATTTATTATGATCATAATCCATTTGAAACACCTTGAAACTTTTAAACACTGCATATGAAAGAAACATTCTAGTAGCCTCAAACCTTAACACTGGTGCAAAATTTTCTTCAAAAATATATTCCTTCAAAAAATATACAAATTAATCTGTCAACTCACCTTCTTGTCAAGCAACATATCCAAGACCCAATAACATCCATCATGATTCAATTTTTCTTAAAAGTGTCTCCTTGAAGCCTAGAAGAGACACCCCACACAAAGGGTCCTAGAAATAAATCTCAGGAGATTCCCACATCTCCTCTATTTCTTCCTTGATCTTCTTGTGTTTTTCTCTTAGAACCCATTTAAGCATGTCTAATTTATTTTACTTACTAACCTCAACATTTATGATGTTTTGTATCTTCTCAAATTTTAAAACTATCTTATCTTGACAAAGCTCATGCTCAAATGTAATAAGAGATTCTTCACAATCCTTCCTATCTGATTCTTTATTTACTATAGCAAGTAATTCATTCTCACTCTTAAACTCAACCTAATCAACCTTTACTATTTTAGGTCTCCAAACCTGAATTTGACTATTCTCATATCTTTTAGGGGATCATTAACCTTTGACAAACTTTGAAGATCTCTTTACTTATTTTGGACATAATTTAGCAATATGGCCAACCTTATGACAATAAAAAAAAAAACATTTCTCATACCTCTTTCTTGAATGTGACTGATATCTCCCTTTGACTAATTGCTTCTCCTCATATAATCTCTTTCCCTGTGATCAACATGATGACAAACAAAAAAATGGCCATGAAAAGAATTTGAAAACTTAAAAGCATTGGGCTGCTTGATCAGCTTCTTTGATTTTCCTTCAAAACTTGCATCCTTCTTTCCTTGGACTAATATTTCATGATCTTTCTAAACCTTGATTATAAGATTCTCATGATTATCCTTTAAAGAACCTAACTCAACCTTCAACTGATTACACTCTTATTCTTTTGATTTCAAACTTGAATTTGCAACCTCTAGCTGATTCTTAAAATCCTGAATAAATATCTCATTTTCTTTTACTTCTATAGTCAACTTAGAATCCAAGATACACACCTATTATTTAAGAGCTTCAACCATAGATTTCAACTCTTGATTATCCTTCTTTAGCTGCTTGGCCATCTTTTGCTTTCCTTGATCTACCTTCAAGTTATTAAACCCTTTCTAAAGGAACCTGCTCTGATACCAATTATTAAGCATGGGATATATTGAGATGGGGGAGTGAATCAATATATCATATATCTTATAAAACTTTCTCTTAATTAAATTCCAATTAACCAAACATTCAAGATATGTAATAAAATTGAAACAATAAACACACCACAAGATAGAGAGAGACACTAGATATAATGTGGAAACCCAATGTGGGAAAAATTATGGAGAAAAATCTAAAGTATATGAATGAGCACCAACTTAGACAATATTCACAAGCACCAACTTGCAGGAGCACGAACCCGTTTGCTAAGAACCAACACAACAACTATTCATGAGCACTAACCCCTTTTTTGACCACCAACGCAACAACAATTTATGAGTACCAACCCACAGGGGCACCAACCCCTTTGCTAAGCACCAACACAACAAAAATTCATGAGCACCAACACACAGGAGCAACAACCCATTTGTTGAGCACCAACATAGCAATAATTCATGAGCACTAACCCATAAGAGCACCAACCCCTTTGCGTATACCACACAACTATCTCTCAATGTTGTTATCTCAGCAAATGATAGTTCATTACAACATCTCTTTCCTCTCTCTCACCTTTTCTCTTCTAAGCTAGATATAACAAATACAAATCATATCATCTCTCACAAATGTTCTTCTAAGCTAGATATTACTATCTCAAATAAAACTCTATCTCACATATTACAAATGGCTTCTCAAGCCTTTATTTATAGCTTTCTAAATGACCTTTATCCTTCCCCCTTTGTGACCCTTCAATCCTCATGGAAAATGGTGCCAAACTTGTATGACCCTTCATATCCTTGCCTTTGAAATGTCATGTGGTGACCCTTCATGATCAAAATTGTCCTTCCCTCTTTTATCTTTACCTTTGTGACTTTTCATATTCCTCAAAGTGTCCCTTCATGAGAAATTGCACCCTTCCTCTTTTGTCTTCACTTGGTGACTCTTGGAATTCCCCAAGATGACTCTTCATGGGAAAATGTGTCCCATTCTTCTTTTGTATTTACCCCATGACTCTTTGACTTCTTCATGGGCCTTTCTTTTGTCTTATATGCAACCAAAAATATATTCATTAATATTAAATAAATATTAACACACATTAGCCAAGATATAACTATTACAAACATCATTAAATGCAATGGGGCCCTTATCAGCAATAATGCTAGACCTTTGACATCAATGAAAATATTTCCAATAGAATTAAATGAAAGAAATGTGAAAGCATCCAATGTAGGGAACATTAGGTGAGCTTGTAAAAATTAGTAAAAGGATAAAAATTTGATTTTTTTGCAAAAAATACATGTAATATGCGAAAATATTCCTTATAATGTCAGGATTTCATAAAATTTTCCCATTCAAAAGAATAGATAATAAAAACAAAGATATGGAAAAAAATAGAATCTAGTGGTAAATATTTTGAGTGAAAATAATTCATTTCTTATTCTAACACACCCAGTTCATGACTAAAGAGAAACCATGGTGAAGAGATAATAACTAAGATGGGGAGGATGCCTTGTGGTCATTGTGAGCGTAATAAAGGGAAGCAAATATGAATTTCAAAATTTTTGATTAATTTTATTTGAAATTAGGATAAATATATAAAATTGATTGGTAAAAAATATTATAGACTAAATTTTCACCCTTGGAGAAGGTTCTTTAGGCTCTCTCCAACTAAGCTAGAATATTAGGACAACCCTAGGCTATGGGTAACCTATGTTGGGGATAAACCTATAGATAAGGTTGGTTTCCTCTTGATGTTCACTTGAACTAATGCTAAACTAATGCTTCATAGGGAAAAGTGTTAGAAAGCTAAAAGGGTAATACACCAAAGTTAAGAGGACACTCATATAAGTTTGAACACACAATGGATTAGTATAAGATAACTATGGCTTACTCAATCTCACAATCTCACTAGTTGCATAATATTTCATAGAGGAGGTTCCAAATGGAACACTAGTCTAGACCTGCAAGTTAGTCTAAAAACACCTTCAAAGAGGCAAGTAGAAGGATAACAAACAAGGAAAAATCTCCTTAAAAAATTTACCATACACAAACATGCTAAACACTAATTAAAGAAAAGAGACAACCAAAGAGTTGATCCTATTACTTCAAAAGGTAGTTCTTATAATATTTTTATAGGGTTTAACCTTATCCAATTAGCACACTTTTTCAAAAGTCTTGATGAGTATCGTTGTCTTATAAAATAAAATTCTAAATTCTAAAATCTAATAACCCCCTTAATGAGAATGAGACTAGGATATATAGGAGAAGATAAATAGAAATAAAGGATGTGCGAGCATGCTATCAGAGAAAGAAAACTTGTCCTAAGTCATTAATTAAACCTAAGCCACCAAATTTACATTTTAACTAATGGAAACCTTGTCTCTTCTTTGATCAATCAAAACACTATTTGTGGCTTGTTAAGTGAGAAAGTTCCTAAAGTTCTAAAGATGTATTAAATGCTCCTAGATATAGTTCCCATTACTAGAAATTTTATTTGATACTTCACACCATCTCTCACCTGAGGTCAAAACATCATGATCATGGATCTAATCAAATCATGGCCTCATGGTTTTTAGGTGGCTTCTTGTTGAGATTATGTCCATGTTAAAGGATGAAAACCTTTTTTATTAGTCACCTATCTAATCCACTTTCATATTTGGATCATAGGTCAAACCTATATATGGAAAACCAATCTAAGAACATTAGTTTTCATATAGTTATATATATATATATATATATATATATAGACCTATAGACTATTTAGTACCTTCTAGACCCACTTTATTTTTGTTGGAGTCAAGAATTCATTATAAAATGATCATTTTTTAACTCAGTAAACTAATCTCAATAATGAACCATGTAAGTGATAACTTATCATACTAGAGATCAATATTAGCTCCAATGGTGGTCCCTTTGTATTATTTATATCCTACTACATTAATTAGACCACTCCATAACATTTAAACCATCTCCAATAGCATAAGAAGACCTTACAAAACCCTATGTTCATGGTCAAAAATAGCTTCTCAACCTCCATCAATGATCTTGGGCTCATCTTTAATCTAATTGGTTATGAAAATATAACTTGGCTCATTGACATGTTGACTCAAATCACTCCATTGATTTCAATCTATATAAAGGACCCCATTTAACACATCTTTGACACTTGTCATACACACAATCATCCTTGATATTTTTTGACCCTTCGACCTCTGCATACTGTTAGATTTGGATGCTTGATGAAATGCCAACTATTAATCTATTACGACCCACCATTTGAAAGCTAACAACTAGTTCATGCCCTTAAAATTGACATCTTCATTCCCATCAAATAATGTTTGCATGACTATCATTGACGGTCATAAAACTATCAAATTTAAGCTTGATAGGATTTGTCTTGATTTATCTTTAAAGTTAACATCAATGTGAATGTCTTAAGTTTTAGGTCTATTTTGATCAATTTTTAAGGCTTATATCTTGAAGCAAAAGAATCATAGAGGAAACAAAATTTCAAGATATGTTCTTCTAGTAAAAAAGAACAAACCTATCTAGTCCATTAGTCCCAAGAGATATCCAGGTGAAGGTATTAAATGATCAAATTATCTAGTCCACTTGATCCTACATGATGTCCTAGCTCAAAAAAGGCCAAGTATGGAAACTTAGTGAACTCTATTCAAGGATCCAACTTTACACATGCATAACTCCATTTACACTTTACTGAAGGACCTAAAACTTGCTGCATATCAACTAGGGATCAATATGAACAAACCAATGTGACTATATTACCCTTAAACTAATACATGTATGAGATATGGCCTTTTCAAGATGCTCACTTGCCTCTATTTAAACTTCTTTGAAAATGGCTAAATAGGGGAAAATAGTAGAAATTGGTTGAGAGGCCAACTTTGGATCTCCATAACTTTTGATGTGTTTTTTTGAAGGACCTAAACTTAGCACATATGAAATTGGCATAAAATTGAATAAACCCATATGACCAATTTTCCTTGATTCATCCACACATGTGAGATATAACATCTGTAAATTAGCCACTTGATATTTCTACCATTAGACCCAAGATGCCTAGATGGACATAACAAAGAACCAGATGGATTTATTACATTCCATACTTAACCCATTCACTTTTAACATCACATAGGGTCTCTTTACAACTGTATACCTACCCATTAGAAAATAGCAAGATACACTTTTAAGCAAGCTCAAAGTGTTTTCAAAATCTCTAAACTATGTAAGATCTATTTGGTCCATTAATTCATCTAAAAATCCTATCCAAGCCTTGATCCATACTTGATTCTCAAGAAATTACATTGTATTTAGGTAGATTTGGTATATGGACCAAAAATGGCTAACATCTTTGGCAACTCCTAGGGAAGCATACCTACTATGCTTTGAGAACCCATACCATTTTCCTTATTTAGTTAATTGGGCATGGATTTATTAGCCTCTAAAATTGAGATAAACCTCTCTTGAAGTAACAATGATCAAAATAAACATAAAAATCAAAATTATTGAGGCACTTTGGAAAAGGAAACAATATAACAATAAATAAAAGTTCATTAAGCACTTGGAGGAAAGCATAAAACTATTCTACTATGTACAATATGTTATAATGGATGCAACATTATTCAATAACAAGGCTTAAGATGAATGAAATTTATTGGAATAGGTAATACCTCTTCATCTAGTTAGGTAAGCTAAAAATCATTATGTTCCTTGCATCCATGTATCAAATAAGGACCACTCCACAAGCTATCATACTTGGTATGGTTACCTAAATTGGCCTTATTTGAGTCCCATTTGAGGACTAGGTCCCCTTCCTTGAAGATCCTTACTGTCAATATTTTGTCAAAGGACATTTTGACCTAAGCTTGATTTGATTCCAAGGTTTTCATAACAAGGTCCCTAGTTTCTTCCAGCTCCATGAGTTTTATCATCTTCACATTCATGGGCTCATCCTCCATCAACTCAAGCTAATGGGCTAATTCCACTGCAGGAAGCTCAAAAGAGATAGTCAATTTGGATTCCATTCGATACATATTATTGTATGAATAATTACCAATGGAAGTTTTAGGAGTCACCCTATCAGCCCATAAGGATGTCTTCAGCTTGGTGTGCCATGTTTTTTGATTCTCTTCCATGGTATTTCTGATGATCCTCAAAAAATTCTTATTTTTAGACTCTACCAATCCATTTCCTTGAGGATATTAGTTGTAAGAGGTACTGAGGTATATTCCCAACTGGAGATCCCACTCAATTTTCTTCATACCAAGGAATTATACTCCATTATCAAAAATTATGGTGGCTTGAACATAAAATCTAGTCACAAGGTTGTCATAGAAGTCTAAGACCATTTTTACAAGCCTCCTTCAAAGCAATGGCTTCCACCCACCTAGTGAAATAGTCAATTGTAGTGAGCACCCATTTATTACCTAAACTTGATGGTGGATTAATCATCCCTATGAATTCGAACCCCCATTACATGAAGGGTTACTCCACCTAAATAGGATTGAGTGGAAAAGTTGTAAGTTTTTGCTTTCTTGTAAAGAGGGCACACTTCTTGAATTTCTTAATCCATGCATGAGCATCATTAAAAATATTAGGCCAGTAATAACCATCCTTCATCACTTTTGATTTGGTGGTTTTCAGTGTAAAATGACCTCTTATAGTTCCATCATGGAAATACTTTAAGAGTTTGGTCACTTAGTCATCATCTATGCATCTAAGTAGTACCCCATTGAGGTCCTTTCTAAAAATAACACCATAAAATAATACATAAGGTATAGATTGAATCCTTAAATACATTATTTTATATCTATCTAGACCTTAGGGGCATTCTCCTATCACTAAGAAGTGATTCATTTCTTGAAGCCAACTCTCTTAAAGTGGACGTGCAACTGCATTTGAGTTATATGGGGTCATCAAAATAGCTTCCTTATCTCTTGGAGGTCATTCATCATATGTTCACACAAGCCCTTAACCTTGACCAACCTAGTGACCTTGATATCTTAATCATATTCCATGACCTTTGCGATTTATCTTGATCTCCTTTCACTCAAATCTTTGTTGAGGAAATCCCTAACTCTAGGATGAGACACCATAAGATGGATCTAATGTTTAGAGAGTACGGGCTTAAACTTCTTAAGGATTCTCAAGTCTACAATAACTTGTTTCTAAATGAAAGTGTACCTCACCTCATATCCTTCTTTCCCTTGATTAAAAAAGGAATTTGGCTACTCCATTACTTCACAATTCTTATACATTAGCATAGCTGATATGTTGTCATTATTATCAAAGGTGTACAAGATGAAGTCTTTGGAGAAATTAGGATTCAAGAGTGAGGGTGCTTGGGCAATGTCCTTCTTGATGTTTCAAAAGATTCCTTTCCTTCATTTGACCAAGAAAATATATGGATATTCATTAGCATAGTGGCAATAGGTTTGACCAAATTTGAAAAACTAGGTATGAACCTTCTCACAAAGTTGATCTTTCTAAGGAAGCTCTGGATCCCCTTTTTATGCTTTGGTAAGGATAAGTCTAAGATAACACTTACTCTATTGGGGTCAATGCATAATCATTCTTTTCAAACAATATGACCCAATGGTTTTCCTTCATATATAGAAAACACACATTTTTTAGGATTTAAAGAGATCCTATACTCTTTGCATCTTTGGAATATCAGCCTCAGATGGTCCATGTGCTCACTATCATTCTTGGAAAAGATTGTAATGTGATCCAAGTAGACTACCACCATTTGATTTAATAATCCTTGGAAGGCCATGCCCATCACTCTTTAAAAGGTTGTCCTAGTATTATACAATACAAAAGGCATCTTCTGATAAGATAAATCCCCCACTTAGTGGTGAAGGTGGTCTTGTACTAGTCCTCTTCTCTCACTAGCACCTAGTTATAACCTAGATATCCATCTAGTAGAGAGAAATATTCTGAACCAATAACTACTTGTAAGAGTTGCTCCATGGATGGTAGAGGGTAATGGTCCTTTAAAGAGACCTTATTAAGGTCCATAAAGTCCACATATAGTCTGATGTCCCCATTCTTCTTTCTAATAGGTATTAGATTAGCTACCCATGAGGAGTGCTTTATTAAGAATATGATCCTAGATTCAATAAGCTTGGTCAATTCCTTTCTCATGAGTTCCTCAATTTTGGGATTTACGGGCCTTGTCCTATGCCTAACAGGCTTATCATTAGCCTCTAGCTCTATTGTGTGTTGGGCTAGATTAGGATCAAGTCCTTTTATGTCACTATATTGACAAGAAAAAATGTTTGCATATTCCTTACATATCTCTATAAAAGCATGACTTTTAGATTTAGTGCTTACATTTCTAATATTAAGGAGCTTATATTCAAAGATAAGAACTATTTCATAGTTTTCTTTGTTAGTTGACATTGCTACTTTAACTTTCCTCATATGGTCCCCTTCATAAAAGAGTCCTTCTAGCATGACTATCCCTTTAGGAATCTTATTATAATTTAATTGAATAATTTTCTCCCCATATTGATGCTATAATTTTTCTTGGTTTATGGAGGAGAACTCTACTTCTTGTTGTAAGAACATATAATCTATTTGAAATTTTCAAAGACCTACTAGTGAGATTCATTAACTGACACTAATGGTCTTATTACCACTTTGATATGTGGTTGAAACTTGATGCTTTATCAATTAATTAGGGATGTCAAAATAAGCCCCTATAGCTTATAGCCTATCATCATGTTGGTTTTGGCCTCTCAATACTGATTAGATGTTGAAATCCTTAAAGTATTCAATGAGGTCCCCCAATATATGTTTTTAGGACTTCATTAAAGTGGTTTTAGTGGTATTTTGACCTCTAACTTGGTTCACAACCAATTTACTATCCCCATAAACTTGAAAATTCTTGATCTTTCTCTTATTGGCTCATTAAAGGCCATGGATGATACCTTCATATTATAATGCATTGTAGGAGTAGCTAAATTGGAACCTATATGAAGAGAAGTAATTATCATTTAAAGGGGATATTATCATGACACTTTCACCCACCCTGTGCTTTCCCCTAGAGCCATTAAAGAACAAATTCCATAGACCACTAGGATATTATTAAGGCCTCATGAGGGATGGCATAGGCTAGTTTTCTTCATCCAAATAGAAGATACCCAATTCCATTTTTTCAACACCTTATAAGGGTCCACCAATTAGTTGTCATTACACATCTCATCTAGGAACATATCTGGTACTTATTTTGAATGAGTGTTCAAATCCTTCCCCATTAAAAATTCATCCTCATCAATGATGGTTCAATTGATGCTGCCATTATCTAGTCCATAAGGATCTATATGGAATTGTGTAATGGGATTAGCTTTGATTGACACCTTGGTTTCATACCTTGTTTTGAATTCCATATAGGACCAGTCTACTACAAGATAGCCTCATATATTTGATATTAACTTTCTAGAAAAGCATAGTGTAATGTGAGGAGGCATGTCCAAGACTAATACATCTTGGGCTACCGAGACACTAAGACAAGCTTGTAGGGTCATATTAAGGTCCATAATTATATTATATGGTTTGGGAGAAAAACCATCAAATTACAACACTCTTTTAGACTCTGGCTCATATTTCAAACCAAGCTAATCAACTTTGGACTTTGGTATAATTGAGGTATTATCCCCACTATCTACTAAATAGTTGTGCACCAGAGAGTTGCCAATGATTATTGAAATATATAAGGGAGGAGGCTTGACTACTTTGCTTGATTTCCCCTAATTTATCCCTTTAGTTACATTGGTGAGAAATCTTTCACCTTACTTGGTGGCTTATCTTCAATATTGATCTTTGTCAGGCCTTCTTGAAGGATGTCTACCTAACCAAGCATGAAGGGAATATACCACATGGGCACACTAACACTTGACTTTTTCAATTGTTAAACAATGTTGATGGGTGAACCACCAACTTTTTCTTGTGCTTTGGGAGCCACCACTATTATTTATTAAACTTATGAACCTTGGGGGACAAAAAGATCCCCTTGGCTCTAATTGTTTAGAGGTACTAGAACCTTTGGAGTGATAGTAAATTCACTTAGCTTTGTTAATGAATGAGTAATGGTGGGAAGATATTTAACTACTTCTTGGTTACCATTCATGTTCCTTATTTTAAATCTTTTATTTTCCCCCACTGGAATATAGGCATGGTTAGAATTATCTTGTTGGCTAGATGCATAACATTCTTCTCATTCATAGTTCATCATTATAGTATATAGTTGATTTGGTCCTTGATCTAACCCTTGAACTTATGAAGGTTCCTATAGCCTAGTCATCATAGGTACCTCTACATTTTAGGCCATGAGAGCTTAGTTTTATCCAAAATTAGTAGCTTACTGCCATTAATCATTGAAGGCTTGGTTAAGGTCAATATTTTGGATAATATGTTGACCAAAGGATTGGTTTCAATTCATGCTACCCTCTTCTTCTTGAGCCAAATTATTTTGAATTGGGACTAAGGATTTATAAGTACTAGCAACATTAAGATTGTAGTTATTCTATCTATTATAGCCATGTTTCCCTTATCCTTGGTTTTAACCTTGCCTTGACCTTGGTATTGCCCCCTATATGGAGGCTTATTTGCTTGAAAGGCTTGTTGTTGAGGCTAATATGAACTTTGATAAGGCCTGTTGAAATGTTGTTTCCTTTTGAAATTTACTAGCTCAATCCCCAAGGATTGAAACATGATTTTGAGCACGTGAAAGTTCTTTTACTCTAACGAATCACTATATCCACTAGTATAATATTTATCTTGATTTGGTGTAGGGATTTCAATAATTGTTGGTATAGGAAGAATGACATATAGAAGGGGATAGTAATAGGAGGTGGTCTAATTTTAAGAACTAAGGGCATTGGTGGTCTGGGTTTAAGTTTACCAGCTTGAACTAGATAATTTTCTACCTTAATATCCACCTCATATGCATCTAGAAGTATATTTCATCCCATACATTAGACCATCACTACTATGCCACTATTTAAACCCTCTAAATAATATAGGAAGGCAAAGTTAGGGGTTGGTTTACCTATGGCTAGGATTTTATCCTATGTTTTTTGGAACCTTGTGTTGAAGTCTTGCATGAATTCATGAGGAGATCTCCTAATGGTATTTATTTACTCTACAAGTGACAAATGGAACTTTTATTCTCAAATATTTTACACAAGGATTCCCTTAATTCATCTCATGTTTAAATGGAGTTATCAAAAAGGCCTTTATACCAATCTAGGGCCTTTCCTTTGAAAGATGTAGCTAATAGCCTTATATATATATATATATATATATATATATATATATATATATATATATATATATATATATATATATATATATATATATGTATATTCTCCTTAGTGACATTATGGATATTGGAATATTTGGTTATGTTCATCAGGTGCTCAAAGGGTGTTATAGCTTGGTCTCTAATGTAATAAGGAATAGTTTTAAGCGTTGTAACTGGGATAGGATCATAGTGAGAAAGGGATAGAGGGATTTGGACATTAAAATATGAAAAATATCTAAGGGATTACATGAATATACAATGGGGTAATAAAGGTCTTCTTTTAGGGATAGGCCTTGGAAATGAACTAGGAGTAAAAGTTCCCTGATATGGATGAGTATTTACAAACTTAATCTTTTTATTGAATATAAATGTAATTCAAAAAAATCAAAATGAGTACCTTTTAAAGTTGACCTTATTATCACCTTTGGCATGAAATGAAGCTACTTCTCTTCACTAGAGTGTTGATTCTTCCTTTTGAAGTTTCTAGATGCTATTTTTTGGGAACTTAACTCTTGTAAATTTGATCAAACCAACATCAACTTTGATTAATATTCCTTTTTTTAAAGAAGTGGGTCCCATCAGGTGTGCCAGAAATTATTATAGACTTAATTTTCACCCTTGCATAGGGTTCTTTAGGATTTCTGTAATTAATCTATAATATTGGGACAACCCTAGGTTGTGGGCAACCTATGTTGGGGATGAACCTCCAGAGAAGTTCAATTTATTCTTTATGCACATCTAAGATAATGCAAAACTAATAATTCACAAGGAAAAGGGTTTAAAAATTGTTAAGGAATCCTAAGAAATCTTAAAGGGTGATACACCATAGTTAAATGGACACTTATATAATCTTGAACACACATTGGATAAATAGAAGACAACTATGGCTTACCTAATATCACAATCTCACTAGTTACATAATATTTCATAGAGGAGGTTCCAAATGGAACACTTGTCTAGACCTACAAGTTAATTTTAAAACACCTTCAAATAAGAAATAAAAAGGACAAAAAACTAGGAGGAATCTCCTTCACAAATTTACCATGCATAAACATGATAAACATTGATTAAAGATAAGAGATAGGTAAAGAGTTGATCGTATTACTTTAAAAGATAGTTATTATAATATTTTGACAAGGATCAAACTTATCAAATGAGCAAAATTTTTCAAGAGTCTTGATGAGTATCCTTGTCTCAAAAAATAAAATGATAAATTCTACAAGATTAGAACCCCCTTAATGGGAATGAGACCAAGATATATAGGAGAAGATAAATAGAAAGAAAGGATGTGCAAGCATTCTATAAAAAAAAAATTTTGTCCTAAGTCATTAATTGAACCTTATTTGTCACATTTACATTTTAACTAATGGAAAGCTTGCCACTTCTTTGATCAATCAAGACACTACCCATGGCTTGTTGAGTAATAAATTTCCTAAAGGCTCTGAGGATGCATTGAATGCTCATAGTTTTATTTCCCATAACTAGACCTTTTATTTGATCCTTCACATGATATATCACATAAGGTCAAAGCCTCATGATCATGAATATGACTAAATCATGGCATCATGTTTTTTAAGTAGCTACTTATCAAGACTATGGCCATGATAAAGGACAAAAACCCTTTGCATTAGTCACATTTCTACTCCACTTTCATATCTATCTCATAGGTCCCACCTATACATGGAAAACCAATCTAAAGACATTGGTTTTCCTATATTTGTCTATATTAAAATAGACCTATAGACCATATATCACCTTCTAGACCCCACTTTATTTCTACAGGATTCAAGAATTCATTATACATGGATCCTTCTTTAAGTTAGCAAACTAGTCTTAAGAATGAACATTATAATCTCTAAATTATCAAAATAAAGATCAATATTATCTCTAATAGCAGTCCCTTTATATTATTTATATCCTACTACATTAATTAGACCACTCCATGGCATTTGAACCAGATCTAATGGCATCAAAAGACCATGTAAAACCTTATGTTCATTGTCAAAAATATCTTCTCAACCTCCATCAAGAATCCTAGGCTCATCTTTAATCTAATTGGTTGTTAAAATCTCACTCGGCATTGACATGTTGAATCAACTCAATCCATCAATTTTAATCTTTATAAAGGCTCATAGATCATTGATCTTCTACTCATTGAATGTGTCCTTAACACTTGTCATGCACACATTTATCCTTGAGATTCACTGACCCTTTGACCTCAACTCAATGTTAGATCTAGATGCTCAATCAAACACCAACTATTGATCTATTAGGATCCACTATTTGAAATACAATGACTATTTTATGCCCCTAAAATTGATGTCTTCACTCCCATCAAATGACATTTGTGTGATTGTTATTAATGGTCATGTAACCATAAAATTTAAGCTCGATAGGATTTGTATTATTATGTCTTTAAAGTTGATGTCAATGCAAATGTCTTAAGTTATAAGTCCATTTTGATTAACTTTGAAGGCTTATATCTTGAAGTGTGAGAATCATGGAGGCACCAAACTTGTAAGAGATGTTTTTCTAATAAAAAATAACAAACTGATCTATTCTTCTAGACCCAAGAGCTTTCCAAGTGAAGATATGAAATGCTCAAATTTCCCAGTCTACTTCATCCTACATGACATCTTGGCTCAAAAATGGCCAAGTATGGAAACTTGGCAAATTTTGTTTGAAGAGCCAACTTTGCACATGCATAACTCCATTTTCAATTTGATGGAGGACTTAAAACTTGGCATGTATTAACTAGGGACCAAGATGAATAAACCCATGTTACCATTTTCCCCTAAAACTATTGTATGTGAGAGATATGGCCTTTCCAAGATTGCTCACTTAGATTTGTTTTAACTTCTTTGAAAATGGCTAAGTATGAAAAAATAGTAGAAATTAGCTAAGAGGCCAAATTTGGGTCTCCATAAATTTTGATGTGATTGTATGGAGGATATGAAACTTAGTGCATATAAACTTGGCACAAAAGTGAATAAATGCATATGATCAATTTTCCTTGACTCATCCACACATGTGAGTTATAACATTGACAAATTGCCTACTTGGTATTTATACCACTAGACCCAAGATGCCTAGATGGACATAATGAAGAATGAGATGAATTTATTTCATTTCCATCCTTAATATAATCACTTTTGACATCTTATAAGGTATCTTTGTAACCATATACATACCCCTTAAAAATTGGCAAGATGAAATTTTAAGCAATCTCAAAGTGTTTTCAAAAGCTTTAAACTTTTTAGGATCTTTTTGGTCCATTAATTCATCTATAAATCTTATCCAATCCTTGCTCCATAATTGATCCTTAGGAAAATACATTACATTTAGGTAGGTTTGTTATGCGGGCTAAAAATGGCCAAAAAAAAAATTATAGGCACTAAAACTAACCCTAAGAAAATTTTAGGTAGACTACAAGTATAACAGGGTATTGGATAGGAAAAATTTAGACCAATAAATGCCTAAAGTATTTATGGAAAGTCATTACATGGAAATAATAGAGTTGACCTGGTCAACTTAGTTCATAAGGTGAGAAGAAAATAAGGGACTAGCATAGTATTTTTGAATGTGGTTAACTATGTAGTAGTAGCTGATGTAGTTTGAAATGAGAATATGGTCAACTATGTATGTTCTATCTAATGTAGTTGATAGTAAATGTTCTATATAGTATGAAATAAAAACACTAGTTTAGTATCAAATGGGTTGATTTTGTTTGGTAAGATTGTAATAGGGATAATTTAATATCAAATGGTTTAATTATGTAAAAAAAGAAACATAAGAAATTAAATCAAACCAGTTGATGAATTAGTTAATATATAAATTTTTGTTAATATATTTTAATTATTTATGACATTAAGATCTGATACATCCTTTGTTATTTGTTATTTTGTAGATCCACTATAGATATTGGTTCTTAGTAGATGCATAATGGCTATTAGATATATTAGATCATTTTATTGACATGGATAGATCTTGGTTGGTTGTCTTGGGATTTGGTAGCATCATAGAGATGAAATAGATCCATTTGAGTGTTAATCTCATTGTCGTGTTCCTAGGACCATGGGAAAAATTGACCAACACTTTCTAATGGGAGGTGGATGTGGACACCATTAAGGTGGGGATTACTATAGAGGATGTCCATGCATTTTTAGACTTTTGATAGGGGGACACTAGTGATTATTGATAAACCAAAGTTTGAATATGAGAAATGAGCATTAGCTCAGTGGGCTACTTTCTTAGATAAGATCTACCCTGGGTTGAGGGTGAGCTTGTTCAATTTTTACATGACATCTATTCCAAACACTTAGAAGGAACTATAGGACTTGTGACAACATGAGTATTGTGTCATAAATTGGATAAAAAGGTATTATTATACATGATGGCCTTATTTTAGTATATATTAGATCAAGGAGTACTTTATGATCTTAGGGATATCATCTGGGTCCACCTCATGCATGATGTATGGGATGTTATCCTTAGGGAAGAATACCATGGGACCAATGGTTTTGTTTAGTGGATGGATATATGATAGGTTCCCTATGTATCAACTAATCAGGTTGCCCCATGTAGTTGATGATAAGTTGCCTCAAGTATTATGATGGAGAAAATACCATATATTATAGGTCATGTCTCATGTATCATTATTACAAATTATAACATGAAGGTAAATCATGTGGCATCCCTACACTCACATATTTACCATATGGCCCAATTGGTCTATTATTGTGATAGGGTTGACACGTGCATATCATAGTACACTACACTTCATGGGTAGATTAATATATAGTGGTATGCATACTAGTAAAAATAGGA
>JARHVA010005351.1:475000-657500 GCA_037957365.1 Torreya grandis
TATTTCCTTGGTGGAGAAGTATCTCCAGAACTAGTGTTTGTTGTTTACAATTTTTGTACACTCACAAACAAGGATAATTAGAAGTATGGGATAATAGATATATGATTATTAATGATTTCAATTGAAGGTTAATCTTCTTAAGTTTGTTGTTGAAAACCTTTTCATAAGATGTTAAATTTCATACCAAGAAGTTATCTAGGGTAGATATGGCTCACACCTAGAAGACTAATCAAGGGAGATACCTCTACACACCTTGGATTATTAATTAAACTCACACTAAATACTTAAATCAATAAAATATATAAATTATCAATATTTATTACACATTTAAGACTAATATTCATTAATAAAACAATCAGATTCATCTGTATCATTAGCACACATCATAATTATTAAATCAATACAAATAAAGAAACTTCAAATTCAATAACATAGAGAGTGAAGAAGAAAGAATAAACATAGTTACATGATAATCAATTAATTTATCTCTTCCTATTTATTCATCCAAAATTTTGACCCTTTCAAAGAGGGTTACAACTTTATATATAGAATCTAGGAAGGGGTCACCTCATACTCCAAGTACATGCAATAACTCATATTTTACAATTCTAAAATAATCATAACATGAGTTCTAATTTTATGTAAAACTACATATACCTCCATAACTATTTATCACAATATGTTCAAAAATTGACTCATTATTATAATGCAATGCAATGTGTCTATGCTTTACAAAATTTCCCATTTTAACTACCATAAACATACATGACATATCAATAGACTTTAGCTACATCTATAAATTTTACATGAAAAATACATATAAAATTAGCCTAAAAAAATAATGGCTTATCCATAACGAGTTGTTGTATGGTTGAACTTGTTGTGGTAGGAAGAACTGAAGTGGTTATATAAACTAAACTAGACTGAAGTGTTTGACAAAGCTTCTAAATGAAATTCCTGACCAAAGTTCCTAAATGAAATCTCCAAAATGAAAGTTTCCTGAATGAAAGTTCCCAAATGAAATTTCCTGATTGAAGATTTGACCAAACCTCCTGACTAAAATTTTGACCAAAGTTCCTAAAGACTGATGTATAAATGTAAAAAATCCAAAAATTCCATCAATAGATTAGTCTAAATAAATAACATAGTAAAAAAATTTGGATAATAAGAGGAAAAAAACCAATTACGATAAAAATATTTATGTGGTGTAAAAGAACTTTTAACAATTGGAATATATCTGAACACATGTGAAATTTATTATGAAAAAGAGTTTATCAAGATAAAGCTATACCTTTCAAACTCTAATGGGTCCTATTTTCACCGAATATGATGAAGGCATTTTTTTGAGCAAGCAATTGAGGAGTTCTATGCCACATTTTAGGAGTTTCATGTTCTAAGGGAAATTTTTCTAAGTAGAACTTGCATGGTGTATTCTATGTTCCTCTCTCCTACATCTATAACTCCTTTTCTCATTATGACACATGTCTTAGTGACTCTTGGAATTCATTCTCTTTTCCTCTCTCTCCTATTTTATAAGTATTATGGCTTACATATGTGAATGTTCAAAAATCTTACCACCTTTGGATCTTCTTAAGTCTTCAATTGGTCTATTTGAATCCTTCATAAATGATCTCTCTTTATTTTTATGTGTCTTGATTAGGGTTGTAAGTTGATTGATATTTATCACATCTGATATGTCTTCCTCAAACTACATATTAGACTATATGATAGCTACATTAATATTTCAATATTATTTTTCATGATGTGGTTGATACATGGAGTCATCAAATTCTTATTATTCATGTTACAATGAATTTGAATGTGATGCAACATCATATAGAGCTCCTGACTATTTTTAAAGCATGACAAAACCTACCTTAGACTAATGAAACTCCTCTTCAATTGTAGGCTTTTGAACAACAATAAGGTTATTTTCATGTTTGATGAAACTTTATTTTCTTTATTAAATATAACACTCAACATAGTGCTTGTTAGGATCATTATCAAACTCAACAGATATACTTTTCGTAGAAGGGGAAGGAGCATTACTTAGTTGATCAAATTATTGAGAAATGGCATCAAACTTTTTCCATAGGTCATCCTCCTCTTCCTCATTATTTTCAACATCAAGGGCATATTCATCAATAGTAGGTAGAAAATCATCATTACTCCCTCAGTGGTCATCAATAAAACTCTATAATCCTTCATCATCATATACATTAATCAAATAGGTACTCTCAGTAACTTGTGAAAATGAATGTTTGACACCTACTTCAACTCCTTCAAATAGCTATTCATGGATGATATAAGTACCAAGGTTAGCTTTCTCAAAATATGCATAAGGGTTATGATCATAAGCATCTACACCATATTACTCTAGAAAAAATTTAGATATGCCTTTAATCTTTGAATAATCACCATCATTCACACTAGTGTTTTCTCTCTCATTGATCACATAATTCAAGTTAGAGATTATTTTAATGTAAGGTTCAATATGAAACCTTGTAAGAGGATGGGATATTATGGTCATCTTGGATCCATATATTATACTAAAGGTCAATAATTAAAAATTAGCTAAGAGGTAGAAACCTATCTTGGCTATAAAGTCTCTTTAAAGACATATTTCAAAGTGAGCAAGGAGGTCCATCACAATAGTGTCTTGGAGGATGGAAAAACTAAGACAGTCATGGAAGAAGACCTTCATGTTTTTTATCATCCCAATTGTCTTAGTAAGTTTACCATATATTTTAAGAACTCATTTTCTATGGGGTTCATATTTTAGGCCCAACTTATCATCTACAACCTTGGACATGATTGAATTAGAGGTTCCACCATCAACTATGAGATTATGTACTAGTTTGTCACCCACTACGAGAGTAAGGTAGAATGGTGGAGGTTTCTCAACCCTAGTAGATGGTTTAAGATTGTTATTAGGGGACTTTTTGAGACTAATATGACCATTACTTTAAATTTAAGGTGAATTAATATTAGGGATAGTGGACAACTACTTTTTTAATAGCTCTTTTTGCCCAAGCATGTGAAAGACATCCCACAAGGAGATAGATGCTTAGGAAATTTTTAGTGGATCCACTATGTTTAGGGAAGTATTAATCACCTTAAATATAATTTTTTGAGGAAAAGTTTTTCTTATAACTTGAGGAATATAGACACCTTGAGAAAACTTTACCACATTTTGACTTGAAGGTGTGGTGTGTTTGGAACTATCATGCTTGTATCCATGCTTTGACAGCCTAGAGGAGGATTATATGAATTTGTAGGAATGTTATTTTCACCTCCTAGAGTGATTACCCTAGCCCTTGTGTTGTTTAAAATATATTTTCCTTGATTGAGCATAAAGGTATCTTCCACTAATAAATTAGTGAAACTTTCTCCATGAGGTTGTTAATCCAAATTTGCTTCCATCATGAATTCATATTCAATTGATAGGAGAAGAATGAATCCTCCTTGAGAAATTAGAGCTTTATCTCCACATTAATTAACATCTATGAATTGGTCTTATTAAAAATATTCTGATTGAACCAAGTTTTTATACACTGGTACCATCTCTCTTGCATTGGTGGTGGAATTGAGATTTTACACATTGGTAGGCCTATTGAAATTAGGTGGCACTTGACCTCTTCCTCTTCCATATTTTTTCCATATTGATGTTTATAGGGGTATGCATTTTTATAATCACCTTGTTTCCTAAGTTGGGATCTTAGCATTTGAATTTTTTCATATAGATCCATGGCATCATCTACCTTCTTAGAACAAACTTTAGGCTTGGCATTAACATTAGGAATTAGAGTAATGTTTGGAGTATTAACAGAAGAATTAGGTATTAAGGGAATAAACACCTTAGGAGGTGACTTTCCTAATTGAATGAGGCTAGTATCATCTCTAATGATAAGTTAATATACCTTCAAGAAGAGTAAAACCACCCATGGATTGAAGCATGATAGGAATATTAGTACCAATCGATCTAAAGTATGTAGGGAAGATAAAACTAGTAGGTGGTCTCATGGGAGGAGGTAATCTATACCAAGTCTTTTCAAACCTCTCATTAAAGTCATGAATTATTTCCTTGGGATCTCTCTTGGTCACATTGAGCTGATGTATAATATAGGTATGGTCACTTTCATCTTCAAATCTTAAAGTCAACACCACTCTAAATTCATCCCATGATGTGATGCATCTACTAGGAAAAGTCCTATACCAATTAAGAGTTTTCCCTCTAAGGGACATGGAAAGTATTATAATGTTAATTTTCTCCTTAGTGACATTATATAAAGTAAAAAAAATGGAGATATCCATGATGTGTTCACTAGGTGTATTATTACTCTCATAATTGAATGTAGGCACAGTCTTTGTAGCATTAGGGGGAATGGCATCATCTTCTTGAAAATGAATTAGATTTTTAGTTATAAAGGTAGGAAAGTCATGAGGCATATCCATTATTTATTCAATATATTAAATTAATTTAATCTCTTCACTTCCTTGGCTAAACAAATATTATTTCTCCTTAAAGGACAAATTAGGATGAGGGTATTGAACTTCAAGAGGAAGTTCAAACTGAATAGGTGGGTTGATAGGATTGAGAAATCAACTATATGATGACTTGGTGAGGACCATGAAGTATGAGAGAAAAAATATGACAAAACAATGGCATTAAACTATTTTATACCTTGAATGGCTTTGCCAAATGATGAGTATCACACCAATTTACAATTAATGTTGTTAAGATAAGTATTCACATTGACAAGTTATCTTAAAGATAATGGATCCCACCAAGCATGATATAACTATTGTCACCAAATATTTCACCCTAGAAGAGGGTGTTCAATTGTCCTCAATATTTTGGAAACATGGGAATACTTCTAGGTATGTGGGTTTACTATAGGTAGAAGTAGACCTCTAGGTTTAAGGGCTACCTCCCTAAATATATCTTGAAATGCTTATAACCTACTTAGCTAGTTGCTTGTGGGAAAAAAGATAGAATTTTTCATTAAATTAAGATAATATAAGGGGGTGATACACAAATATTATTTCCACATGACCATCATACTTCTTTCACTAGGAAATAAGGCATACAAACTAGCTTCTAAGTCTTCGAAGGTTCTAACATAAGTGCTTTAACATAGAGGTGATATGCATGAGATAACACAAGGTAAGTGAAAAATATGTTAGAATGCAAACTCTAAGAAAAATTACACACTTGAAAGGAAAATAACACACTAGTTACACTCTATCTGACCTATTAGAATATGAACTCTTGCATAAACATGATAGGATAAGGAAAGCAAGGATAAAATATTATCACTAACTTCACCATACATCACTTTGAATACCTAGACAAATGTTCATGAAATAAAAAATAAACTTGTATTAAATGTTCAAATTCAAAATAAAATATTATTCTAGTAGGTCTTCAACATACATTGTGTGGTATTAGTCTATAAGAGCCAAAATGGTTACTACATATAGAATTGGAGAGAGATGATAAGAGAATAAAGTATAAGATTAACTAAGACACATGTCATGATGAGAAAATGAGTTACACATGTAGGATAGAGGAATATGGAAAATACCATTAAAGGTCTACTTGGAAAAATGTCCCTTAAAACATGAAACTCCTAAAATGTGGCATAAAACTCCTCAATTACTTGCTTAAAAAACTACCTTCATCATTTGGGCTTTTTGGAACATCCCACAGCTAACTAGGGATATATGTGATGATTGAAATTATATGGATGGGTTTTATAAATTATTTAACATTTATTAGAGGTGTCCCTAATCATTAGGATACTTTTGGAGATGAGTTATCACTGCCTACAATCCAAATACCTCCTCTTTCACTAATCCTTCACACTTGGCACCAAAGTTTTATTCAATTTACCAACCTAATCTATAAAAATGAGTGAATTACACATTTTAGGACCCATAATGGGATTATATTCCTTAGGTATACCTTAAAATGCCTCCCACTTGAAGTTTTTACCCTCTCACTAGTTTCTTCTCTATGCTAGTTTTGACTGGTTGAGATGAATGTGTTATAAAAGGAACTTATGAGGTATTTTTCTAAAATAAATGGACATTAGAGGTTATCTAAAGTACCAAAATATCTCCCAAAGTGACTTACACACTTTTACTCTTCTTTGAACTTGAAAAACACTAAAAATTGTAAAAGAAAGCCATTATACGTTTTGTCTATACAGGTAAGGTACAGCTCAAGTTGATGGGGAGGAGCCCTAGAGATTCCTATATAACCTCAAATAATTTACTAAACCTTCCATACCATTTGGATGCATCTCCTACTTCATGTTCCCAATTAGGTCTTTACCAAGGGTTTTATAGGGGTTTAGGCTATTTTTGTCTCTAAAGATTGTTCATGAACATGTGACATTCAATCCTTAAAAAAATTTCACTAAATATTTATTTGAGGCCTCTTTAATCATCCCCAAACTCCTTAAAATCCCATTCAAAGTGTCCAAATATGTGTGAGCTCTCAAAGTTGCCCTCTTGAGCTCCTCCTTCTATTCCCTACAAACCTAATGTGGTTTGAGCCAAAAAATGGTTTACCAATGGTTTTATCTACATTATAATAGATTTAACACTCCTTAAAAATCCATATAAAAGTGTTATAATAATTTTAAGGTCTATCTAGTTCTAGAAATGAAATTGACCCCCTAATTAGAATTTAGGCCCAAACTAGACCTAATAAGTTTGCCTACATGTTTGTAGGTTTAAGACACCCTATTCAGTTTCTCAATTTATGCATTATTTTTCATGTTTTCCATGTGTGACACAAATTTCCAAATACATTTTCAAGGTTTCATCAACTTCAAGCTTGTCTTCTCATCATTTTCCTTCAAAATTTATAGGTTTGTATCTTTGGGGAGTGCCCTCTATCTGAGATAAAAAATAGGGCACTTCCCCTATTGACATAGAATAAAATGTGATATGGTGGAATTATAAAAGTGATTAATACAATCTATGAAAATTTTAAAATCTTTATCACATCATTAGAACCTCCAATCCCTCAAAACCTTGAAGATATACTTATGGGGAATATTGATTGTGCATGATTTGAATAAAAATTATAAGTCACATTGTTTGAGCCTTTCCATCCCATAATTTCATGTTATGTGGGTATCTTATGATGTAAAATATCCTCAATAATATTTATATCATGTCCAAACTCTATTATTTTCCAACTCCTTCATTACAGACTTTGTACTTAGCTTATTGAAGGTGCTAACTATGTTTTCTTGTTTGAAATAGATACATGTAGGTGTATTTTCATGATAAAACCATGAAAACAATACCTAAATAACTCATTATCATTATTAAGGTAATTTTATTGTTTTTATAATTCATTAAAATCATTTTTAATCAATGCCAACATCAAAAAAACCATTTCTTAGCTCACTGATATCTAGAGTCAACTATAGTTTACTGATTTGGAACAAGCAAGGTCTTATAGGTGAGAATCCACCTTAAAACCTATGTCATATGGTTTTAGGTCCATTTTAGGTCTTTGGAGTCATCTCCAAAATTATTTTTTGGTTTTTATATGTCCAAACTCACCTCATGGACCTATGAGAGTTTATAGTAAGTTGTAGGTGACTTGTCTTAAGGCAAGGGTCACATGTAGGTGTTGATGGAGAGTAATACCTTGAAATTAAACTCTTATTGATGAATATTTGAGAAATAAATGTCTTAATTAAATTAATATAATAATCAATCATGTAGGTATGTTCTCACCTTACCATCCTTGGGTGTAGAGGTCACTTGAAAGCTCAAAACTTATAAAAATAATTGAATGAACATAGTGAATAAAATGCAATTTTGAAGCCTCCATACATTGTGCTCATTTATTCAAACACACATTATATTTTGGAATTTTATACCACTATTTGGGGGATACAATGTGGGTGCATCTAAAATCATCCAAGCATCATGCTTGTTCATCATATGGCATCAAAAAAAGTGGTAAGGGCTCTATTTTGGAGCTTTTATGGAATTGTCCCTAAAGCATAGTCCTTCACTTGAAACATGACTTGTTCCAAATTTATTACCTATATAATTCCTCAAAAATTATTTCTATAGTTTATATAACATCTTAATACTTCAAAAGGGTTTCAAATCATGTTCTAATCTCCTTTATGAAGCATCTTATATCTCTGTGGTAACCTATAGATGTACACATAATACTACATAAGGAAGTGAAGGTGGAATGTGGACTCGGCATATGATGTGTGATTACTTAAATATATTTAAACCTTAATATCAGTTCTCCAACTGATATTTATAATCTTGAAGGACATTATAGAAATTTACATGCCCTATCTCAATTTGGTTATTTCTGTTAGTGCTACATGTTGGTGTGCATTTAGTTATAGATTAGGTAGTGGGTATAAATATGAATAATGTGAACCTATATGAGAAATAAAAAATATATATACTATTTAAACATCCTCAAATGGATTCTTATAACCCTAAAATTATTCAAACAAGATTAGGTGTTTTTATTTCAATGCGATTGACCTCCTAGGTTGCTCCTTCATGTTGTATGACTATGTTAGAGAGAAATGACTATCACATCATAATTTTCATGGAATTAAATAGGTTTATATTTATTTATAATTTAAAAATAAGATATCACATTCCTCAAAATTTTAAACACATCTTCATAGCCATTTTTAGAACTTAAAACATCATGTCTGCAAATTGGAACTTGTAGGAAGTTACTATGTGTACATTTTTGACTACAACCTTCATGGTGTTGGATTTGGAGATTGAACTTATAAGGAGAGGGTAAAAAATAGACATTGGAAGAATGATAAAAAACACAACAAATTTCATTGAAACCACTATAGAGAAAGAATTTTTTTGCAAGTAGTAAAACTTGAATGCAACCTCCATTAATGACATCTTCTTAAAATTTAAACTATTTGACCCATAAAATGACTTTAAATCATGAAACAAAACATGGAGAACATGAAATAATGGATTCAAAATCATATTTAATAAAATTAATCAACTTATATATATGGACTAGCTCAAATAGGAGTAAAACCTAGAGGGTGTGGGAAATAAAAAGCAAAAATAAACAATCAACTTGTTAAGGATCGTTCATAAAGTATAGGAAGCAAATAATTTAAATTTAAACATGAATATGAAGATGACCAAGTTTAATATCTACCAAAAATATAATTTTAGATGGAGGTTCTCCTACTAGCCATACTATCGAAAGACCCATTGACCAATTTTACTTTCATAGTGGAGTGATGGAGAAATATAATGGTTTTAGCCCATTTTTGGCACTTCCAGAGCATGTCAAGTATGTAAATGGAGTCAAGTAAGGTAAATATCCATTCCATAATATTTTACCATGTGTCACTCTCTTCCATAGGCCATAAAAACTTTGAAACTCCTTTTCATTTGTTTTCTTGATTTTCAATTAGGAACCTACAAGTTTCAATTTGTCCTGATATTCCTAGTAAGAAATTTGCAATATTGGATGTTGGAAAGAAGTTTTGAACACATGGACACCTTGAAAACCATATGATTTTCATTTATTACCCACATATGACCCCTAAGTGACTCAAAATGATATAAGGACTAAAATGGAATATGACCATGGCTAATAAGACATTAAATGACATCAAATGAACCATGACACACCCCATGACATTATAGTAGACCCCTATGTCAAGTTTTTTACTATAGGGGTTGACTCACTTTGAATTATGGTCAAAATGGTTAGTAGGTCCCTAATCAAGAAGAAAGAAATAAATAAAAAGATTCAGGGTGTGTTGAGTATAACAAATGGAGACTCATAAGGTTGAATATTTCTAAGTTTTTAAAAATATAGAATACATGGTTTTGTAATCCCAATATCAACCATATACCTTACTAAAATAAATGACTAAATTAGAAACAATAATAAACTCTTAATAATTCTATGCAACATACTAATTTTGCTTATACCTTGGACCTATGTGTGTGAAAGTGATGTTATTTATCACTTATATAAGGGTTTTAAAAAACACATGGGGTGAGTTGTATGTTTCATTCTGATTGGGTATTAGGTGTATAGACATTGGAGAGCTTGGGTATTATTCTACAACCAGCCAAATATCCATAGCCCTGATAGAGATACCTTGATCACCTCTTCTCTCTTTCTTCATCTTTCCCATGATGCATGATCCATTGATACTATTTCATCATTTAGGCTTCAAATTCTATTTGATCTTATAGAATTTTTGATTATGCCTTTTATTTTTAATTTTTTTTTCTTTCTAAATAAAAGAGGGAATAAGGTGACCATTGTGAGCTAGTCTTAGTATAGTTTTGGTTTAATCAAAATGTCACTATTAAATTTTACCCATGTCAATGGTTATTATGTTAAAAAATTATTAGCATTTTATGTGCATTTGACCCAAGGGGATAAGGAGATCATTCTAAATTTGCACAGAACTATGAGAGAAACTTTCACGTACCTAATGGAATCACTATCTTTGGGAAATAGTCATGGTTATTTTTTTTATATTATGTACCTAAATTATAAAATATAATACACAATGGTGTAAAAATTGAAGATAAACCAATTTGTCTACTCCATTTTATTTTCTTCCCACACTTGTTCTTATCTCTTAGAACTTTCCTCCTATATTCCACATACAAACTTGAACATGGATGAGTAGTCCAATGAATTATATATCAAATTTTTCATACCAAAATAAATCAATTAGATTGTCATAAAAAAAAGACACCTACTCTAGAAAGAAAGAAACTATTCTAGTGAAAGCAAATGATAGAAAACAAGAAACCTAACCTACTCCTACTCTAAAGAACACCCAAACAAGATGGGGGATGCATTTAGAAATACTTTTTGTTATGATTTTCACTCTTTGGTAATAGTAGGTTTTTCTCTATTAAATTTTTTAGATATGTAGAGATATCCTTGTACTCATTAAGTAGAATTTCATGTCTTTCTATCCTATTGTAAAACAAAAAATTAGGGTCACTCATTAGAACATCCCAAACATAATGAAAAGATATCTCCTCTCTAAGATACATATGTTTTGAAAAATAACCATTATTTATCATGTATTCAAGAGAAAATACCCCAATATGTAATCACAAAAATTATTACCTGGCTGAGAGGCAAAATCAAACCAATAATCACTAGAATTGTAAGGTATTTAAAATTTAGAATACATAACCTGAGCTACAAAAACTATGTTTATATGGACCAAAGGCCTCGAGCACACCTAATATTCTTTAGATTAATTTGAGCTTAAAAATGGGTTAACATCTTCTGAATTAACAAATTATAAAACTTCATTATTTATACTATCATCATTAGGAGAACCTAATTTAGACAAGCAATCCTCAAAAGTGTTTCCTGAGATGGATATTAAATCTGCTATATTCCTATTTTATCATTCTCTATAAACTAATTATGGTGATGGTAAATAACGATAGAATCATAATCATAAGTATAATTAAGAATAATAATTTCCCCCATAAATTCATCTAAACTTTGACTTTAAATGCGACCTTCAATATTTAAATGACTCACCTCTTGACTTTCCAAATTATGTTTACCTAGGGCCCACTTTTTTTGATTGTAGGAGTAAAAAAATTAGTAACTATTAATTTTAGAGGGATCATCCTATCCACTACATGTTGTTCATCCTTTTTCTATTCTTCTTCTAAATCGAAACTCTGATTATTTCCATGTAAGAAATTTGTTTCTTCTAAACGATAATGATCTAGGAGATATATGAATTCATGGGAGATATATGTAATTAGGGGTTTTTAATTCAATAAAAAATGATGTTTATGCCCCCATATACTAAGGTTCCTAATTAATCACATAATCAACCACAATGGGTTGTACATTAGAGTTAGTAATTAGATTGAATTCAACATCTATTTTATCAAGGCATGGGCATCTATGTGAATTAATTCCATGGAAATGGAGCTCAAAAATAAAATCAAAATTATTAGGAATATCCAACATACCTTTTTAACTCATTTATGATAATAATACATACCTTCCTCAAACATAACATAATCTAAAATATCAACACTGAAGCTTGCATGATCAGAGGAGAACTAGTTAGGAATATAATCATCAAAAAAATCCTATGATAGAGAGTCCAATGCAAACCAAAATTCACAAAATTCATTAGTACCATCTCTAGAGTTAATATTTTCCTTTACAAGGTGAAGTAATTGATCCTATACCTAGATATTTTATATTTCATAGAGTTACTACAAAGGTTGATAATGTTATTCTAAATTGAAAATTTCCTTACTACCATAATTTCCCTCTTTAATTAGCTCATCAAATATAGGGATGGAATCATCATGATCCAACTCTTCTAGCTTGATAGTTTTCTCTTCTTGATGTTGGTATTTCAATTGCTCCTATAACATTACAATAATTTATTTGATGGCTACAATACGTTCTTCTACCTCTCTTATAATCCAATCATCCTCTCCATCTGAGATCTCTTCTTCCTATTTCACCATGTAATGAATTTTGGGATCAAGAGTATTATGATTATACATAGTACTAGGATTAAAAGAAAACCCTTCCATTATGCTCTTTTTTGGGCACAAAAACTAACTTTCTCTTTGGTTAGCTTCTATAGAAGTCTTATCTACCATAATTACTATAGAGAATCTCATAAAATCCATCAAACTATTTTTTAAGCATGACATTAATATTTGGACCAAAATGAATTAAAAAATGTTCCTAAAAAATATTCCAAATAGTGATAGAACTAGGTGCCAAATCTGAAAACCAATCATGCATTTCTTCCTCTAGTGTGAAAGGGAATAACCTGAATATTGCATCCTTAAATTTGATATCTAGAACATACATAGCAACTATGTAAGCATCAAGATGTCCTTGGGCAGATCTTGGGTGATTATTGTAAAACCTAAGAAGGTATATAAATGGGTTATCTAGAAGATCATGTTGAATACCCATGATATCTTTGGGTGATTTACCAATCCAAACCATTCTTAGTTTTCTAATAGTTTAAAGGTTCAAGCCTTCCTTATAGTACTAATGTTTTTTTATTGATGTGGCTTTTATGCACACCTCAAAAAGTTTAAATGAGGTAGCCTCTAACATTTTGGGATCTCTATGAAACAAAGTTCCACTTTAGGGCATGATTTTTAGGTATTTTTAAAAAATAACCAAGTGATGGAATAGTAAGTTGAGCCTATGGGTTTATTAACTAGGTTTTGTGGATAAATGCATAGAATCTAATAAAAAGGTAATCACTAGGTGAGTTGGATGGGTGGAGAATTATTTTATGGTGGGTAGATCTCAAATAAACTTAAAGAAGTAAGGAAGGGTAAGGAAAAAAATAAGCTTATGTGTCTTTTTAAAGTAATTTATAAGGTTATTTATTTGGTGGACAAGTAACCCTAGAAATAGTGTTTGTTATTTATAGATTTTGCACACTCATGTACAAACATGGTTAACAATCTGGGATAATATATATAGGATGCTCAATGATTTCAATTAAAGGTTTTTCTTATTAATTTTTTTGTTTCATACCTTTGCATAAGAGGTTATAGTTTGGAGCAAGAAGTTATCTAGGGTAGTTGTGGCTTAAACCAGAAAGGTTACATCAAAGGAGATATCACATTGGATTATTAATTTAACTCATACTAACTACTTAAATCAATGAAATATATCAATCCTCTGTCAAGATCTATTGCCCACTAAGGGCACACTTGATTACCTTTGTATTAGCAACTAAACACGGAATTTAACCAGAATGAATAAGTAACTAGAAATTTAGAAACAACAGAGAATAAGAGAGACAATACCCAATTGTATTAATACTTATCCAGAAGGAAATACAGTAAAGAAGTCGCCACACTTCTTCTCACACCTCTAGAGCTCCCACACTTCTAGGGCTCACTAGTAATTCTCCTTCAACAGTTTACTCTCTCAATTATGGTCACAACAATCAACTCAAACATAGAGTTATTGTTCACCTCCATCAGTCAGTAACAATGCTGCCAGTACACCAAGTACACAACCATAATCCAAGTATATCTCCCTGCTCTTGCAACAACCTGCAAATCACTAGACCTTACTTACCACGTAGATATCTCTACACCCTAAAGAACCCTTCTCCTTGCCTCACCAAGTCCGTATGATTCTTTAACCAATACCCCAGTGGATCTTATACCAGAACTTGCACAACCTGCAACTCTCCCTGATCATACACACTCAGCACTCCTTTGGAACTAGGAGGAGCTACTCTTGCTCTCTCTACAAGCACAATGGCTATCTAGCACACTTTACAATACAGCCCATGAGTCTATTATATAGATCTCATGCATAAAATAATTAGACACAAATTACAATAATTAGACATGTAACTCAAGACCAAAAATAGTCTTTTACATGCAAACAACCGGTTCATTAAACTAACAGTTCATCAACTTGCAGTTTTGGAACCGCACAGGTGACCGACATCAGTCCCTATCTGTCTAGAGGTGACCGATGTCAGCTGATCCTTGACTAATGTTGATAGCTTCCTGTCCACTCCTGACTGATGTCGATTGTCATGACCGATGCTAGTTACTGTGACACTTTAGCAACTCCTCCTATTCGCATCCTGGTGAAGCTTTTAGCTCTACAACCTAACAATCTCCCACTTGGAGATAAATAGATGCACCTGTACCTGTACCTTCATCTAATTCATTTCTTGGCTTATATCCCTCTTCAATTTCAATCTTGAAGACCAACCACCACACAACCTGTGGTGCACCTTTTGTCATCCAAGTAACCTACCACATCTGAACCTACAAGCCCATGTAGGGAAGTCCCTGACCCTGCATAGCATGAATCCCTGCTGCTGGTCCCTCTCAAATACTTGAGAACCCACTGAAATGCTTTCCAGTGCTTCTTCCTAGAATTGGCTCCAAACTCTCTGACAACTCCCACTACTTGGGAAAACTCAGGTCTACCCTCGACCTCATATGATTTTTGACACTGTTCTATGCTCAACTTGAACTGTCTAGCCCTCGATGTGCTTACTGGTTCTACATCCTACAAATTAACCCTCACCAACACCTCCTTCACATCAGCTCCCTCTAGAGACAAAATCAACCTATGATCTTCCATCTCTCTTATGCCAAAGAATTTTTCTGCTCCCAAATTCTTCATGACATACCACTGAACTAACTTTACCTTTAGCTCAAAAACATCCTGCATGTGTAACCCTATAATAAGAAACCACACCACATACAGTAACAGGATAATGTTGTGACCATTATCCAACTTGGTAAAGAAAACACAATGGTTACATTGACCTTGACCAAAGCCATGCTTTTTCATACACTTGTCAAACTTGTACCACTGTCCTACAACCTGCTCAATACCATATACCCTGGCCTTCTGTCTCATGTGTCCATCCACTCTCTTCTCTAACCTGGGAATCCATTCATTTTTACGTGCTTTTATCCCAACTAACAACTCTACCAAAACTCCCACTTGGTTCTCTTCCAAAGAATTCGTGCCATGCTCCCACTCTTTCCTAGATTCTACCTGCATTGCCTCTTCACATGTTCCTGGTTCTTGACCATCAGTGAGCAACAAGTAGTATAAAGAAGGTGAACAATGAATATGAGGTTCACTTACCTTTTCAGTCCTCCACATGGGCATTTGAGACTCCTTGATAGCTTGTTGTCCACCCAACATCTGTTCTAGTGACTGATCTCGACCATCTCCCAGTCTGCACCAAACTGACATCGATTCCCTGTGACTGACCCTAAATATTGATGTCAGTTTCCTCTGACCGAAGTTGGTCTACACCTACCCAACACCACTAAATCGACTGATCTACACAAGACTGACATCAGTACCTATCTATTCGATGTCAGTTTCTCGTGACTAATGTCGGTAACTATGTTCTCATGTGAGTGATGAATTTTTACCCGCGAGCTCACCTTGGATCAAAACCCTATCCAAATTAACATAGCCCTACTTAGAATAATTTAGTGCCCTCAACTGATCTCTATCCATCATCTCCTCCATGAACACCAAGGCTTTCTAGTTCTTAAGTTTGTCAAAAACATTTGTCTTCTACTTAAAAACATGCATTCCCTTCTTACACATGTGACCAAGCCTACAAAGCCACATCTCTACAATAGAAGGTGAATCAGTAATATAAGTAGATAGATAAAGGATACCTACTTTCTTACCATTGTTTAATTAAAGTGTATCCACTATGAGAGTTACTGTGCATCTCTCATCACCCAACTTTCCAAAAGAAATTAGACTCATCTCCAAGACTGGTACTTGCATGACCTCCTCCAACACCCATGTGTTACCCATCTACAATTTCAGCTTCACTTCCCCTTCGTCAACAATCTAACAAGGCTCACCAACCCCTAAATAAATCTCTCCAAAGTCTCCCTAGACATACTCATGAAAAGATGCTCTATTTCAGGCTGCATGGAAAGAGGCAACAAAATCTATAAACCAAGATTCTACTTTATCCAGAGCATCCTGTGTAATAACACTTGCAACATCTGCTTCTTCTTTTTCTTCATGCTGATCTTCTACCAACTAGCAACCTTTCTTTACCTGCTCTTTCTTTCCATCAATTTGTAATTGACCATTCATGTTATTTAGTTTCTCCATTCATAGCTTACTTTCTTTTGTCATTGTTATACTCCCACTCAATCAGAAACCCCTATGAGTGACCTGTAATCAACAAAACACTTAACAAAATTTAACCACCTATTAGTGTACTTAACCACCCTCTGATACCAACTTGTCAAGATTGGTACCAACCTGGTCCACCTGCTCTTATACCAACTGTCAGGATCTACTGCCCACTAAGGGCATACTTGATTACCTTTGTATTAGCAATTAAATACATAATTTAACTAGAATGAATAAGTAACTAGAAATTTAGAAACAACACAGAATAAGAGAGATAATACCCAATTGTATTAATACTTATCTAGAAGGAAATACAATAAAGAAGTTGCCACACTTCTTCTCACACCTCTAGAGCTCCCACACTTCTAGGGCTCACCAGTAATTCTCCTTCAATAGTTCACTCTCTCAATTACAGTCACAACAATCAACTCAAAAATAGAGTTGTTGTTCACCTCCACCAGTCAGTAATAATGTTGCCAGTACACCAAGTACACAACCGTACTCCAAGTAGATCTCCTTGCTCTTGTAACAACCTACAAATCACAAGACCTTACTTACCATGTAGATATCTCTACACCCTGAAGAACCCTTGTCCTTACCTCACCAAGTCCTTATGATTCTTCAACCAGTACCCCAGTGGATCTTCTACTAGAACTTGCACAACCTACAACTCTCCCTGATCATACACACTTAGCACCCCTTCGAAACTAAGAGGAGCTACTCTTGCTCTCTTTACAAGCACAATGGATATCTAGCACACTTTACAATATAGCCCATGATTCTATTATATAGATCTCATGCATAAAATAATTAGACCCTAATTACAATAATTAGACATGCAACTCAAGACCAAAAATAGTCTTTTACATGCAAATAACCGGTTTGTTAAACTAACAGTTTGTCAACTTGTAGTTCTAGAATTGCACAGGCAATCGATGTCAGTCCCTATCTATCTAGAGGTGACCGACATCGGCCGATCCCTGACTGATGTTGGTAGCTTATTATCCAATCGTAACCGATGTCAGTTGTCCTGACCGACACTGATTACTGTGACACTTCAGCAACTCCTCCTGTTCGCATCTTGGTGAAGCTTTTAGCTCCATAACCTAAAAATCTCCCACTTGGAGATAAATAGCTACACCTGTACCTGTACCTTCATCTAATTCATTTCTTGGCTTGTATCCCTCTTCAAGTTCAATCTTGAAGACCAACCACCACACAACCTATGGTGCACCTTCTGTCATCCAAGTAACCTACCACATCCGAACCTACAAGCCCATGTAGTGAAACCCTTGACCCTGCATAACATGAATCCTTGTTAGTGGTCCCTCTCAAATACCTAAGAACCCACTAAAATGCTTTCCACTGATTCTTCCCTGAATTGGCTCTGAACTCTCTGACAACTCCCACTACTTGGGAAAACTCAGGTCTACACTCGACCTCATATGATTTCTAACACTGTTCAATGCTCAACTTGAACTGTCTAGCCCTTGGTGTGCTTACTAGTTCTACATCCTGTAAATTAACCCTTGCCAACACATCCTTCACATTAGCTCCCTTTGGAGACAAAATCAACCTGTGATCTTCCATGTCTCTTATGCCAAAGAATTTTGTTGCTCCCAAATTCTTCATGACATACCTCTAAACTAACTTTACCTTTAGATCAAAAACTTCCTGCATGTGTGACCCTGCAACAAGAAACCACACCACATACAGTAATAGGATAATGTTGTGACCATTATCCAACCTGGTAAAGAAAACACAATGGTTACATTGACCTTGACCAAAGCCATGCTTTGTCATACACTTGTCAAACCTGTACCATTGTCCTACAACCTGCTCAAGACCATATACCCTGGCCTTTTGTCTCACGTGTCCATTCACTCTCTTCTCTAACCTGGGAATCCATTCATCTTTCAATGCTTTTATCCTAGATGGAAACTCTACCAAAACTCCTGCTTGGTTCTCTTCCAAAGAGTTCATGCCATGCTCCCACTATTTCCTGGATTATACCTACATTACCTCTTCACATCTTCCTAGTTCTTGACCATCAGTGAGTAACAAGTAGTATAAAGAAGGTGAACAATGAATATGAGGTTCACTTACCCTTTCAATCCTCCACATGGGCATTTGAGACTCCTTGACAACTTGCTATCTGTCCAACATCCATTTTAGTGATCGAACTCGGCCATCTCCCAGTCTACACCAAACTGACGTTGGTTCCCTGCAACTGACCCTAACTATCGACATTGGTTTCCTCTGACCGACATCAGTCTGCACCTACCCAACACCACTAACTCTACTGATCTACACGTGACCGATGTCGGTACCTATCTACTTGATGTTATTTTCTCCTGATCGATGCCGGTAACTGTGTTCTCCTATGAGTGATGACTTTTTACTCGTGAGCTCACCTTGGATCAAAACCCTATCCAAATTAACATAGCCCTACTCAAAATAATTCAGTCCCCTCAGCTAATCTCTGTCTGTCATGTCCTCTATGAACACTAAGGCTTTCCAATTCTTAAGTTTGTCAAAAACATATGTATTTTGCTTAAAAGCATGCATTCCCTTCTTACACATGTGACCAAACCTACAAAGCCACATCTCTGCAATAGAAGGTGAATCAGTAATATAAGTAGATAGATAAAGGATACCTAATTTCTTACCATCATATAATTCAAGTGCATCCACTATGAGAGTTACTGTGCATCTCTCATCACCCAGCTTTCCTAAAGAAATTAGACTCATCTCCAAGACTGGTACCAGCATGACCTCCTCCAACACCCGTGTGTTGCCCATCTATAGTTTCAACTTCACTTCCCCTTCATCAACAATCTGACAAGGCTCACCAACCCCTAAATAAATCTCTCCAAAGTTTCCCTGGACATACTCATGAAAAGATGCTCTATTTTAGGCTGCATGGAAAGAGGCAACAGAATCCATAGACCAAGATTCTACTTTATCCCGAGCATCCTGTGCAACAACACCTACAACATCTGCTTCTTCTTTTTCTTCATGCTGATCTTCTACCAACCAGCAACCTTTCTTAACCTTCTCTTTCTTTCCATCAATCTGTAATTGACCATTCATGTTATTGAGTTTCTCCATTCATAGCTTACTTTCTTCTACCATTGTTATACTCAAACTCAATTAGAAACCCCTATGAGTGACCTGTAATCAACAAAACACTTAACATGCTCTGACCACCTATTAGTGTACTTAACCACCCTCTGATACCAACTTGTCAAGATTGGTACCAATGTGGTCCACCTACTCTTATACCAACTTTCAGGATCTACTGCCCACTAAGGGCACACTTGATTACCTTTGTATTAGCAACTAAACATGGAATTTAACCAGAATGAATAAGTAACTAGAAATTCAAAAACAACGCAGAATAAGAGAGATAATACCCAATTGTATTAATACTTATCTAGAAGGAAATACAATAAATAAGTTGCCACACTTCTTCTCACACCTCTAGAGCTCCCACACTTTTAGGGCTCACCAGTAATTCTCCTTCAATAGTTCACTCTCTCAATTACAGTCACAACAATCAACTCAAACACAGAGTTGTTGTTCACTTCCACCAATTAGTAACAACGCTTTCAGTACACCAAGTACACAACCGTACTTCAAGTAGATCTCCTTGCTATTGCAACAACCTGCAAATCACCAGACCTTACTTACCACGTAGATATCTCTACACCTTGAAGAACCCTTGTCCTTGCCTCACCAAGTCCTTATGATTCTTTAACCAGTACCTTGGTGGATCTTCTACCAGAACTTGTACAACTTGAAACTCTCCCTGATCATACACACTCAGCACCCCTTTGGAATTAGGAGGAGCTACTCTTGCTCTCTCTACAAGCATAATGGCTATCTACCACACTTTACAATACAGCCCATGAGTCTATTATATAGATCTCATGCATACAATAATTAGACCCTAATTACAATAATTAGACATGCAACTCAAGACCAAAAATAGTCTTTTACATGTAAACAACCGGTTTGTTAAACTAACAGGTCATCAACTCGTAATTATAAAACCATATAGGTGATCGACGTTGGTCCTTGTCTGTCTGGAGGTGACCGACATCGGTTGATCCCTGATCGATGTTGGTAGCTTCCTATCCACTCCTGATTGATGTCGATTATCCTGACTAATGCGAGTTACTGTGACACTTCAGCAACTCCTCTTATTCGCATCCTGGTGAAGCTTTTATCTCCACAACCTAACATCCTCAATAGCTATTGGACATTTAAGACTAATATTCATTAATAAAATAATAAAATTCATACATACCATTAGAACACATCAAAATTATTAATCAATATAGAAAAATAAACTTTAGATTCATTAAGATAGAAAGGGAAGAAGAAAGAATAAACACATTTACATGACAATCAATTTATTGATTTCTTATTATATATTCATCCAAAACTTTTACCATTTTAAAGAGGGTTATAACTTGTATATATAGAATTTGGGAAGCTATTGCCTCATCCTACAAGTACATGCAAGAACTCACAATTTACAATTTTAAAATAATCATAACATGAGTTCTAGTTTTATGCAAAACTACACGTACCTCCATAACTAGTTATCACAGTGTGTTAAAAATTTGACTCAATCTTATAATGTAATGCAACATGTCCATATTTTAAAAAATCTTCCATTTTAACTACCAGATGTATATGTGACATATAAATAGACCTTAGTTATATCCATTAATTTTACATGCAAAATACATATAAAATTAACCTCAAATAACTATTGCTTATCCACAGTGAGTTTTTACACGGTTGAACTTGTGGTAAGAACTGAAGTGGTCATAAAAACAAAACTAGACTGAAGTTTTTGACAAATATTATGAATGAAATTCTTGACCAAAGTTACCAAATGAAAATTCTTGAATAGAAGTTTCTTGAATGAGAGTTCTCAACTAATGTTTTGACCAAAGTTCCTAACTAAAAATTTGACCAAAGTTCTTAACTAAAAATTTGGCCAAATTTCCTAATTGAAGTTTTGACTAAAGCTCCCGACTAAAATTTTGACCAAAGCTCTCAACTAAAATTTTGACCAAAGTTCTAGACTAAAATTTTGACCAAAGTTCCAGACTAAAATTTTGACCAAAGTTCCTAACTAAAATTTTGACCAAAGTTCCTAAAGACTTGTATACATGATAAAATTCCAAAAATTCCATGAATATATTAGTCCAAATAAATCATGTAATAAAAACTTTGGACAATAGGAGGAAAAAAACTAATTACAATCAAAAATATTTATGCAATATATAAAAACTTTTAAATCTTGGAATCTAGATGAACACACATGTGAAATTTAATAAGAATAAGGTTTTAACAAGATAAATATAGAATTATCAAACTCTAATGTGTCCCTAATCAAGAAGAAACAAATAAAAAGAGTTGGGTGTGTTGAGTACAACAAATTTGAAGGTAGAGCAGGAGTTGGAATAAACTAGGCTTAGTTGAGGGTAAGGCATGATGCATAGAAGGCTCAAGAGAAGTAGCTACCATATCTAGGGGAAGAAATATATAATGATCATGGTATCTAAAAAAATGGTAAGGATTGGTCATGGCAATGATCCATGATCATTATTCTAAGAGTCTCTACTAAAATTGTAAGTGTATCATATGATTGCTCCATCTCTACCCTAAAAAAATAAGAAAGATTACTAGAATTACACACTATGAAAGAAGGAATACAAGAATATGAATATAAATACTAAAATAAATAAGTAAAATATCAAATAATATCAACATCTCTATCCTAGACAAGTCCTCTTATAAATGGGTCATCTAAAGCATAACTGACATCATAATCGGGTGTATGTAGGTTGATGATACATGTAGGTATGATATTTTAATAGGAATTAAAATGATGAATATAATGTATAGTCTTGGATAAGACCATAGGTATATAATTTATAGGAGGATGATAAGATTGAGGCTTCAATATTGGCAAAAACTAGGTGATGAGATGAGGGGATCCACTAAAAGTTTTGATCGTAAGACTAATCTCATATGGATCATCATCATTATAATTTAGGAGGTTATGTGGTATGTTTATAATGATTTTGGGGTGAAAATTATAAACTAAAGTAGTATTTATAGTATAATTAAATTGTTGATATTATCTAAATTGGATACTAGGCAAGCGTTCAAGGGTAGGAATTTTAACAACACTATGTTTTTGGAATTGTCTAAAATTCTAAGGGTTTGTGTCTCTTTAAATATTTTAAATAGAAAATTATAGGTAATTTGATTCATTGGAACATATATGAGGCAAAATCCCTTATACGATGAGTTCAAGGTCTACTACGAAAGATGTTATAAGAGAGAGGAAAGTTAAAGATCATAACTTTTATGCAGACAATAATAAGAGCGATGGTAATAGGAATCCACATGCAACATAAAAGAGGAATTTGCTTTATATCTTAACCTTGAAATGTTTCATGTGTGTAATTTATATTACACTTAGAATATCCAGGAGTTTTAATGAAATTGAGAGAGGTGGCACAAGTATATAAACCCTCATCAATAAAAGCATGTTAATCTTGAATATCACTAATTTAGATGATAATAAATAGGGGAGTATCATCTACATGAAGTATAATCTCACATGGAATCATGGAAGTGATATGAATATTAATGGAAAGATAAGTGTCTAATGTTTCATCAATATGTATGGACATCTCTTCTCATTATTGTAGTATACTATATTTGGACCTAGACAAGATAGTTTCATATCCTACTAGGGGAGAGTGTGGGATGTTAATTTGAAATATAATTGCATGAAATAGTTTTGATGATGGGGGAAAGTTCTCAAATTAGTTATAGGAATGGTATTTGTGATGGGATATGATAATTTATGCAATGAGGTCCCATTCCTCATAACCCATTGGGGTATTATTAGGTAGAGGTGCATAATGTTGTAGGAGCTCATGAGAAGGAGGGTTTAAAGTACAGTAAAAATTACGTTGGTAATATGTAGTTGGTTTAGTTCGAGGACAAATAGGTTGAGTATCTTTGTATGGTGGGATAGTTAATTTAGGTATTTCTTGTGTTTAGGTTGAATAAATACTACTGGAAGGTTGGGGAATGTTGTATATGTGTGTAGATGTTGGGGGAATAGTAGAGATAATGTTAGAGGTATTATCTAGTTGTGATGTTAAAGGTGGTTCTTAGAAAGTTATAAGGTCCTCTTACCACAACTCCATGATATGATATGGTAAAGAGCCTTAAATGATGTAGAATGTTTGAGGGGTTTTATGAGTGTGTGTTGGATTAGAATATATACAAGCAACTAACCTTCACATGTTAGTCATATTTATCACATTTTATTATTAATGAGGTCTATAAGAATTTCAACATTATTTGTGTAAGGAATATACTTGCCATTTATATCTTGATGATTAGGAAGAGGATCTTTATATATAGCAAGATGAGCATTAGCTTGATTTAAATCTTGATTTTTGTTTTGTGTTTCATGAGATTTAAAGGCTATTTCATATTCTTGTTAGAATTTATGAATTAGTGATTTGAGAGAAAAGTTTGGGCTAAGTAGGAAATAAATATCTATATTACATAATTATCTACAAGTATCATGAGAGTGGCCCCAACTTGCATAAAACCAAAAATATTTGTTTTGATCATACCATGTTTTCATTGGATGAGTGGAGTCAATATCTAATGGTAGAGTCATTGGAAGATGATTTTGAAGCTTGAATAAAGATAATGGTGTGTATATATTAATGTTGTTTGTTTGATAAAATTTAGGAATAAGAGTGTTTTTTGGAGGGGGATCATGCTCCATAGTGACATAAGTATTGATAAGACCATAATTGGTATCATGATGGGTTTTTTTTAATGAGCATGTGATTTCCCATGGTGGTTTGAGATGGTTCAAATTGGTGCATGGGAAAATCTTGTCACTTAGCTTGGTCAAAGATTTATTCAAAATATCTTGGAGAGAGAGAGTCCTAACCTTATATTACAACTTGGGATAAAGAGAATTATTTAATAGATGAAAGAGATTATCATCTACCATGTTATTCTCACATTTATTAGACAAGTTCTTTAATTGTTTGATTTAAGCTTATTTTGTTTCAAATTTGATTTTCTTACAATTTATGAAGTGAGCTAAGGTATTCTTAGGGAGATCACTGTTTTGAAACACTTATACTAGGGAGTTAACCAAATATTCCAAGCTAGTGATAAAATGGGTTTTTAGTTCATTGTACCAATCGAAAGAATCTCCTTAGAGTGTTTTAGCTAATAACTTGGTAGCATCAAAGGTGTTAGGTTTGATCTAATATTTATATAGATTACCAAAAAAAATTAAATGTAATGTGGGATTAATGTACCCATTATATATGGTTGTAGGTGTGATACCTCTTATGTCAATATTAGAAATTTGAGGTAAAAGAGGTTAATTTTAAAGTTTTTGATCATTTTATTAATGAGTGGTGTTTGAGGAATGAGGTTGCCATGGGAACCCCCAAGGGGTGCAAGGGGAATTTGTATTTTGTGCTCCCCATGGAACATGTTGGGTTTGATTTCCAAGTTGAATGAGATGGTTTCCATTTACATCATTTGATTTGAATTATTGGTTTGAAAATCATTCATTTTATTGAGATTTTGTAATAAAATTTGATGAGTTTGGGTAGTATTTTGACTAGTTTGTGTAGCCTATGAAGCATTGGTATTTTTATTAGTGGCTTGTATTATAGTATGAGTGGTATCATGCATCACACTAGTGGCATGAGAAGAAGTGGTATAAAAGGAAGCACTAGTATCATGATTAGCATTTGTAGTGAAATATTCACTATCACAATTAGCATTAGAATAAAAGGAAGAACTAGTACCATGATTAGAATTTATAGAAAAAGATGCACTAGTGGAATGGTTAAAGAGTGTGTCTTTGGAAAAGGCCCACTAGAGATTTAACCTACCATGTTAGTGGAGATAATTGGCATGGAGGTTGAAGAGGTCATAGAAGAAGAAGTCATATTGTGGTAAGGAGTCAAAATAGAAGGGAAGGGTTGAGAAGCAAAGAAAGTGTCTCCCAAAAATTTGTGAGAGAAGGTAGGGGTGGGTGAAATATGTTCTTATACTTGAGAATATGTCATAAGATTATAGATGATTGAAGGGTCCTTTCCTCCATATTTAGGAAATTTATTAATGAAGAAAAGCATTTCAAGTATATGCTTTAATTCAAGCTCATCTTCTAAGGAAAATAAAGGATTATGAACTAATGATGAATGACGAGTCTCATAATTGGTAATGAGAGTGGAAACATGATCATTAATTTCATCTATAGTAGAAGCCACAAGATATTCTATTGAAAACCTATTAGGATGGGTAAGACTATTCATGTTTGTTGGAATTCAACTTTGTATTATCATCAAACAATAAATTCATGATGATAAAAAGAGGATAAAGAGTTGATGAAAATAATAAATATAATACAAAATATAATTGGTCAACTACATTCTGTGAAGATAGGAAATATAACATAAGAAAAGGAGATACAATCATGTGGGTTGACTGTGTATTATTGAAGAAGAAAAATGTTAAGAAATAAGAAGATGAAATCTAATTATTCAAATATATACAACTTAGATAGGGGACTAAATAAGAAGATAATGAGACATAGTTAGATAGATCAACTAAGTACTACAAGTAGATATTATGAATAATTTATAAGAGACTATGTTGATAAGGATAATAATGTTATAAAAATATAAAAATGTTTTTCAAAATAATATATAGGTAAATGAAATTAAGAACACAAGCAATTGGATCAATGTGATTGATCTAATTGGAACACATCATAAACCTTGTATCAATGATATCAAATATAAGTTTTTAAAATACAAAATATAATGATCAAAGAACAAGCAACAAATTAAAAGTATATGTTAACTAATTTTTCATTCCTAAGTTTTATTAATTTATAATCAAATTTGAATATAATGTGATTAGAAGTTGGTTGTAATAAGGAACTATAAAGCAATCTATGGATGGTTTGAATAAGTATAGGATGAAAGGGATCTATATTAGTGATGGTATTAGCTTGGTATTGGGGCCTACACCCTCACTTCATAATCATACTTGTTCATAAAACCCATTTGGCTTCCCCCTTAGTGATGAAATCCAAGTAGGTAGACCTTGGGAAGACAAATGTTTAATGTTTTATGTGCATAAATTGGTTTGGAAGTGTGCACAAAAGAGAAAAATAGTGTAATTAAATTAGTAATTTAAAAAAAACACCTAATTAATATATGTTTGTTACTCTAATCATGAAAGAAACTGAAAGGAAAGAAGAATTAAATACTATCAAAATGAGGTTAATTCCTTGAATTTGAAGAGTATATAAATGGTTCAAGTGATATTGTATGCAAATAGTGTAGAACAAAGTCAACTAGGTTATTACTAATTTAGAGAAATAATATCTAGAAGAACATAGTCGAAGAGGTGGACTATGTTGTATGGATATAAAATAGGATACATAATTGTGTTGAGCTAGTTGACCCAATTGACTATAGGGCTAAAATTTTATAGACTAAAAAATTGTGAAAAATAGTACTAAAAGAGAAACTAAAATGAAAAAGAAGATAAGAATGAACCTTGGTAGGTTTGAAGATGTTTAGATTGTAAAATTTTATGGTATGATGCTTAAGTGATGATTTAAAAGTTATGAAAATAGAGTCAACTAGCTCGATAAAATTTGAAAAATGATAAAAAAGAAGTTAGAAATAGAGTCAATTAGATTGACTATGTTTATAGACCTATATGATAAAAGAGGAGAATTATGAATAGAGTCAACTATTTTGACTATGTATGAAAATTTAGAACTGAAGAAGAAGACTATGCTAAGTTGATCAATCAAGTCACCTATATTTTGAGAAGACCTGCACAAATAGAGGAGTCATTTTGGAGTGACTATGTGTTAAACCTACACATAGACTGTTATACATATATTGACAGGTTTGATACATTACTACAAAAATAAAATTATATAATATGATGACAAAATGAAAGCATGAAATAAACCTATAAGGGTTTTATTCACATCAGGTTTACTAGAATGTATACAAAAGGAAATTCAATTGATTTATTAATCAATCCTATCTCAGAGAATATAAATCCTACTTACACTTCTAATTGTTGATACATTAGATATTTAGGGTCATAACCAAGATAGATACACTAGACCTAACCAAGGGATCTTTTGAAATAATAACATCACTACATATGGTTTTAAAGCCTCTAGTCAAGTAACACTATGCAATAACCCTAGCTAGGTCCTATGTTTTCATTTTCACTAGGTAAATGACAAGTGAAGCAAAATATAATCATGTGTTCACCAAGTCTTATGATGTAAAGTGGGAGTAATAATCATAAAAAGTAAATATACATAAGTGAATCCTAATTAATTTATGTATAGGTAAAACCCTAATGCATGAGAAATAAGTATAAATGTTAATCTATCTACTCTTATAAAAGAGGAATAAAGTTAGGAACACTTACCTTTGAATATGAAATTATTAAGCCTCAATCTCTCCCTTGGCAAAGGTAATTCATAGGGGGTTATTTTGGTATGTAAGGACAAAAAGGACAAGTTAGATTTAGGTTACACAACTTCTCTATGTATCGAAAAGACTTATCCACAAGACAAGATATGTATCTCTAAATAAAGTAGTGACATCGTAGGTAATGATCCACACATAGAATTGTGGATAAATAGATGTGAAATATATTGTTCTTATTCTTATCTCAACTTTATAAATGATAGAAATGGATGTATATATAAATATAAATCTAAACCTAAACCTTTTGAAAATTTTATCCAATAGGTTCACCCCAATAAAGTCTATATCGTTAATTTATTTAAAAAAATATATCATGATCTAGGTCAATCAGAGCTGACCTAGACCCATAACATGCTTTTAACAATTAGGATATAGGTTTAGCATATGATGATAATGTAATGTAAACCATCAAAAAATGTTTTAGGCTTAGTTATGTGCTAAAGAATATGTTTAATTGATTAGAGGAGTGTATAATAGAGGAGGTAAGGCTTACAAAAGTACATAGGAGAAGGTTATGTAGATAACAAGTGGTATTATAGGGTACAAAATTCCTACAAAGCACCAATGGTCTGCCCACCCCTTTTTGAGTGCACCCTTTAAGGCATGCACTTAGAGATTTTGAGACTTGATAGGTCCTTGGAAGAGAGAAATAATCATTAATTGATAAAGTTTTAAAATATTATGTATATACACTTATAGTCACAATCCTATTCCCAATGTAACTGAACCTAGAGTCCCACATGGCATTATAGAGCACAGTTGGTAACTAAGTGAGTAGTTAATTGATAATCCATCCTTTCACTTTCACTTAGTCATTTTTGTGATTTTTGTAGGGTCTTGCACATGTCAAAGTTTTGGATATACATGTCTTTGAGATATTTAATTGAGGGATAGTCAAAGGTTTCACATTACGAGAGTATCATAAGCTTTATTATCAAAGGCATCAGTCTTCCAATCCTAATAAATATGTAAAAACTTGGGAGAGCCTAAAGAAAATAATAGATAACCATACATCCCTAGGTCAAACACCATTAATTATCTACCAATTACCTCATTATAAAATTAGAATGTCTAATATCTTGGACCTAACAGATATGTCAGATCTTGGAAGAGTACAATCCAACCAGTAGATTTTATATAAACCAGTGACAAAGTGGTTAGTCTCCTAGTCCTAAAAAAGTTGTTAGAATTTGAGAGAGCCTTACCAAATCAAGAGACACCACTTCCCCTAAAGTTCAGTAGTGCTTGAATTTAACCAATAAAGTTATTTTTGTTGTTAGACTTGTAAGTCTCTTGATGTAACCAAGATGTCAGAATGTTGGATATCCTTACATATTATGGAATGACACATGGCATAACTAATAAATTTAGTAGTTTGGCCCCCCAAATTTCTTAGTATGGACATAATGAAGTACTGGTAGAACCATAGGGGATAACAAGAATATGCCTCATCTCACTAGTTAACAACTCCTCTCCCTTAGGGTAAATAGCAACAATGTTCTAAGTTAGGCTTGGGTCTCAACTATTAATGTGAAGACCAATTAGGATGTGACAAGTGGAAGCCTCAAAAATCTTGGGATACTTTAAGGATGAGGTGGCCATACACCTACCCCACTCTAAACATTGATGACATGGGGAACTAGACCTTGATTAGACAAGTTAAAAATGTTACATTACTTTTATTGGATATGTTAAGCAATGTGTAATCATATATTCCAAGTTTAACTCTAGTTTGAGAAATCAAGTCAAGGATTGATCCAAACACTCAAATTTGAATCTATGAAAAATGAGCCACCAATGTCATAAGGAAAGCTCATTGAGTTTTATCTCTGAGATGCCAAATTTTGCCTTGCTTTCTTATCTCACCTACTAGTTCACCAAATTTTCTTATAATCTAAACTTATCACTAAATTTCATCTTACAGTAATGGCCACTTCCTTTTTGAAACCCAAGGCTGATCCTAAGTATAGGGATATTATGTTCCCAGATGGTTTGACTCAATTTAAGCATTATAATTAATTATTCAAGGCCATCAACATGGTACCCAAAAAATCAATTATAAAAAATGATGGTGAAGCTGAGTTTGAATATGCCTTGAGAGTATATCAATATTATGGCCTACATTAAGCCAAAACCAAGCCCAACGTCCTCCCTTGCAATGACTTATTTGTCAAGATAATCCTCACTACTAGGTAGGTGTAGGATGGTGTTCATGATTGGCTTTGGTCAACCAACTCCCAGAACTAGATTTATAACATCTTAGGTATGGATTACAAATATTAATATAATCTCCAAGACCCCACTTTTTCATCTGATTTAGAGGTTGTGAAGAATTGGATTGACACCTTCTATATATACGACATCCTCTAAGACTGGGCAGAGAACTCAAATGATAAATGGGTTAATAAATAATATGCCAATTCCTACACATTCTACACCTTCAAGGAAAATGTTCATATTGACTTGATCTTATTGAATTAGTTGTTTAGGGCCCAAAATTAGCTTCATGTTAATGAAAAATGGGTGATCCTACTTCATATGATCCTTGACAACTCCCAAATCCCTAAATTAGGAGGCATGGTCAATTTCAACATGGTTAAAACCATAATAGATGCATGGATCTAGGGGAGTTTATATATGATGATATATCTCATAGATGTTATCTATAATATACTCACTTTCAAGCCCTCTACTTTCTTACATCAGTTCTTAGAAACCCTATGGTCCATGTAGTTTTATACAAACTATATGGACACCAATATAACAATAACACATGGTACATTTATGAATGCTTCTAATAATTATATATAATGTGATCAATGATGCCCCAATGCCTCATAAACCATAAGAAATTAGAGATTCATTATCTCCCATCAAGAACTACTAGTACTTTTAGGAAGACATCCATTTGGGTCACATTTATCCTTAATGATCCCATCGACTTAGCATATCACATCCCAAATCACATTATGGAGGTCAAAATCACTTATCAATTGATGGAAAGTATTTTTGAATTATGTATCAGTCATTAGTATAAGGAATACCTACCTCTCCTAATCATCATCAAGAATCATGTGTACCACTCTTTCACTTCCATACAAAATATGGTGGTTTGTTAAGACTCTTTGGAATTTGTAAGGGCTGAGCCATGGGAATAGGACCCAAAGGACATGATCCAAGCCCATTTGGAGAATTAATCAACTTACCTTAACCTCACTAATAGACATAAAATGGTAGATGATGAAGATTTATATATAAATTCCACATATGACCAAGAGTTCCTCATGAAGATCAAAGCTCGTAAGAAAGATAATGGGAAGAAGGTCAAAGTTTTTTATCCCTCTCAGACCCCATCTACACTTGATAAATATTTATGGGATGTCATGTTGAGTCCCCCCGTAATTTTGAGAAGAATTCTCTAAGGGAACCCATCACCTTATCCCCCATAACTAATGGCTCTTCCCTCCATGGATCTACCTCTGATAGCTCAATTACTTTGGCCTTAGCTAAGTCATACTTGAGTGACTCAATGGTAAACACCACAAGCATAGGTAACTCCATGGTAAATGGCTCAAACCAAAGACACCCATGTTTTGAGGTTTGATGTCAGTAATAACTTAAAATTTATCCCAAGATAGGATAAATAGTAGGCATCAATACAAATTCCTCCTCTCACTCCCTTTTATTTTTAGTTTCCCTTTACAAAACCAACCCTTTTCCCTATAATTCCACCTCATTTTCTCTTTTCCAAAATATCGATGAACTTCACCATTCTAGGATTCATTTTGTCTTCATTCATATCTACCCTTTCTATTCCCCAACTTGGAAATTTACTAGTGCCCCCACTATCCATGACTAAAATGTAAGTTCCTACAAAGGCCCTATCTTTTCTAGCCACCTCATTTGTTATAGGAGTAATTATACCTATATGTGTGTTTCTAGTAACTAATGCCATCCTTGTAATCCCTCTGATAATGCAATAACTCTCATAGTCATCCCCTATAACCCTCACTACATTATCTCCTTCCATATAAATGTCGAGAAATGATTTAGGTAAAATATTATGAAATAATTGAAAGGTATCTCATGCCCATCTGATGGTGTATATGCCATCTATTCTAATTCCACCTCCCCCACTATTTTATTCTACATTTATGGTACTCACCCCATTATCTCTTCTCATAACTCCTTGACCCTTTTTTTCATTACCTAAACTTCCTAGGGATTTATATTTAATCATCCAACATTGTCTCTTCTACTAAAAATCCCCCTCTCGGGGGTCATCACCGCTTAGGTGGGCATGACCTAGATTTATTGGTGGGTGCATACCTTCTTATCAGACTCACATTTCATTTTTCCCCCTTATGCCCCCATGTCTCCTCCTCCATTTATTTCATCCTTAAATCATTCTACTTAATTTATTTTCCCTCTACCTTATCCTCCAGAAACCACTACCATCTCTACCACCCCACATACACTTCCCAAGACAAGAGGGATGGTACCAGTAATGTAGGTACTATAAATGATAATACATGGCACACTAAAATTATAATGGGATTTTTATTATACCATAGGGAAAAGACACATGATTCTCACCTAAAAGTTCATGTAAGAGGGAAACCTTATGGTCTACAAGACCCAATAGGACTTATTCACTCTCATAAAGGTGAGGACTCTTGAAGGAGAGGATAAAATGGTATAAGACCACTCTTAGTTCTTTATGTGATGCATGATATGTTAGAGAAGCTCCTCAAGGATAAGTAGATCTAGGTCAAAACTCTTAAGGCCCATGTCAACATATCTTTCTCTCCTAGGCTAATTGGGTACATCAAGGATTTCCTCCTATAAATTTTCTTCACTCTATGTATAGTGGTAGGGACTATGGAGGATACTTGGGTACTCATCTAGCAAACCTAGGACTATTTAGAGAGGGTCACCATAATTAATGGGAAGTGTCAAATTTTGAATATGGTGATTAACAAAATAATGTTCCTAGAGATCAAATTAATTCCCATTTTGGATTTGGGCTTGTATCAGACTTATGATAGGATTATGAAGACTATAATAGAAGAGTGTCTCACTTTATCACAAATAGTGATGGGACCCCTAAAAGATGTCAAAAATAAGATATTGACCTAGTTCAAAGAAGTCAATATCTTAGTGTTATTCCATCTCTATGGAACTCTACTAGATAGGGTTGAATTTAGGGTCTACCTAGGTTACTTTGACCATGTCATGAGGGAAAAGTTAGATAAAGTGAATCAAGAGGGAGCTCAAGCAGTTATCAAGTTTTCAATACAATCTACAATTAGTATCATCTAGGTTTTAGAGGTATAGGTGTCAATGGAGGCTCCCCTTCAAGTGTATCAAAGAATAGCAACCTAGTCTAAGATGATCTTTAGAGATACCTTAATAAACCTCACTAATATGGATCAAGAGTTTGACCTCATTGTAGCCACACTAAAAGCTTGGGAGGGTAAGTCAAAATAGTTAGAAGATGGATTTTTTAAACTTCCTCCATCTATCATTTGAGTGGCCCCCTGTAGATCTTTTTGGGGAAGGATTAAGGGTATTTTAACCTTTTTTTTAGTTATATGGTTTTTTGACATGTCTAGGAGTGGTCATCATGGCTCAGGATGGGAATGTGTCATGCTATTTAGAGGTGAATCCCATCCTTATCTATAAAAGTGTATCCATATTGTAATTTTATGGTAGGTAATTTTTAGCTCAAAAGTGCTATCAAAATCAAGAAAAGATTTCATTTGTTGTTTCCTTCAACCCCTTTTAAATTTTAAAGAGTTGGCCAAGATCGATCTTTGTAATAGAATTGGTTATATTAATGAATGTTAGTTTAGCTTTTTTAAGTGACATGTTTAATTTACCAAAGCATATTTCCTTTAATTTTAAGTGAATATTAATGCCCATATAATTACTTTGAGACTTTATTAATTTATGAATGCAATGCTTATGATGTGCCTATCTATAATAAACTTCTTGTGAATTCCTTTTATTTTCTTCATAATATTGATAATTAGTGTGATAACCTATAAGTTATTTTAGAATTTTATAAATTGTAATTTATTATAGACTTCTAGTATTGATTTTAATGAGGATTCTCAAGTTAAGCATTCTTATGTTTTAGATTATGGTAAAAGCAGGTTCTGAAGGGGCCCTAAAACCCTAGTACAAGGAAAAAAGATAGAGCAAACAATACATAGACAAAGTCTAAGAACTACTACCAGGAAGTAGCAAAAATAGGTTTTAAATGGACCTAAAACCACCGGATAGACAACCGGTCACAACCCAAAAAAACAGAGATCTAGCACCACCTTAGACATAGGAAGACAACAAAAAAAAAAAACAAAGAACTAGACCAGATTCTTTACCAGCAAGATGAACCAGATTATTCATCCAGTTCCAATATCATTTTCATTGTTTCTTTTTCTTTCAAAACAGTATCCTGGGTAGTGGTTTCCACCAGCATTGCTCCTTTTTGTGTTACCTTCTTTCTTGTGCTTTGTCTCGTTATTTTGCTGGGTCCTTCCAAAGCTTTAGTCTCCTCACTGGCTCTTTTACCAATATTAACAGCAGTAGCACAAATATTGGACGTAGCTTCCTCCATTTTCATTCTATTGTCCTTAATTAGTTCTCAGAGGTTTTTCTCATAGGATTTGAGCTTGGCTGGGATCTCTCCTATCTGATTATCCATATTGTTGACTTTGTTTCATACCTCTTTCAGGGTATCTTCCATTGTTTCCACTTTCCTTTTGAGGTTCATAACCTCCCTGCACATCCAAGAATCAAATTGAGAAGATGCCGCTGCTTTGCAATTAACCCAGTTCATTGGTGTATGTGTTTCATCATTCAGTTTTTTCCCCCTCCATTCCTCAGAATTTTTATTAGGACTGTTCTTGTTTTCTTCAGTGATATCTTCTCGACCCTTATGTTCCCACTCTTTAATTCCATTTTGAATTTCCATTTCCATATCTTGATTATCATCCTACCCTGTGGTTTCCTTTTTGTTCTTTGCTGCTGGGTCCTCAACAGGGTCATCCTGGACAAAATCAGACTCTGCCTCTTTCTGGTTTTCCTTAGTGTCTTCAGTTCTATTTATAGAATCCTCCTCTGTATTGACATCATCTTTTTCATTCTTATCAGGACATTCTTCATCCTTATTAGAGTTTGTAGCCCGACTTTTAGTTCCTTCTTCTTCCTCCAAATTTTCCTCACCGGTCAGGACATTCTTATGTTATTCCCTATACTCTTCTTGTTATGTGGCATTAAAATTAAATCCTTTGGTGAGACTCAGTACATAGTAGTATAATTGTGGTAGACATTCTCAACTTAATTGATAAATAATTAATTTTGTATGGTTTTGAAAGCTTTATTTACTACCTTACCCTTCCCTCCTTTTATGTTTATATTGTAAATCAAAACTACTATTACCCTTTTGTTTAATAATTTTATATAAAATTACCTAAATGCCAATAATATATTTAATTTATTTACTCATTTCATTCTCAATTATCAAGATTGAACCATTGGTGGTGATTATTACATCTATAAGAGGTTATTCCAAATAGGCTTCATAGTGAAACTAAATATATGTATCCATTCCCTAGTTTGTTTTTAAATCAATCTAAAAATGGAAGACAAAATTCCATCAGTTTTCCCCACTAATATATTTGAAAATTGTCAATCTAATGAGATTTTTTTTGATAAAGATCTTTGATCAAACAATAGAGTCTTCAGTGGAGGACTGCCAATATGTAGTTGATAATATACCAATCTTGGGTAGAATGGGCACATAACCATGATGAACAAGATTAGAATAATATGAACATCCAAAAGTCTAAAAAATATTATATAACATAAGCCTGGGGTTTTATTTAGTTGAATCATGCCAGTATGCAATTGATAGTATTCCAATTTTTTGGATAATTGGCATATGCCCCTTATAAATAAGATAAGAATGATATGAACCTCAAAAATTCCAAACAATATTCTAAAAAACAATATTGGGGGGATTTTTTAGTGGAATATTACCAGTATGCAATTGATAGTATTTGAATATTGTGTAGAATGGGAACATACCCATTCTAAACAAGATAAGAATGATATGAACATCCAAAATTCTAACCAATATTCTATAACACAAGCTTGGGTGGATTCTTAAAGGGAGTACTATTAGTAGGCATTTTGATAGTGTAGTCTAATCTTATATATAATGAACACATTCCCATCATAAATAAGATAATAATATGAACATCTAAAATTATAACTAATATTATGTAACACAAGTTTAGGGGGAATCTTCAATGAAGAACTGCCAGTATGCATTTGATAGTATTCTAATCTTGTGTAAAATGGGCATATACTCATTATAAAAAGGATAAAAATAATATGAACATCCAAAATTCTAACCAGTATTCTATGACACAAGCTTGTGGGGATTATTCACTATAGTACTACCATTATACAATTGATATTACTCCAATCTTGTGTAGAGTGGGCACATGTCCATTTTGAACAAGATAAGAATAATATGAACATCTACATATATATGCATGAGGATGACATGTCTATTGATATTAATTTTATATTATTATATTTAGGATTTATTGTGTCCAACATAACCCCTTTATTTGGAGAAGTGGGGGACCTATGTAAAAAATGATCAAATTCACAATTCCTGAACTTAGTTTCATTTATATCAGCTTCTTTATAAGAGAATTATCAAGGTTCCTTTTTTACATTAGATTTTTAAGCATAGTAAGTGTCCAATAAAACCTTATTAAAAGCCCTCGTGACCTCTAAAGATAACTCAATTGAATCCTGGTCATATCCTAAAATAAACCAAGTGTTGTTTTCTTAGAAAATTTGAATTCATTAACTTTTCTATAGGTTTGTTTTCATTTTGAGGTTCATGGATTTTTAGTCTCCTAGAGTCATAAATATCATCATGTAGAGCTTAGCTAGGCTCCATATGTGTGTTTAAATGTGTTTCACTTATTTTCATTTAATTTGTATTTTTTGGTTTTCCATAGGATTAGTTGAATCGAAAGGTGCCATATAGATTATTGATAGAGATGTCAAAACCTATCAAAGTCCTAGCTAATTAGGATACCCCCATGTCATAATTGTCTATCTCCTAGACCTAATATAAATGTTAGATCCTAATCACATCAATGGATGTCAAGTGGTCTATAGGTCTCATTTTTAAGGAGTAGACCAATGTGCTCACCCTAATGTCACACATGTTAATCTCTCATATCTAATAGACTTAATAGAACTTGTTATAGTCATAGACAATTAGGGATCCCTAAAGTTAGAATGGTCATAATCTTAGACCTAAAAAACATTTTAGTGACTAGGAGAGCCTAACTAAATCAATGGATATTCCATGGTTCATAGGTCTAACTTGTTAGGATCATATCAATTATCTCACACTAATGTTAGGTGTTTCAATTTCCCAGATCTAACAAACTTGTCATAACATAAGAGAACTTGATCAAATGAAGGAGTGTCATGTACCCCATATATATACTTGTAGGTCTCAAGGATGTTATGGTCTTGTGAATGCCATGTTCTAGGCATTAATTATTAGGTAATTTAAAACATCATGTCATAATGGCCAAATATATTAGGTGACATTTATTAGATATATTTGAAGTGTTATGTATGAGGATGAAATATACTAGTTGAGTATGTATTAAAATAGCCAATCCATATATGACTTCACAGATTTCAACCCCTCCTACGTACATGTATTTTCAACTTCACGTATAGATAAACTACTTATCCCTACTATGTGGCATTAATTAATTTGTTTATAGTAAAAAATAGTTTAGAATCTATCAAAACACTATCAGTAAGATGGGAGCTTGGTTGTTCCTAGGCAATGATAGCTTCTACTACTAAGGCACGCATGGTTATGCTCAAATATGCCCTTGAGCATGCTCAAGAATTCATTTTAGATGTATGTGCATAGACTTTTAATTATATATTATATAATAAATGGGAAGATCAAGCCACCAAATTGAATTTGAATTTAAATAAAATCATTGGTATACCCATTATCTATAAATTATAACATTATTCAAATAAAATCAAGTGCACTTTATTGATAAATTTTAAATAAAAATGGAATTTGAAGCATGCTCTCCTTAATGGTTCAATGAAGGATAGGATTTTAGGTACACTTTATAATATTTCACATTGGTTTATTTTTCTTGAAACTCCACAAATTGATTTTAATACCAATAATATTATACACACTCGAAGGGTATGTCTATTTTAATTATAAAACTAATAAATGTGGCACTTTTACAAGAATACAATGCTTAAATACCAACAATATTATTCCTTTTTAATTATTTGATTAATATATTAAAGGTATGTATTAAAATAATTTCTACAATTACTTTCATTGAGAGTCATATATTTTATTAAGACTAACTATGCTCCCAATAGATTTGTGGTTATTTCAAAAATCTTTTATGTAGGTACTGTAAAGATATTTAATTAATATATAACACATCTCAAATAAGTGAAATTATCAAATCATGTCATATTGACAAGCCCTCCTATAATCACAAACAAAATGCAAATCAAACATATCCCAAATCTATAGACTTTGGGCACACCTACCTCCTCCCCTTAGGTGGACATAAAAATAATAAAATAGGGGATCCTTATCTACTATATGGGGTTTTCACTTATGGATCTATTATATGGCTAGCCCATCCTATATATAGATGAGTGTAAAAAATTCAATAGGTTTTAAAGGTCATCTAGACCCCTATATATAATTTTCCATATCCATTTTTAAAATTGAGACATAATTCAAAAGTTAGTGGTGGGGTGTTTTTTAAATTTTGAAATAGGAATGGTAATTATTATAGCATGTATTTTTCAAAATTTGAAATTATCATGCTCAGATGTTAGGTTCCATTTGTTCTTAGTCAGATGCATTATAAATTTTTAAGTATTAAAAGAATTGGGTTTCCTTCCCTAGTTTGTGGTCAGACAAGTAAGGAAACCATATGACATACATAAATAAAGGTGAATGAGAGCATATAAACATTAACACTGTGGACTGATAGAGATTTGGGTTTCATGGATACCACCATCCATCCAAGAGCCTATCAAAACTAAATAGATAGATATAGTCAAGTTTCAAGGATACCAAAAACCATCCTAAACCCTATCGATAGTATAGACAAATAGATAGTCAGGCTTTAGGGATACCAACATCCATTTAGGAGCCTATCAACAATACAAACAAAAATATAGTTGGGTTTTAGGTATTATAACAACAACCATCAGGATCCTATCAACAATATAGAGAGATAGATATTTAGGTTTTAGGGATACTATCATACATGTAGGAGTTGATCAAAACCACATTGAAAGACATAGGAAAAATTATATAATAGCAAAACAAAACATAGGAAGAAATAACACATCAAAGATTTTTTGTTAGTTGGAAAAAATAAATACATCAAGTTATATTCACACAAAGAGTAATAACTACAACATCTACTACTAGTTTTTATTTTTTTATTATTTGAAAATTACATATATCTTCTTTCTTATATCTATAACATATAAATGGTATTAAATGGATCATAATGGGAGATTTTAATGTACCACTCTATGATCATGAGAAAATGGGAGGTAATACTATTCAATTGGAAGGGAGACTTGATCTAATGGAGTTTATAAACAGAGAAGGACTAATGGATATGGAGCTTCAGGGAATCCAGTTTACATGGAGCAATAAGAGAATTGGCAAAGATTGTATACAGACCAACCTTGATAGGGCCCTAATTTCTCCAGACTGGTCTAAAGAATATATATGTAAGCTGGAAGCTTGCCATAGAATAGGCTTGGATCATTATCCTCTTTTTTTCACAGCGGCCAAAATGAATCTGAAAAAGATTCACCCTTTCAGATTTGAAAAGATGTGGTTGCAGCATCCACAATTTGAAATAAAAATGGAAGAGTGGTGGAATATACCTATTGAGGGTACGGCCCTCTTCAGAGTTGTTTCAAAGCTCATAAACGTTAAAAAAGAAGTGTAGAAATGGAATAAGTATTGTTTTGGAAATATCTTTGAGAAAAATAACATTATCAAGGAGGAAATTAGTAGAATCCAGGAAAAAATTCAGCAAGATGGATATACTTCAGACCTCCTGTCAGAAGAAAGTCAACAGTTGACTCAATATCAAGATATAATAACTAAGGAAGAAATCTATTGGAGACAAAGATCTAGGTTGTTATGGTTGAAAGAAGGAAACAAAAACACAAAGTTCTTCCATCTCTCCACTCTAAAGCACAGAGCCAAAACTCATATTCAATACCTAAAAAAAGGAGATCAGAAGATTCTAGAGGAACAAAAAATCAAGGAGGAAATGCTATCCTTTTTTTCTTCCTTGATGAAGGCTGATTTAAACATTAATTTGGAAAGCCAGGCTGATATCCTACGTGTGGTTCTGCCTTTGGTCTCAAAAGAATAGAACAAAATGTTATGTTCTATACCAAAGGATGAGGAAATCCTCAAAGCAGTCTATTCTTTAGGAGGAGATAAAGCACCAGGACCAGATGGATTTCCCATGTTCTTTTTTCAAAAACTGTGGAAATTTGTTGGTAAAGACATAAGTAATACGGTGAAGGAATTCTTTGGAGCCAAACAGATGCTAAAGGAAGTTAATTCTACTTTTTTGTGTCTGATTCCTAAAAAGATTGGAGCTGACTCACCTAATCAGTTCAGGCCGATAAGCTTGTGTAACTCTTTCTATAAGATCATATCCAAAGTGCTTACTTCCAGACTTATTCAAGTGATTCCTTCGATTATTGCTAAACAAAAAAATGATTTTGTCCTAGGTAGACAAATCCTTAATTCTATAATTACTGTTCATGAAAATATTCATTCATTGTTCAGTTCAAACAATGAAGGTTTCATAATGAAAGTGGATATCGCAAAAGCATATGACATGGTGGACTAGTTATTCCTATCAAACAGTCTAAAAGCTTTCAGCTTTGAAAAAAAGGTGGTTGATATTATTTATCATTTGATATCTACCACCTCAATTGCTATAATGGTAAATGGGAGCTCATCCCATTTCTTTTACCCGTCAAGGGGATTGAGACAAGGGGACCCCATATCCCCCATTTTGTTTGTAATTATGGCTGTATGGGAAGATATATAGAGGACTTAGTCTATAAAGGTTTATTTAAGGGTCTTAAACCCTCTTCTCATCTACTAATATGCTCCCATGGATAATTCGTTGATGATACTATCTTTATGGGGCAATCAGAAGTTAAGGAAGCAAGAAATTTGAAGCAAGCTATAAATCTATATTCATCTACCTCTGGACAGTTGATAAATTGGAACAAAAGTGATGTGTTCTTCACTAACACCCCAATTTAGAGATAGAATAAAATAGCTAATGCTCAATAGGTTCTCTCTCCTCTACATACTTGGGTCTCCCTCTTGGGATAAAAGTCCCTGAAGCCTTTTCGGAAGAACTCATTAATAAATTCAGCAATAAATTTGTGGGATGGAAAGGAAATCTTCTAAGTCAGGAAGGAAAGTTAACCATCCTCAAAGAAAGTCTTCAAAGCATACCTACTTATGCTTTAAGTCTCTTCAGAATTCCTAACAAATTTGCTGAAGCTATTGAAAAAATCTAGAGAAATTTTCTATTATAGGTACTGAGGAAAAAAGGAGAATGTCGTTAATTGCCCGGGACAACATTTGTAAACCCTTTAGGGAAGGAGGTCTGGGAATAAGAAAAATCAGAAGCATGAATGCAACTCTATTAGCAAAACAGGGATGGAGGGTGTATCAAGAAAATAAAGAATGGAGTAAAATATGGAAGAATAAGTATTTATTTAATGTAAAATCCCTCTCTGATTTCTTTTCCTACCTTGACGTAACCCATCCATCTTCCATATGGGGGGTAGTTCAAGGTACTAAACAAATCTTAGAAAAGGAAGCTCCTAGAAAGTAGGTAATGGAAAAAAGGTGAATTTTTGGGAGGATGCTTGGTTAAAAGAAATCCCTTTGATAGAATAATTCCAAGATAAAGAAGTAATTGACCGATGTAAGCAAAGATATGGAATAATGGTTAATCAAACTGGCAGAACAATTCATGGGTGAACCTTAATGATATTGATCAAGATTTTAATAATATTCAAATATCCCTCAATGCTATTTCCCTCTATTATAATCTTGAAGATAAGATTGTTTGGCATGACGAGCCTAGCGGACAATTTAAAGTTTATACCATTTTTACTTCAAAGGGAAACGACAACCAACCATTGTGGACACAGGCCTGGATCAAGGGACTCATCCCTAAAATCAAAATCTTCTTATGGACCCTTCTCCAAAATAAAATCTTGACTCTTGATAACTTACAAAAAAGAGGAATAAATATAGTGAACAGGTGTATTCTTTGCAAAAAAGGTTTTGAAGATAGAGATCACTTGTTTGTGAACTGTTCCTTTACGCAGCTAGTTTGGAAAGAAATCCTCAATCTTTGGGGTATTACATGGATTCAACATAAAAGTGTGGATCTATATTTTAAAAGTTGGTACTATCCCTCTAAGAATCCCGATGTTCTTTTTTTATGGAAACTAACTCTTCCCCATATTTGGTGGGGAATATGGAAAGAAAGAAATAACCAAATTTTCAGAAGTAAAGAACTTCAAGGATGGGTGGTGGGGCATAACATCATTAGAGCTATCAAGGATAATTTCTCATTGTAAAGGGATCCTAATCCTACCTTTCAAATTGATAATCCTTTAAGATCAAAAAAGTCTAATGTGAAAAATGAAAATCCTAGACTTGGTGTAACTTGGAATGTCCCCCCTCATGGGTGGATCAAAGGGAACTTTGATGGAGTTACTAAAGGGAACCCGGGGAATGTAGGATGTGGAGGAGTCTTGAGAAACCATATGGGAAATGTAATCAATGCTATTGTAATTCCCATTGGTAAGTCGAACTGCCATATTGTTGAAGCTTGTGCTGCCCTCCAAACCGTTAAGCTAGTTGTTGAATCGGGATATTCTAAATTATGGTTGGAAGGGGACTCCTTGAATATCACAAATATCTTAAATAATAAATTTTCTGTCTCATGGTCAATAGAAGCTATGGTGATGGAAATGAAAACTTTAATTAAAATTTTTGAGAAAGTCACTATTACCCATACTTACCGTGAAACAAACAGAGTTGCTAATTGGATAGCAAATTATGCAGTTCGAGCAGGACACAAGGTGATTTGGTAGGAGACATTAAACAAGAATGTGGATCTTAGAGCACTCATTCATCATGATGCAGTTCATGCTAAGGAGGGAGAGATCAGACTGGAATAAAAAACTAATGATTTGGGGGAGTGGATCCATGGAGGAAGGTTTACACTCATTAAATATAAATGTTCTAGAGTACACGAGGAGGATTCAAAATGTGCCAAAAAATAGGTGAGTTCTGTTCTAAATTGGTAATAGTCAGGTTCATTGTTTAGCTGACAGGGTTCAGGCATTAAAGGAGATTCGTATGGCTCGTAAAAGGAAAGGATAACTAAGGAAGTAGGAACCCAAATATTGTGAAGAGTGGAAAGCAAAAGAAGATGTATGGAAGATCCTTCAGAGAGGAAAGGTTGTGAGTTACATGGAATGGCTTCATGGCTCAAACCCCATATTACAACAGATTTTTTCAAAAATTGGTTTGATGATAGGGTTACCCTGCATGGCATTACGGTGAATCTAACTGAGGAATTCATAGCGGAGGTGACTGGGATTCCAATGGAGGGAATAAAATTCTCAAAGCAGACCATCATTTCTAATGAGGCTTTTTGAAAATTTCCTAAAACGGATGCTGAGGAGCAGCAGCTAGAAAAAAGTGGAGATTTTTTTGAATTGGAGTAGATTAAGGGCATCTAGAGGGATGTCTTATGCTGCATCCATGAGTATTTCATACTTGATGGAAGAAGCAAAAGAGTCCACAAATTTCACTTTGTTTTTCTCAATCACTTCAGACACAAAGTAAGAATCTCCTTTCCTTTTTATTTGCATTTTTCCTTGCTCCAAAGTCTGTTTGCTCATAGGAAAAAGGAATCTCGTCCCATCCTGCATGAGGGGTTAATTCTTATAATCGAAGGGCATTGCAAGAATAAGGCCATAGTAAAGAATCCTTATTCACAAAAAAACAAGGACATACAGAGTAACAAGAAAGAAATAGTAAAAGGGAATGAAAAAGCTAAATTCAAACTCCCAAGCTTTAATAACCAGACTGCTAATGAGGAAACAGAGTGGGAAAGTTCTAAAAACACTGGGGAGGAGAGTTTGGAGGAAGAGGGAGGAATAGAAAGTGGGCATTCAAGTTCCAGTGAGGAAGAAGAAGTGCAACATAAGAATGAAAAAGAAGGAGTCACTATAGAGGAAAAGTCTGAAAATAACAACCATGAGTCTGAGGAAAACTAGCAAGTGTTTGAGGAAATCAATAAAGATCTAGATGATCCTGTTGTGGACCCTGATCCGATTAATGAAAAGGAAAATCTAGTTCAGGTCGCTAACCAAATATTGGAAATGGGAGCTCAAGTAAAGGAAGTAAGTAACTAAAATGTAAGCCCTATTGAAACAAAGGAACATAAACGAATGGAAATGGAGAACTATATTGAAGAAGTTGGAAGCAGTCCTAAAAAGAACATAGAAGACTGGAGTGACAAAAGGTAGAATGATGAAAGGTACCCACCTACTAGATTGGCCAATTACAAAGCTGATGCTACTCTTCAATTTGATTTATGGACGTATAAGGAGATAATGGAAATCAATAGGAAAATGGAAATAATGGAGGGTAAACAGGAGGCAGTCTGGAACAAAATCAATAACATGGAAAAGCAGATGAGGGATATTCCCATAAAACTCAAAGATTATGAGAACAACCTAAGGGAACTCATAAAGGAAAGCAGAACAAAAATGGAAGAGGTAACCTCTAGCATTTGTGCTATTGCTATAAACATTGGAAAAAGAGCAAATGAGGAAATCAAAACTTTGGAGGGGCCTAGCAAGATAACTAGACAAAGCTCAAGAAAGAAACCAATGCAAGAGGGATCTACGCAGGCGACTGCTGCCATCCAGGACACTGTTGTGAAAGGTAAGGAAGCAGTGAAGATGATATTGGAACTAGAAGAATAGTTCCTAGTTCTTTTAGTTGGTTCTGTTAGTTGGCTATGATATCTGGTCTTGGTACCTAGTTTTTTGAACTCTTTTTACTATGGAGTTTCCAGGTCTCTGTAAAACCTGGGGTCTATCTTTGGTTTTTCATTTGTTAGCTTCTGGTCTTTGTAACTTGGTTTTGTTACTTCAGTGAAGTAGGTTTTAGGCTTTGCCTGTGGATGTTACTATTTTATCTTTCTCCTTTTGTTCAGGGTTTCGGGTCCCTTCAAAACCTATTTTTACCTTAATCTAAAAAATATAAATGGTATTCAATTTTTAAATTCAAATGTCAATTGTAATCAGACTCACTTAAACATTGGTTTAATTTTTAAAATTTAAACCTAAAACAACATTGGCATAAAAATACAAAATAGAAATACTTATGTAATCTCTTTTTAATCTTCTTTTGTAATCCTACTAAGATGTCTACAAATGTAGTTTTAGGTAAAAATAAGAATAAAAAATTAAATCCTTGAGTAATCACCTTGTTGATATCTTCCTCACTTCCTGATTTATTTTTCAAGGCTTGTTTGACTCTTATCCATTTGTAGATTTAGTTTTTAGGAAAAAAATAATTAATATCATATGCTAACAAGTCCTTGTGTCATCTCCACCACCTTCAATTTATCTTTATGGAAATTATGTATCGCACAAACACAATTATCGAGAAGTAACTAATTTTCCAATTTTTAATGATTTTTTCTCCTCTATAATAACAAATGTTTATATGAAAAATTATTTTCACATGAAAAATAGTTAAGATATTTGTTTTTAACAATCACACTTATTCCTTTTTGAATGTGCACTAATACCTTATAATGATATGTTGATATTTAATGCTTCTAAAATCAAAATTTATTAATAAGTAAAGGCCTATATTATACACATTGATATGAGAATATTTGATTCTTAATTGATTTTATTCTTTTTAACCTATTTAGAATGAGCACAATTATTGCCTATAATACATAGGACTTGTATTAATATATTGTGAATATTATCAATTAAGAACCCAATGGGATTTACATGTATGCAATGGGCATATGTCCATGATTCCATATTATTAAATTAAGAAACATATTAATAAGTATACTATGCCCTTTTTACAAAAATTATATGTTAATTCTATTATAAACTTGCTAGAGAAAGAATGTATCATGTTATGCCCAATTATGCTAATATATTAACATTATTTTCATAATATTATTATTTAAGATAATAATATTTATATTTCATGTAAAATGGGATGTGCCCCTTCCACACGATTATCCATTGAGAATAATGGATTCATAATTTATAACATTAAACTTACCTAAATAGTATGGAATGGTCACATACTCAAATATTTGGAAAATATAAGCACATCATCAATTAAGAATCCAATATTCTTCTAATTAAAAATTTGAAAATTATCTTTTTACAAAATGGGCATTAGCCTATTTTACATAATCCATCTAAATTATGAGCATAGGTTTAAGTATACCATAGAACCTTGAAATGGTACCATAGCATTAGATAGCTACAAGATAAGAATAATATGAACATCCAAAATTATAACCAATATTATGTAACACAAGCTTGGGGATTTTTCAATGGAATAATACTAGTATGTATTTGATAGTATTCCAATCTTGTGTAGAATGGGCACATGCCCATTATTAATAAGCTAAGAATAATATGAACATCCACATGGTTTCCATTTTTATGTAACATAATCTTGGGAGGATTCTTTAGTGGAGTACTAATAGTGTTAGCATTTATTCCCTTATTCTAGCTTACTAATCTAGTTATACGCCTAGAGTAAACTAGGTATCCAATATGTTAGCATACTAAAATTTCATATGAGAGTTAGTCTCACACGCTCGCTCAAAGCATGAAACTTAAGACCAATCCCTATCAATTCTGTCACATGATGGTGTATACACTGAGTGCTTAACTCTATGATACTTAAATCAGCACTTAGTTTTACTTCTTAGCATAACACTTATAACTTATTAAACCTTTAAATTTATAACTAGTTTAATATGAAAAGAAAGTAGGCACAAAATGTAAAAGTAATAGTAGTGTTAATGATTCACATGAAACCATAAATGTAACATAATTATTCCATTGTATTAATTATCTACTTCAATAATGTATTATAGTAGTTCCTTATCATCAATGTTAATTACCAAATAACAATAAGAACAATGATGGTTATGTAACCAATAATTATTCATCCCCTTCCTAAGTATAACTATGGGGTAATAATATATGAGTTACCCCTGATTTTTTAGTTACAACATTAACTCGAGATTAATGACTCTGCCAATGACTGAGTCTAGACCAAAATTCATGGAAAGTAGTTACATTAAGTTCAATTATAATAAAGGCCTAACAATCATAAATTCTCTCTTTATGTTGGATCTTTTATCATTGTGATCCTATATTTCATAAAATGGTACTAAATCTACATTTGACTAGTATTCTATGATGCTTGTGCTAATCATTCCTTTATCATCTCCATTTTATATGCCCTTGCCCAAGTCATGCATAATTATTTGAGTCTTACATTCTCAGTTTCTTTGTGTTCCTTACATCCTTGTTATCCATGACTTGGTCCTTCTATGACAAGGTCTTTTGCACCATTGTACTTTTATGTTGTCTCCCTTTTATATCATGGCTTATCCTCATACCATAAAAAAGGTAATTAGCCAAAATTATTCAAGATAGGTGTCTAACATCACCCCACACTAAGTTTATAGTCTACCCTAGGCTATGTACCAAGAATAGGTCCTTCAAGCTTCAAGAACTTAGTTCTCATTATCTCAATCTAGAACCTCATCTCTTACCAATGATTAGGGCTAGTCTATAATTTTGAGGTTACTTATTCAACCTCACCATTAATTTTATTCCTCTTTTCAAGATATTTAATAAATTCACACACTTGAGTTATCAAATTTTCAATCTTAGCCGAGGCATCCTTGTGGACATCCTCTAGTGATCTAACCTTTATCATCACCTACACTCTGAATGCCTTAAAATTAGGGTTAACTTATTGTTGATGCACATTTATTTTGGCCTCTAATGATTGAATATCCTATAAATCCTTAGTACACTGCATTCATTCTTTTATTGTTAAAGCATTTTTGGCCAATTTTGGCATTGTTATTCTTCCTGTCGATGAATTTCTTCCAAAATTATAACATGTCAAGCTAACTTGACAAAAAATATGTCAATGATCAAAACCATATCACTAGATTTATTTAAAAATATTTTACATAATTCAATGGACTTCATAAGTTACTCAGAATCCCATATACGCTCGTGTTGAGGTTCTAGTTGGATCTTAAACTTTTATAATAAAATTTTCACTAGGACCTCCAACTTCTCAATGGCATCACCTTTCATAAGCACTCCATCAATGAGTGTTATCTATCTATAAACAATCATATTATAGAGTGTGATAGTATTCATTCAATCCATTATTTTTACTTTCATCTAGAACTTGAGCTCTTCTAACTCCTATTCAATCCATCTCTTTTCACTACATCCCTCCTAAAATAGATCAGAAACTTGTTGTTTCTTTTTCTTAACCTGGTTCACATCAAAACCTTGTATAAAATTCTACCATGCAACTTCTAGATTATACTTGATAAGGTCCAAGCTTGATTAGGATGACATGAGTTGTTGAATATATACCTGGTATGTTTTAGGGAGATATGATTCTTTTGATGCTATAACTATTTTATCTGAGGGAAGCTCAAATTGGTGATCTTCATTAAATCCATCCATATATAAGGAAAGATAATTCCATGTTTTGTTGGTTGAGTCCTCTAGGGGAAAGCATTTTTGAATATAAATTTTTTCCTTAAGAACATCTTACTAAATTAGGCTCGAATGGTGGGTTCCTCACTAGGTGTTAACGGCTTCTACTCATCTTCATTAATGGGATTCTTCCTTTTATTATATCACACTTGAGGATATTGATTTATTTCTCCTCCTATTGTTGGCTTGAGGTGGCACCTATTTCTAACATAATTTTTATGACTTCCCCCTCTTCATCAATAATGGGTGTGTCTCAAGGGCCCAACTCTTCATGTCACACTATTGAGGATTCCTTCTCTAAATCTGGCTTGTCTTCTCTTTAAACCTTAGGGGAAGGTCCCATTTATGTAGGTTCCTCAAGGGTCATATTTCCTTTTATATCTTATATAACTTCTTCCATTGTAATACCTTGTGTAGATGTCCACTTAATGGGATCCAAGAATTTTTTTCTTCTCTTGCGGGTGGGCTTGGTCTCTAGGTGATGATGGGAAAATAATTTGTTAATTTGGTTACCATTATTAAGTTATTGAACTAAAATCATGCCCTTGATTCTATTATTTTATAAGTTTGGGTGGAGGGGGAAGCACTTCCCTTTCATCATCTTTACTTACCAATCAATGCCTTCTTTGTTATTGGAATTAACATATAATACAATAAATTAATTTGGTTCCCAACTAGAATTTGATGGGCATTGATATCAAATTCTTTATTCCTATTTTTCCATGTAGGCCTTATTTCTAATATATATATATATATATATATATATATATATATATATATAATTGACAAATATTTTTAGTCTTAACATTAATCCTATCAGCATCAATCTTCATTGGGCATGCATCAAATATCTAGTTTACCAAATTCATGAAGTAACTTTAACCATATAGACATATTTCTTTATGGCTCCATCCAAATATTCATGAGTAAGTAGTATTCATTAATGGTATATTTAGCTTCATACCCCATATATATGAACAATTCCTTAGGAATGTGCCACTCATTCCCAATGGCCTCTTTCAATCCATTGAACCATCCCTTCATCTTTAACTTGTGAGAGGTGGTAATGGTGTTGAAACAGATGAATAGTTTGAACTGATAAGATGAGGACTTGTTCTCAAGTGGATAGGCTCACTTTAGTACTCTTTGAATCTATTTAGGCACCCCAATCTCATCAAATACCAATAGAATAAAGATCACATCCAACTCAAAATTCTAATTGGGTAGATGATGGGTTGACTCTATATTTTTAATGACTTTCTAAATAAAGTAATGAGAGAATTTATACTTATGACATTTGGATATTTTATGCTCTATGTAAATATGTGACATATCTACCTCCTTCCACCTATCACCTCCTCCTAACTTGGCCATCACCAAGAATGTATTTATCTTGAGGTTAGGATCCTAAAGGGTAGTAATATTCATGGCATTGCCTTACTTATTATACTCCAATTCCACCACCATTTTCTCAATTTTTTCTTGGACATCCATGTCCCAAATAAAATCATAACCACTCCATTAAAGTCCTAAAACCCTATTGATTATATAGGTAGTGATCCATGTTTGATGCTATGTAAAATAAAAATAATCTTTATGGACATGTGAGATAAGGAACCTCACCACCTCCATGATTTTTCCAAAATAGGGTAGGTGGATGAGTTGAAACACTCTAACATCATTTAGACTATTAAAAACTTTGAGATCATAAATGATCTCATTTTAGGTGTTCTAGAAATCAACCCTGTAGTCATGCTAAAGATCTATTTTATTCTTGGGATAGAAATCATTATAGTCAAATACTTGGCAAGTTGACACTTTGTATTCCTAACTATTAGCACATATCACCATATCAGATTATTAAATTTATTCCATTATCATAGGGGGTGGAGAATATGTTGTATCCTTATTCTATGCCATTCATTTCATCTTTAGTTCTTCTCTAATGTAAGTCCCTATTATTAGGTTCTTTACTTGTAAACCAAACTCACTAAGATCTTCCTCTTTGATCAATATTGTATGTCTTCATGCACCCTCAATATCTTATTCATAAATCATAGACAAAGGTTCATTTCATTGGGCCTTTCACTTAGGTTGCATCACCCTTCAAGGATCCCAAAGGTTGAGGCATGACTGTTCAACTCTTCCAAAGGAATATGTGATTACTACTTTATAACACCTCATATTTCAAGATTAAATGTCCTTCAATGGTAGTATTTAAAGCCTACAACCTATAATTTCTCCCTTAGAGTTATCTCAATGTCAATCCTCTACCTTTCTCTATCTGTTGCAGTCCCCTTACTCTCTAGCTTCACATTAGACACTAAAATGCATTAAATACACCTTGAAAAGCTTTAAAATTATCTTAGAATGAGATCTATAAAAGTTATTAAGGCATCAATAATAAATTAATACAATTAAACCAATTAACTTATATATCCTTGAGGGTTTAATTGAATTTACTCTTCCACGTCATCATCCATCATCTCATGCAATAAATGCTTCAAATGACACACCATGATGTCTACTTGGCATGCTTACCATTATAATTAGCACTTAAAAAATTTAATACACCTATCCTATCCTTGGTATTTTAACAAAATTACATGTCATATGTGCTAAAATTTGAATTCTTACTAAAAATGATGGGAAATATATTGTCCATGGGGGTGGGAACTACTATCTCTTTAATTAAATACATTCCTAATAGTTTACTCTTGTCATTCTTTTCATCAATTTTCTAGTCATGAATTGTATCATGCATGATTTATTATCTTTATGTGTCTTTTTCTATCACCCCAAACCTTGTGCCATATTTTTATATAAATTTGTCTCTCTTCTACCGCATGGATTATCCCTATGCCATCAAAAAGGTACTTAGATAAAATTCATGAAAATTTCAGGCCAACAACCCATTCTAAACAAGATAAGAATTATATGAACATCCAAAATTCTAACCAATATCCTGTAATACAAGCTTGGGAGGATTCTTCAATGGAATATTGCCATTATACAGTTGATAATATTCCAATATTTTTGTAGAATGGGAACATACCCATTATAAAAAATATAAGAGTAATATGAACATCCACATAATTTCCATTTTCCTAAAAATCAAGTTTAGAGGAATTCTTTAGTGGAGTACTACCAGTATGTAGATTGATAGTGTACTCCAATTTTGTGTAAAATGGGCACATGCCGTTCTAAACAATATAAAAATAATATGAACATCAAAAAATTTAACCAATTTTCTATAACATGGGTTTAAAGGGATTCTTTAGTGGAATATTTCCATTATGTAGTTGATAGTATTCCAATTTAATGGGCACTTGCCCATTCTAAACAAGATAAAAATAATGTGAACATCTAAAATTCTAATCGATATTCTCTAACAAAATATTGGGGGGATTATTTAGTGGAGTAATAGACATACTATTATAAGGTGTAACCTTACAATGGTACATCAACATCAGACAGTTACATATGTTGTTTATCATATATTAAATTATACCTAACACCATCCCATGGAGAATTAAAATTGAACTGTATATGTATGAGGATGATGTGTCTAGTGATATTATGTATTATTTTAGGGTTGATGCACAAATTTGTGGGTTAAAAATAATGAAAGTCCCGTAACATTGAATTTTTATTTACAAAGGGCATACACCATTTTTGTAAATTTCTAAGGCTCAAGCTTTTGTTTGAGCCTCAACGACATACACCCTTTGTGGTTTACAAAGGGCATACACCCTTTACAAAGTAAAGGGTGTATGACCTTTTTAAAGGTCATTTACCCTTTGTTAAGGGTGTTCACTCTTTACAAAGCATAAAAGGTGTACGCCCTAATATTCATTTATCATATTTTTCAAGCAAAGAACCCCTGATTGAGTTCTTTTATTTTTTTCATCTTTTATTATTTTATAATTATAGATTGATGTATGTGATTTGGATTTTTATCCCAGTAATGAGATTCAACATTCAGATTGCTACATGTCAGGTATGTTGATTTTTATATTTTAATTTTTTCATTTATATTTATTTATTCAAGTAGGTATTTTCTTTTTAAGTTTGCATTATATTTCTTAAATTTCTTAAAACAACCTGTATTTTAATTTAAATTTAGATACATAAGTTCAATTGATCCATTGCATGATGAAAATGTTAGACAAAACCCCAAACAATTTGATTTTGCACAAGATGAAGTTCAATTATATCAACAATACAATTCCAAACATCAATAATTACAAATAATTATCAATGGTTTACATCACTCTTCATATGGTAGTTCACACATTTCACTTGCTGATACATTAGAGTCTATTTTTAATAAAGTGGGAAATGTGACTTCACAACTTGATGTAGTGTTGCATCGATAAGAGGCTATGAAATAGTTTTATTCTAACAAATTATCATATGAAGATGTGAAGAAAAAAATAACAAAAGAAGTAGTGTGTAGTTTGTTTGTTAAGCACTAAACCAACCAACCTCCACCAATGAATTTCAAACACATTAGTATTTATTGGTATATTTATAAGGAGATTAAAAATAACTTTTGGGATAGGTGGTGGATGGTGTTTGATGGGCCTCCATGCAACAATAATGAGGTTCCATTATATTTTTTGAGAAAACTATATTATGAGTTTATATTGTAATAAATTTAGGAGTATTTTGACATGAATTCCTCCCAAGGTAGGGGAGGTGGGTCTTCATTCAATATACTATAATTTTCATAACTAAGCTCAGATAAATAGAAGGATAATATCACATGCCTCTATTCTTACTATTTTTCATAGTAACATACAAATAGACACCATTGAAGTGGTTACTAGTCTAACACAAGTTATGATTAAACATGGTATGCATACTTTAAAGACTTATACTCAACCTATAGGTAGTGTTAGTGTTAGTCATGGTGTTGGTGGTAGTGGTATTGGTAGAAGTGGTAGTGGCGATAGTGGTTTTGGTGGTGTTGGTATAGGTGCTAGTGTCCCTCCTCCTACTAATGTTATAGTTTCTATGCATCATTTCACATAATATGGGAGGAAGTGTACATGACCTCCTACTTAGATGTAATATACATAAAGTACATATATGGAGACTATCTTGCCAGAATGTACACCAATTGTATATGACTCAATAGTGCATAACACTAGCATGCCAAATCATACACCACATGTAGATGTTTCATTAGTGCATAACACTAGCATTACAAACATTATACAAGATGTAGTAGCTTCATTGACTCCTATCAGGATACGCTAGGCTCCTATTGTAGAGGATTTATCAACTTTACCATCTATATTTGATACATAAGTTTAATTTTAATTATAGTTTGTTTATGTTTGTAAAATAATATTAAGTTTATTCTTTAGTATGTGTTTATTTAAGTGACTAATTTATTTGAATAAACTTGTTATTTATTGCTTGTCTAGATGATTTGTGATATTTTGGGTACGTCAACAAGCCTTGACTCTATTGTAGAGACAATAATTAGAATGGGTGTACCCTATACATAGGTTTGTAAAATTTTCAATTACATATTTATTCATGTACATGTTATTGTCCTTTGATATATATATATATATATATATATATATATATATATAATAGTCATAGATTTTTATCATGTTCATTGGAATCACACATTATTCATTTATTATATTTATAGATGATGATGGATGTTATGGGAACCCCTCATGGTGGATAACAAGTTTTATCTTATGTTGTTACATCAGAGAATCCATTATCTCCACAATAGGTCATAATTTAGGAACAAAGATTGGCGAGAACACATTAAAATTGTTTTTAGATTTTAAAAAATATATTTTATGTCATATTTACATAATTATATACACATAGATCTAATTATAAATATGGTCCATATTATTTCTCATCATAGGTGTATATGTAGTCTTGTAGCCCTAGATAACCATTTAGATGGAATACGGTGAATGTAAAATCATTTTACAAAATTTTATATTATTGAAAAATTTATCAAATTTTCAATATATAATTTTAATGCATTAATTTTTATATTTCATATGTTGTGCAAACACAATAATTTTCATCAATTGTCGATGAAATAATGGATGACTCATATGATGAGAGGAGATTATCTCCTCATATTGAGGCATCCAACACCCTCGACTCTATTTTTGTGCTAATAAAGCACAACTTATTTAGAGGAAATGAGGGTCAGGAGAGATATGGCCCACATCGTATGCCTATATGGTGAATTTTGTCTATGTACATGTTATGGTATACATTTTTTCTTGATATATGTTATATTATTTATGTTAAATTATGACAAAAAACTTTGTATGTATCACATATATACTATTCGACATTATGATTCCTTTACCTATGTGTATTTTCTATTTTGATCATTTAATGTTTACACATATTATTGGTTAATGATCATTATTACTTCATATGGAGTTAAAAAAATCACACTATTCTCTAAGTTAGGTGTTTTGAATAATTATGTATATTTTACATTTACATGTGATATTTACTTGTTTTATTTACATTTAATTACATATCAATTTACAATTGTGATGTTTAGGTGGACTTGGGATCAATTTCATGGACATGTAAATATTATAAATTTTACTTGAACATAAATGTTACGAGGTCTAGTGATGCACTTATGTATGTTGGTAAAAGATTCTTTAAAAGCACAACATATCATGTTGTCTACATTTTTATCCCTCATGTGGGATTTTAAGTCTTTGGGATTAGATGATATGTCATCATCATAAGTATTATTTATTTTTTGTGTGATATCTAGCTTATGAAATGACATGGTAAAAAATTCAAGGACTCAAGTATTCTTTATTTTTTGTGCGAGATCTAGCCTATGTAGGATCTTAGATGATATATTATGTTGTCTACAAATTATAAATCTGTTGTTATTTAAATTATTTAAATAATTTTAATCCATCTCATATCATGATTTAATTATCATATTGTATACATTTTATAGGGATTCTTTCCACTATTATGTATAAGATTGACATTCATGTTGTCTTTTCCCTAATCCATTTTTTGGAGAAGTCACTACACACTACTATTTTATAATTGAAACTCCAACTCTAGTAATCAAATTTTTTATTCTTCTATTAAAATATTTTAATGAATAATATAACTTTATTTGATTTATTTTTCATGTTTACCATTTTATGGGACATGAATATCAATAATTTTTTTGATACAATTTTGTCAATATCTGATAAGCATTTCTATCTAGCTCATTAATATAGAAAAAATAATATTGCATTTACAAGTAACTTTATTTTATTTGATTAATTAGAAATTTTTATAGATTTATAATATTTATTACACATCTTACAAAAAAATTTCATAATTTGTTCCTTTCACTTTCATCATTTGGGAGAATATTTGCAAGATGCTTTGTTTACAAGCACACAGTAGATTTTTTAACACCATTACAACATCAATTTGGTGTATAAGAACCATGAGGGCTAGAGGTGATCAGTCAAATATTACATCTACATAGATGAGTCCTCTAATAAATCCCAAGATTATTTTATCTAACTCAAGATAGATGAGACATGGTAATGAGGTTTCTCTCATGGCCAAATGTTTTAGAACAAGCCAAAAGTTGGTTAATGGGGGTTGTATATTCTAAATCGTCAGCCCAATCGATGAACCATCTATGTGGACACATTATTATGGGAAATTTTAGGCTATAAAAACCTTTTTACTATCTTATTTATGCCCTAGGATTGAAATATGAAGTTGGTCAAAGGCATCCCTTAAGATAATTCATTCGTCCTTGAGTGTGCAAAATGTGTGAACTTCAATCGCACATTGCATGAGAACAATAAGGGATAGATATTATCCATTATATCATACATGTGCATGGATGACTCATATAATAATTACTAGGAGTATTTTATATAAATAAATATATATGAGACATGGTAATAAGGTTTCTCTCATGGCCAAATCTCTTAAAACAATCCAAAAGTTGGTCAATAGGGGCCGTATATTATGTCTCATTAACCCAATTGATGAACCATCTATGTGGACACATATAGATAGGAATTTTTAGGCTATAAAAACCTTTCTAAAATCTGAGTCAAGCCCTAGGTTCAAAATTTGTAGTTGCTCAGAGGCATCCCCTAAGAGAATTCACTCATCTTTGAGTGTGTAAAATGAGCAAACTTCAATCATGCATTGTAGGAGACCCATGAGGGATAGAGATTAGCCATAAGATCCTAAACATGTATGAATGAGTCCTCTAAGAAATATTAGTATTATTTTATCTAAATAAATATAGATGATATGCGGTAATGAGGTTTCTCTTGTGGCAAAATCTCTCAAAATGGGTTAAAATGTTGGTTAGCAGGGGCCATATATTCTAAATTATCAACCCAATAAATGAATAATTTATGTGGACACATCTAGATAGGAATTTTTAGGTTATAAACACCTTTTTACAATCTTGGTTAGGCCCTAGGATAAAAATTTATAGTTGGTCAGAGGCATCTCTTAAGAGAATTCACTCATCCTTGAGTGTGAAAAATGAGTGAACTTTCATCATGTATTTTAGGAGAACCATGAGGGATATAGATGAGATATCAAATCATACACATTTATGGACAATTCATTTACAAAATCTCAAGAGGATTTTATATAACTCAAGATGGATGAGATGTGGTAATGATGCTTTTCTCATGGATACATCTTTTAAAATGAGCCACAAGATGGTTAGTAGAGGCCATATATTTTGACTCATCAACCTAATCAAGAAACCATCTATGCAGACACATCTAAATGGGTATTTATAGTATAAAATGATATTTTTATAATATTATTTAGGCCTAGAGAGTGAATTTTTATTTGGTTAGAGGCATCCCTTAATATAATTCACTCATCCTTGAGTGTGCAAAATGAGCAAACTTTAATGACATGTTGCCTGAGAATCATGAGGACTAGAGATGAGTCATCAGATCCTACACACACATGGATGAGTCATATATAAAATATTGGGAGGATTTACTCAAGATGGTTGATAATGGTAATGAGGTTTCTCTCATATCCAAATATCTCACAATAGGCTAAAAGTTGGTCAACAAGGGCCATATATGCTAACTCATCAACCTAATTGATGAATTTACATATGATAATGTAATAGGATGAAATTTTGGTATATATATGAAGATGAAAATCCATGAGAGTATCAAATATTATCTTTTAGAGGATTTTATTGATAATTTTGTTAGTGGGCTCATCTTGGACATTGTATTGTGGATGATAGGTTTTGGAAAATATGTGGGATATTTTGAATTTATCACATATCTATTTAACATATTTATTTTTTAAATTGATACCATTAAAATAAATTATAGTATGGGGAAATATAAAACCAAAAATGATTTTATTGAGGTTGAACTTGAAAATAGTGGTTTTTGTGACATTAATAAGAAGCATGGATTCTACCCATTTGGTAACATATTTAGTATTCATGATGATAAAAACATGCCCATCCTATGATATAGGTAGTTTACCTATGATATATAATCCCCACATGGAGAATGGCCAATGAGATTCCATAACTTGGAGATCAGATTGTGGTGAATGGATTAGATCATCATGAAGTTGGAAAGGATTACACTTTTTATAAAATCTGATAGAATCCTTTTCAAGAGTAGGCCAAAAGTATCCCATACATAAGAAATTGTGTGTTGTATCATGTTTAATATAGTGAACACCAAAAATTCCCCCATGTTATTTTTAAAGGAGATGAGGAACCTCTTATTTCATTACATAACAAAGAAGGGTACTTTTGGCATAGTAATAATAAAGGGTGTTATATCAAAAGATATATTTGAAATCCTATTTGTAAATTCAAGTATTTTCATGGGAATATGTATCCAAAGGATAGGTTTGGAGAGGTTTAAATGATGTCATGGTGATTTCATGGATGTTTCCATGTGATTAGATGAAATGTGATGATAGTTTATGTGACAATGATAAAGTGTACAATGTTCTTTTCCTAGTATGATTTAAGTTAGATTGGTTAATCTTCTATTTTGGAATGGTTAGAGATGATTAGGGATGAATCTAAAATGTTGATCATGTTTAAGAGGTACCATAATAAGTTTTATATTCTTTGAGTTATTATGTGCATGAGTATATTTCATCTAATTGATCATTTTTTTCATCTAGACATTATGGGACTAGTGGTAGAAAATCTGAGTAGGTAGTTTACTAACATCATAATTTCCATGTGTGGATGAGTCGGGGGGAGTTGGTCATATGGTTATGATCACATTAGTCTATATTTTCTATTGATATATTTTAGGTGATTTGATGAAGTGAGACAAAATATATGTAAGTGAAAATTTAGTCTTTTAGGTAGTTTGACAATGTTTTCCCATACTTAGCCAAATTTGCATGTGGTAAGAAAAAGCTGAGTAAGAATATTGATGAATTTATATTTCATACATGTAGTATTTATAGAAGGAGTTGATCATATGTATTTGTTCATTTTTGTGCCTAGTTTATTTTGATAAATTTTAGGTCATGCGATAAAGCACATCAAAATATATGCATGTGCAAAGTTGGCCTTCCAGGAAGTTCTAGGCATAATTGGCTCTGTGGTAGAAAAATCTAAATGAGTAGATTAATGGTGTTATATCTTACACATGAAAAGGTTATAGGAGTAGGTTAACACATTAATATATTATAATATATGATTATATCATATGGCTCAAGTTTTATATTGTGAGATTGAGCAAGGAAAAAGTTATTAAGGATTAAAGATGGTATTCTAGGAAGAATGCAATGGTCCTTGTACTTAGCCAAATTTATGAAGGGTAAAGACCAAGATCAAAGGAGATAAAATGGTTCATAAGCATTCATAAATATAAATATAAATGGAGAATATTAATTCAAATAGGTTAAATTTCTCATTAGTTAACAAATTTAAAGACCAAGCTCCTTACAAAAGGATCAATAGAGTGTGTTTGTTCCAAGGTGTTAAGAAACAGTAAAATGAGGACAAGTGCTCAAAGTTTAACATTAAGTAGATGTAAAGACCAAGATTATTCTAAGATATAATGGTAATTATATGTTCATACATATACATATCAATGGTGTATATTAAGTGATATGATTTCAATGTGTCCAATGTTTAACACAAATAAAGACAGAGCTATGCACATGAGATCGATAGAGTGTATTAAGTCAAATAGCTAAGATGGAGATCAAATGATTAGAGATGAAAGGTAAAGGTTGATATAATTTAAGTAACATCAATGGTTCATGTTTAATTTGAGATTTGATGACATAATATGAGGACAAAGTGTTCAATGTTTAACTATAACTATTGGGATTTGAATTTGCAAAAGAAAAATTAGTGCTTTGTATTTTGTCCATAACTTTTGATCCAGGATGAATTTTTTATTGATTTAAAAATAAAATTTGTATAGGAATAAAAGGAAAATATATTGAACCTAATTAAATGTATTGAATGTTTATACAATCAAACTTATTAATCTTTAATGTTGACTATGTGTTTGATGTTTGTTTATTAAGAACTTGAAAAGGACATGTGAGCTTGTTCTGATGGTATTTCAATGTCTCATGATGATTTATGTATTTTTTAGTGTTTTAAACTCCATTAAGATGATATATGTGGTATTTATAAGTTTTACCAATTTATATTCAATATGAACAATTGCTAATAAGTTGATTGTGTGTTCGTTCACAATGTTTTTGTGCACAAGGTCATTATTTGAGTTGATTGAGCATATGAAAAGGTGAGTAGAGATGATTATGATAATTTTAAGATATCTAAAAAGTCATGTGTAGTGGGCTTATGTAATTTAAAGTGGTCCTATGTTCTTTTTTTCTTGATGAAGTGCTAAATGGGTGAAAAGGTCTCCATGAGACCTATAAGGCTACAAGGGGCCTAATTGAAAGGTGTAGTTTCTTAAGGGTGCCCCATAGATGATATGGATAACCTTTGAGGATGGTATTTATTTGTGTCTTGATGTGATATAATCCTTAAGGGATAAGGCATGTCTAATGGCTGACCAAGATAGTGATGTTCATGAATTCTCTATAAATAGTAAAACCAAATGTGATGGGTTGTAAATTTGGAAGAGGAGTATGCATATGTGAGTTGCGGAGTGAAGGAGAATTAGAGTGCCCATTAGATGATTTTGTGAGTATATCAGATTGAGGAATGTGTGTATGACCTATGTTTCATGTTTTTGATGTCAAAATAGTACTCTTTTAGGTTGAAGATGAGTGAAGAGGTTTAGGGTGATCCAAAAGGATGTTTTGGATGACTTAAGTGTGAATGAAGAATAGATGTTATCGGTATGATCTTGGTGGCTGATTTGAGAGATAGATAAAAGTGTGGAATATGTGTATGACCATTTTTTAATGTTGTTTATATAGTGATAGAGTTGTTACTAGGGAGTGAAGAGTGATCCAAAAGGTGGCTTTGTATGCATTGAGAGTGTAGAGTTGAAGAGAGATAATATACTTTGTATCTCCATCAGATTGGTAGGAAATCAATGTTTAGGAGATGTTTCATTCATAGGTGTTTTTGTGTCTACTCAACATCTAGGTTTTGCATCCTCCTTGCAAGGTGAATATTGCTAAAGGTCTAGTTGTTGTTGTAACTCAACTAGACAGGTGTAGTAACTCCTTGTGGGATTGCAATCTCACTAAAATAAGGGATGGTAGTTTTTTGATTAGTTAATGATGGTATAAATTGGTTCTTATTATTATAATATAGTATTCCAATTATATGTTTCAAGGGGTTTTTTCCCCCAAGAGGGTTTCCCACATATGTCATGTATTATGTGCTTGATCTTACATTGTCTCTCTGATTCATTGATATGAATGATGTATATGCTTCATGAATGTATGTAATGAATGATTAAGGGTTTGAAAGAATTGGAATTGAAATTGGATTATTTGGGCTCACTGATTCACTCCCCTCTCAATGATTATACCTCCAATAGTTTGATGCTAAAGGAATTGGACAATGTTTTTACACCATCATCTATGTTGAATGATGGCAGTCTCAATATGATAGATAAGTGAATCTTGTGGTTGGATCTAATATGGGAAATTTATTATTTGAATAATAAATCTATAATTAGTGAGAACTTTGTGTGGATTAAATATGGGTGCTAAAGAAGCAAGTGACTCAGTGATAGAGTTTTGATCTTTAGGGATAGGCTCTATATTCAAATAAGCCAATTATTTAACAAATGTAGTGTTTATTTAAGGATAAGCAATAATATTTTCACTTTTACATTGATAAGCACTATTAAACTATTGGTAAATGATTTGAGAGTCACCCAAAGTGTGCAACAAGTTTTATTCTCATGCCTAAGATTTATGATTCATATTCCACCATGTTATTAGTGACATTGAATGTAACTCAAAATGCCAAAGGGACAATTTTCCATTATTAATAGTGAGTATACAACCTACCCCAATTCCTTGGAGACATTTGTTTCCATAAAAATAAAGGGTCCAAGTATCTTTCTATAGTTCAAAATGGATTTTAGGAAGTTATTTGATGATTATATTAGATTTAATAGTATTGGGAATGATGTAAGAATATTCTTGATTACTTTCTTATAAACTAATAGTGAGGTTATGAAATTAATATTTAAGAGATATATCCTAATTAATACCTTCAATATATAGTATATTATTATTGGGGAGACTATCTTGAAGATGATTGGTAGAAGGTATGGGCGTTGCTACAAGTTGGTCAAGAATGAATTATCCTTTGAAAGTTTTTATGTGATGATGTAGAGAACAAATTCCATTAAAATAACCATCCACTTGCCAATTTTGCCTCCAAGGAGAAAGGATTTAGATAAAAAGTGATGAATAATGTCATAATTAACTATGACATAAGTTGTTTGATAAATCATGTAATGATAAATGTTTTAAGATATGAAATAGGTAGCGAGGAAATCATGTTCTACTTTGGTATATATTTTTTTGTAATTGATGAAAACTCAACTAATATAGTAGATAGCATACTCTTCCAATATAATCCTTTTGGGAAAGCATTGCCCCAATTAATATGGGTGTGGAAGAAGTGTATAAAATTAATGACAATCATTGGAAGGTAGATGAAGGGTTGGTAAATGGAGTAATGATTATTTCATATTGTCAAATGATTTCTAATAAGGATTTATCCATTAGAGAACATTACCTTTCTTAATAAGGGAGTTAATAGAGTAAATGTGATAATATATTTTGAAGATAAATAAATCATTGCATTTCCCCAAGCTTACCAAAGTAAGTACAAACATCTATAATGGAATGAGGAATAGGAATGTTGATAATAGCATTGATCTTGGTGGGATCGACATAAATACCATGAAAAGAGACTAATAACCATAATAATTTACTAGATGTGATGCCAAAACACATATGTAAGGGTTTATTCTAATTTTATATTTGATGAGTCGATTTAAGATGATATTAAGATAAAAAAGATGCATTTTTTGGCTTTTGGATTTGGTGATGAGATCATCCACATAGGTTTCCACAATATTATGTATATGGTCATAAAAAATGTGGATCATATCCCATTGATAGGTATCTCCAACATTTTTAAAATCAAAGGGAATTTTAACATAGAAATAAGTGCCCCATTTCATGGTGAACATTGTCTTATATTGATCTTTGGGGGTGATATGAATTTGATTATAGAAAAAACCATCTATAAGGGATAAAATTTCATATCAATTAGTGGAATATATAATGACTTATATTGAAGGTAATAGGAATTTATCCTTAGAACAAGCAAGATTGAGATTATGAAAATAGATGCAAATACGAATGACCATGGTGAATTTTTTATGAACAGGGAAAATGTTGGAGACCCATTCATAATAGTCCATGGGTTTGATAAATCTAGCATATAAAAGTTTAATAATTTCTTTATGGCATAAGTTGGAAAATTCATGGGGAAACTTCCATTGTGTTTTTCAAAATGGGTTTGGCATTAGGATATGTGATTATGTTATGTACTAAGACACTAGGATCTATGTTAGATGTGTCCTCATATGACCAAATGAAATTCTCAAGATATTTTATAGAAAATAATCTAAATTTGTCATGTTTAGTTAGAGTGAGTTCTCTAAAAACTATTATAGGTCAATGGCATTAGGGGTTGCCATAGTCAATTCTTATAGTTAACTCAATAAGCATAACAATTCCATCTTGAAAATGATATGGTGCATTAGGAATAGAGGAAATGGGATTAGATTTAAGATCAATGCTTGTAATGAAGTTGTTAAAATGAGGGGATTTTTTTTCTTGAAATTCCTAAGTTTGTGATGTTACCAAGGAAGCTGAGGTTCTCGAGCATGGTGTAATTCAAGGATGGATTAATCACTAGGTATCATAGGTAGAGGTCCATAATATTTCACATCTACTTCAAGTTCAATAATTTTATTACCATGGAAGTTATATTTAGAATGTATCTAGTGTACATCTATAGCCTTAGCATCGAGGGTGATCTCAAGATTTGGTGGAATTGTAGAAGAAGGTAAATTAGATTGAATTGGTGTATATTGATCATTATTGATGGGAAAAGGATTAGGTAGAATAATCGATTTGATAAGAGGAATATAAGGTTTCCTAAGTTTTGAATATGTGATGGTTAATTTTTGTTCAACCACCTAAATAGTATCAAGAAGTGGATAATTAACTAGAGTTACATGACCTTTAGGTTCTAACTCAAAATTGATGGAAATGATATGAACATCATGATTAAAATCACGTATTTGGGATAATTTTTTTTGAGAATGTTGAACATCCAAGTCTCATGATTGAGCTTGGGCCATGATGTATTTATTATCATAATTTGGAGAAATAATACATGTTTGTGACTCAAAAGTAACTACATAAGGTGGGACACCTAAATAACTAAATTTGCATGATGATATAATTAAAGGATCTTGAAATAATGTAGCCACTCTTTAATCATTACATGTGAAATCATCTTCTGTATAAGATAATCTATGGGCATTACATAGAGGAGGGAAATTAGTGATTTTAATGATAGGAGGGATGGTACAATCATGAGGTAATAAGGATGGAGGTAGCCACTCCAAGATGTAAGGAAGTATGTTGGTAGTATTGCATGTATTTTTCAATTAATTAGGCTCATTATCGTTAGAGTCAAAAAGAGTGACATGTAAATCAGATTCATATTGACAAATTTAGGTAAAGGGGCACTATTAATCTTTGAAATAGTGGGAATCTAGTATTGAGATTTAGGATTAGGAAGCTAAATACTCCATGGGTTAGGATCAACCTCATTTTTATACCATTGTCCATTATTAATGAACTTGATACATTGGCTTTTAGAAGAGGTGATAACACTCATGTGATGAGTCCATGCATGTCTAAGGAGTATATTTTAAGATAATGCTAAATTGAGGACCATAAGTTTAGTATGTATAGTTTTGGGTCCAATAATAAAAGGGAGCCAAATAGAACCAAATAACTTTTGATTGGTCTTATCAAATTGATAACATGTTAGTGATTTTTCTTGATATGATCTTTTTTGTATATGAGTTGTTAAATGAGCCAAAGAGATGTCACATTAATGTCTAACTCTTCACCTACTAATACTTTACAAATGAGGGTGGCATAAATTGTTATTTTAATAAATAATGGTGGATCATTAGCTCGAAAGAGGATCATGAGAAGATTGTTCCTCTTCTAAGGGATATGGTTATTTGATTTCTTAGATTTATTACATTAGGAGCTTACAATGATAAGTAGAGGTAAGAACTAACTCCATGAAAGTAATTTTTCAAGGCATAGAGTTGAGTTTTTATAAGAATTTCTAATGAGCTTTGGAAGAAGAAGAATTAGAATGAGGCTTAGAAGGTAAAATAGGTTTAGGAGGAAGAGAAGTGGTTAGAGGTTTGGAGGGGGGAGGTGGTTCTTCATTGGTTTCCAAATATAATTTATTAGTAGTAGTATCTTTGATAAGTTTCTCTTCTAAAGATTATTTCTTTGGTTTGGTGACATAAACTTTGTGGGCTAGTTTGCATCAATAATTGAACTTAGCCACATGGCTTTATTGGGAATTGGTGTAGTATTGATCATAATTGATGTCAATTTCACAAATATCCATTTTTTTTAGGGTTAGATGTAGATAAATATTTTGGGTTGTTAGAAGAAGAAGCTTTGGAAGCTTGTTTCTTTTGAGAAGAGTTAATGTAATATTGATGACAAAATTTTATCATGGCATCATGATTGAATGAATCCCAAGCATAAAAGACATGGAAAATTTTGTAAGTCCTCAACATGTTTTGTGGGAATGACCTATATTGGCATGGAACCAACAAAAAATTTTAGGATCATACCATTTACGGGGATTATTGGGTACATGAATGGTTTAGAGGGCACTAAAAATTGTTTCATTTGTTACATAGTTAATGGTGTATGAGAAGGTAAGGGATTTATTGCTTCAAGTACTCTTGGTTTGGGTTGAGGATGATTTTTGGTTATCACATTGGTTTAATGTTGAAAATTTCCCTTTAGGATGTAATTATTATGTTCAAACTATTTCATTAATAAGTCTTGGTGTTTAGCTTGCTCAAGAGCATCATTTAATGTTTGGGGAGCAAAAATTCAAACCTTGTATTGGAGTGAAGGTGTTATTATTATTATAAATATTTTAAAAAATTTATCATCAATCATGTTTTGATCACCCTCATGATTTTAAGATTTTTATATTTTGATAAAATCATGAGCTAATTTGGTAGGGGATTGCTTAGCATTGATGAAATGACTAAGGTATTTTTTAGGAAGATCATTGTGTTGGAATTATTTAACAAGAGGATTGAATAAATCCCTACTATTTGCCATATAGAATGTTACAATAGTTGGTTATACCATTATAATACATCACTAGTGAAGTTTTTATATAAAATTTTTGTTTTGGTAAAATAATTATTTTGGATCCACTCTTTATAGAGATTACCAAATGCCTTAATAAAATATCCAGGGCCTTTAGTCCCATCATAATTAGTATTTGGAGATATATTACCAATATCAATATAAATAATGAAATGGGCTAAAGGATATTTTTGGATGGGTTGAAGCATCTTATTTTTTAGGATAGGTTGGGTGATGACATTACCTGTGACATCTCTAAGAGGTGGAGGAATAAAATTTTGTTTTTTTTGAGGGAGATGAAGGGGAGGGTGATTAGACATCTTGATCAAATGATGTTATAATTACATCATTTATGAGGTGTTATATGTTTGAATTATGTTTATTTTTTTCACTCTTTGTGAAAGAAATTGAGTTGTATGAATTGGTGGGTTAGTGTTTGTATGAGGATTCCCTAAATTGGTATTAGGGGTAGGGCTGTTAAGTGGTAGATTCCTTATGGGGTTTTTGGATAGGCTTGTATCAATTTAACACACATTATGGTGAGATGTTTGAATTTGGGAATTATATTTATAAGTTTTAAAAGGATCTAAACCACTAATTTCATCTATTGGAGTGATTTAAACCATGTTGTAATCATAATATGAGGGAGGAGAAGAGGTGATCCAAGATTGAGTATCCTCTTTGGAATTAAATTTAAGAAGAAAAGAGAATCAATTATACTGTCTAAATGGATTTAAGTTGTCCAAATATATTATGATAGAGAATTCCATGATGCTTGAAGAAATAATTTAAGATCAAGAAACAAGAACAAAACATAGAGACATAGTCATCTAGATAGAGAATATCTTCGACTAACATGTACATAATTGACTGAGTCAACAAAGTATGTGAATAAAATTTAAATAATAGGAATACAAAAGGACATAGTTGATCTTATCAACTACATGTTGCAAAGGAAAAATTTAAAATAGGCTCAGAGAGATACATTGTTGTATGTGTTGATAGTGTACTGCAGATGAGGAAACTAAACAAATGGGAAAGATACATAGTTAGATGGGTCAACTATGTATTTAAAAAGGGGGAATTGATCAAGATGATAAATACATATTCATGGCGAGCAACCATCTAATTAATTTAAATAATATTGATAGTCTAGAAGAGATTGTATTGATAGGGATGATAGTGTTCTAGAAATAGAAAAATATTTGTAAGATAAATATCTAGGCAAATTAAATTAAACACACAATCAATTAGATCAATCCGATTGATCTAATTAGAACACACAACATAAACCTTGCACCAATGTTATCTAACGTAAATTTTGAAATACACAATAAAATGATAAAAGAATAAGCAACAACTTGAAATTAAATGCTAACTAATTAGTCATTCTTAAGTGTTATTAAGTTATAATGAAATTTGAATATAATTTTATTATAATTTGGTTATAATAAGGAACTAGAAATAAATCTAAGGATGGTTTCAGAAATTTTACACTAAAAAGGATCTATATTGTGGTGATGGTACTATCTTAGTATTAGGGCCTACCCCCTCACTTCATAATACTATAGTGATAAGGGTATTGGGTGCTTTGACAACATAAAACATCAATTACATATTTATACTTGGCCAAAAAACCAAGTTGGCTTCTCCCTTGGCAATAAAATATATGTAGGTAGACTTGGGAAGACAAATGTTTAATGTTTTTATATGTATAGTGGTTTGGAAGTATGTGAAAAAGATAAAAATAGTGAATAAAAAGGTAATTTTATAAACCACATAATTAATATATTTTTGTTACTCTAAGTATGTAAGAAACTAAAAGGAAATGTGAATTAATTACTATAAAAAAATTTAATTCCTTGACTGTTAAGAGTACATAATCGGTTTAGGTGAGACTATATGCAAACAATACAAAATAGAGTCAAATGGGTCATTACTATTATGTAAAATCAATATCTAGAAGAAGATAATGGAATAGGTTCACTATGTTTATAGGATAAAAAATAGGCTATAGAAACTATGTTGAGCTAGTTGAGCTAGTTGGTTGTAGGGCTTTAGTTTTACATATTGTAAAACTTGTGAAAAATAGTTTTGAAAATGAAAAAAAGAAATTAGAGATTAGATAAGAATGAACCTTGATGGGTTTTAAGATTTATACATTGAAAAATTTTATGCTATGATGCTCAAATATTGATTCAAATACTATGATAATAGATTTGACTAGTTTGATGGAGTTTGTAAAACCTATGCGCTAAAAAATAAGTTGCAAATAGATTCAACCAGATCAATTATGTTTATAAACCTATATATTAAAATAGGATAATTATGAACAAAGTAGAATGGTTCAAATATGTATGCAAATATATAAATAATGAAGAATATTGTGTTGATCTAATCAATCTAATCACCTATATTTGGAGAACTACACAAACAAAACAATGTCATTTTGGATTGAATATATGATAAACCTACATACAAATTATTATGACTATATCAATAGGTTTGATACAAAACTAAAAAAACATAAATATATAATATAATGATAAAATGATAGTGTGAAAGAAAACCTATAAATTTTAGATTCACATCAAGTTCACTAGAATGTATACAAAGGGAAATGCAATTAGTCTATTAATCAATCCTAGATTGAAGAAGATAAATCCTACTTACACTTCTCATTATTGATACATTACATATCCAAGGTCATGGATAAGATGGATCCACTATACCTAACCAAGGGATATATTACCACAATAACATCACTAGAGACGGTTCCAAATCCTATAGTCAAGCAACACTATGAAATGACCCTAGCTCTAGCTAGGTTTTATGTTTTCATATTCACTAATTAAATGACATGTAAATAAAAATATAATCTAGTTCTCACCAAACATTTTTGTCAGATTAAAATGGGGGTAATAAACACAAAAAGTAAACATGCATAAGAGAATCCTAATTAAGTTATGTATAGGTAAAACCCTAATGCATGCAAAGAGAAATCTATTCAAAATCCATTACTTATGCTACTTATATCTACTAAAATAGAGGAGTAAAGCTAGAGGTACTTATATCAAATATGAACCCATCAAGACTCAATCTCTCCCTTGGCCAAAGGTGATTTTAAATATGTTTTTTTGGTTTGTAAGGATCACTAAGAAAGGCCTAAGCATCTAATACTTTTCCATAATACAATATTCTTCTCAAAGTATAAACCCTAAGCAATAACTCCTCAATTAAAATGGTGGAAGAGTAGATTGTAAAGAAGCACAAATGAATAATCAAATTTGTTCTTTCTCTAAGAAATGGAGATTGAATGTGTGTGTGTGTGTGTGTGTGTGTGTGTGTGTGTGTGTGTGTGTGTGTGTGTCTATATATATATAAACCTAAACCTTTTAGAAATTTTAGTTCATAGGGTTGACCCAATCGACTCTGTATTATTAATTGATAAAAAAACAAGTTAGATCCTAGTCTAGGTTATCTAGAGCTAACCTAGACCTATAATGTTCTCTTAAAAATTAGGATACATGGTCAGCCTAGGATGATAGTTTAATGTAAAATATAAAAAATTGTTTCTAGGCTTAGGCATGTGATAATGAAGGAGGTGTAATGCTTGAAGTGTGAAAAAGAGGAAGTAAATATTAGGGAAGTACATAAGAGAAGGTTATATAGATAACAAGTGGTGGTATAGGGGATAACAATCCTACAAATCACCAATGTTCTTCCCACCTCTTTCTTAGTGCACCCTTTAAGGCATGCACTTAGAGAGATTGAGACTCGATTGGTTCTTTCAAGAGACAAAGCATCAGTAATTGATAAATTTTGAAAATATTATGTATATATAGTCTCCAAAGGGGATGTAACATGGTTCAAGTAGCAATACGCATTAAAATTGGTATTTATGTTTTATAATTTGTTAGTGCCATGGTATATGTAGCAATAGTATTTGTTTTTAGTGAAAAGGGTTTAAAAACATAACCCATATCCCCATTAGAAATATTCTATTGTAATGTGTTTAAAGGGAGGGTTGTTGGTATATGGGTATAACCCATGGTTGTAATATCACAATCAGTAGATGTACTTATTTAATCATCTATGTTTTTTGATTGTTTAGTTTATAATATGTTTCTTAGGATTTAATCAATAAGTTCAAGTTTTTGATGAATACTCTCATGAAATAATGTAATTTATTTCACTTGATCATGATATATTTTATCATGCTCATTAGCTTCATTACGCTCATGGTTTTAGTTATCTTAATCTTTTTCTATGACAACATCATTAGTGCGTTTCTCATTTTCAATATTTTTATCAACATGATCCATACGATTATGTCCTTCATTGATTTGAGACAACTTAGGTTGTGGATGGGAAGCTCAATGTGTTTAATAGGCACACCTCTGAATCTAGGGCTATGTCTAGGTTGCTTGTAAAATAATATAAGTAGGAAATGAAAGAGTCTAATAATCTAAAACATATATTGACTAAAAACCTTAGGAATCAAATATTTTTGTATTCATATGAATTAGGTTCACCATATTTTTAACCCTAAATTTTGGATGTGGATCTTATTTGGGTAGATAGGGTTAAAACTATAGAAATGATAATGCAAAAAGGTGATAACGAAATCTACAACATGCCAATTAAATTATAAACTTAGATATAATATATATTAAATTAATTAAATTGAGATAGACTAAAAATTATAAGTAAAAATATGAATGATATCGAGATAAGAAAAAAAATAATGTACTTATTTGGTCCTAATGTTAACTTGGTTTTAGAATGGGACATGTAGGAAGCAAACTAGAAGAAGATTATAAAATAGTCACCAAATTTTGGATTGAGTGTATCTAGAGCCATGGATACTAGTATCATCTTTGGACATTAGTGTTGATGATACTATTTGAATTAGACATAGGTATACTATACATAATACCAACTTTAAAAGGATATGACCATATGGATGATTTTGTGTGTGTCTTCACCTTTGGGACATGGACTACCGCTCTTCATGAAATGGAAAAACACTAGTTCTTCACCCTCATAGTGACCTTAAAAAAATATATTATTAGGTACATGGTGTAAAGTTGATCCCAAAAACCCCTATATCAATGAGTGTTTCCTACATAGCTAATACTCTAAAGAGGTCCTCAGACTAATGTAGTTCTCCCCTAGGTGTTGGATTATTTGTGAATCATGCAATATATTGAAATCAAGTATAATAATGACCTAGCTTGTAACTTGGAAAATATAGCTCTTGGGATACTCTTTTATTATTTAATACATGTGTATGTGTTTTTCTTATGATTGATGTGAGAATAAGGTAAAATAGGAAAGTTTTTTCTTTATTGAATGTTTGATTGAATTATTTGATAAGTTTCTTTGGTCTGTGCTAGGTGAGGAATGAATGAGGAGTCATTATAAATATATACCACTCCTATCAAGAAATATATCACATTAAATCACTTAGGATAACCATTATGATATGTTAAATTTTTAAATTAGATGAATTTAGGGCGTTAAGCACCTATGCCACGTTAGGACACTAGAGTTGATGGAGGGGTTTGGGACTAATGCTTGTGCCATGGAAGTTAGAAAATAGGTACATGCCCATAACTTATAGGGGCATAAGATAATCATATTTTAATAATTCTAAGTAAAATAGAAGATTTGGGTTATGAACATAAGACTATTTAGACTAAGAAATAGGCCAAATGGAACAAGATAGATTAGATGTGATACTTACAAAAGTAAGAAAGGTATATAACTGAGAGGAACAACTAAGGTTTAATTTTTCCAAGTGTACAAGAGAAAAGTTATATATAATTTATAAATTCCATCTACATCAATAAATAATATTTATATTGTTCTATTAATTTTTAGAATGTTATAGAGTTAAAATAATAATAAATAGTTCTCTTGTTCATTTTTGATAGAGAGATCTAGTGGGGTTATAATGAGTAGCCTTAATGAAATTTTATATGACAATATTTAGAATAACTTCAGTAATTGACTTGAAAATATGTGCAAGAGATCCACTATGTAATGTATCAATTTAAAATTTTGACCATTGGGAGATAAGGAAACACTAGGGGATAAGGCTATAATGTGGCCCTATATGGTTAGTGTGGACTTGTCCCTGAAGACCAGTTGTTGGTAGGGGAAAGTCTTAAAAGAGCATGACGGTTGAATAGGGATGAATTAAACTAAGATATGGATGTTTTTATGATATTTTATATGCTTAAAGCACCATGAAGGCTATCTTATAGATTACAAGATAGTGAAATGGAAGATAGACCAAGTAAGGGTAAGGATGTCAAAAATAAACATTGTCAAGAAATCAATGATTAATTTTATTCATATAAAATAGGAAATGTATTAATGAGCATCTATAAACTAAGTAATAATTATGACAAAAAGTGCATGATGTTTTTCATGGCAACACAAACAATAATAAGAGTGTGATAAATATTTTGGCATACTTAAGTGCAATAAATAATCCTAGATCTATCCACACATAGCAAATGGATTTAAATAATCACACATGATGTGATGTCCATGATGCACACAATAAATCACATGCAATAAATCTAAATGTCACATAAGGGTCAAGGCCACATACAATAAACAATAAGTTGTCACACAAGGGTCAAAATCACACACAATAGACAATAAATGTCATAAAAGGCTTAGGGCCACACATGATGGACATTAAAATGTCACACAATAATAAAATTCAAAAAGATAATAAATTATATCATCAATCATGCATCGAATAAGAAAGGCTAATGTATATAATCAATCTATTTCATCATCACATATATTAAATATAATATTTAATGAAATATAAATCTAAGTAATATGAGACATAAGAAGTCATGTATAATTAGTGTAAAGTAATGCACTATGATTAATGAATTAAATAATCATATAAATATAAAAACTGTGTTGCACTATGATTGATGATAATTATCTTATAAAGATAAAACCTATGTAAAATAGGAAGATTCCCCCAATAAGAATGTGCCAACAATGTAGCAAGGTGACTCCTAAGTGTAGGAATTTATGACATATGTGTATTCATATCATAGATGACTTGTATGTTTTACATATCAATCATGTATACTATGAAACACATGTGCATATAAAAAATAGACATGTAATCTATTATATATTATAAATCATAAATAAATCATGTAAACAAGAAATACATTTATGCATAGGTCTTGGTTTCTGTTTTTGAGAATTTGACCTTTTTGTATTTTAGAATATAATGATAATAAATGATACCATCAATGTGATCCTCACATGTATGTCTTGTGTTGAACATGGATATTTTTACCCATTATGATTGAATATTAACATGTGTTATTATATTATAATTTTAAAAATGATCTCATGCTATGACATATCTATGATGATAATTATCAACCATATGATCTTGTGTCTATTGTGTAACTCTATAAAACATAATATTATGTGGAATTTCATGGATAGTAGTATAATGTGCCTATGTTCACTAAATAATACATGGATAAATTTATAACACCAATGTAGGATGTGATAGATAAACTAGTAGCTCTCTCTAAAATCTTGAATATATCTCTCATGTAATGAATGTTGTATTACTAGTCATCTAGGAAAATTTCATATTCTCCTTTAAGTTGTCTAAGTAGAATGAATATTCATAAGTTTTACAACTGACTATGGTGGAGGGGGTGATAAAGGAATATTCTCATGCTAAAGAGGATATCAATATGAATATTTAAAACTATGACCACACCACTAGGGTTTTTTAGTGGGGAATCTTTGTTAATTCATGAATATTACATTTTATGAAATTTAGATTTGGTGATTTTTTTGGACTAGTAAAGAGCATTAGGTCTCATAAAATTCTAGGTTGTAAATAATATTTATAGGTTAGCTTGCTTACCATTTACTACTAGTTTCATAATTGTGACTATAAATCACCATGGCCTTGAAAGACATTCTACTTGATTTCACCAACATATATTATATACCACATATTTAAACTATAAAACAACCACCCAAATATATTTTATAGATGATCAAGATTTGACACAATCTATATGATCAACTACACATCCTGGATGCCACATACTCTAGATGATAATTATAGGGACTATGTGGCATCCACATACTCTATATGGTGACTATAGACACTAGACGATGACTAAGGGGGATGGACAACATCCATAATGTATGGAAAGAGAGCATAGACTCTATATGATGACCAGGGGGACCAGATGACATGCATAGGGTTTAGACAATGACCATAGACTCTATATGGTGACCATAGGGACTAGATGATGTCCAAAGGGCTTGGATAATATTCATAAGGTTTGAATGAAAATAATAGGTTCTAGACAGTGATGATAGACTTTAGATGACCACATTAACTAAATGGTGACTAGAAGGATTACATAATATCTATAGGGTTTAGAGGATAAACATAGGGACTAGATGTGACCGTAAAATCTATATTATTAACAAAGGGACTAAACAATGAATAGATGGACTAGATGGCATCCATAGGGTGTAAATAATGATAAAAAGAACTCGATAGTGACTAAAGGGATTAGATGAGATCCATATAATCTAGATAGTTACCATGGGGTTTAGATAGTGAATATAGGGGTTAGATGACATCCATAGGGTCTAGAAACCTAGCTACATAGTGTGTATCCTTACTATGCGCAAGTGGCTAACCCTAACTTATCTTGTAAAAAATGTTGTCTGCAGTGGCTTCTAGTGTAATGGTAAGAGATCAAGGCAATTATCAATGACAAAAATATTATCTTATTTTGGGCATCGAAAAAAAACCTAAGCAAATTAAAACCACATCCAATCAAATATATGTATTAAATGATTTACATAATATTTTTTATTTATTTATAGTAACTATAATATTATATGTCAAGGATAATAACAAAACCTTTATGTATGCAAATACCTACACTAATAGTGGTTTTCCAAATGGATTAACTACCCATAATATCATAACATAATTATAAGATATTATTGATGATGACATGCCACCAATTGAAGACATACATGAATATGGCATGGCTCTGGTGAATGACAAACTAGATGATATGATAGAAACATTAAAATAAATTTGTAGATGTCATCAAACAAAAACTCCCATTACAAATACAAATCCAACATTATTTCCATGTAAGAGGAGACTTGAATACACTTTTAATGATCAGATCCATCTATCATAAGACACTTCTATTCAATAGACACAAATTTTAGTCATTAAAAGTACTCAAAATTCTGTGTAAAGAAAAATAACTAAATAGACAATTGGAAAATCTTTTAAGTTTGATTGGGTAGAAAAAATTCCTCTCATTGAAGGAGAAGAGATAAAAAATAGTGACAATCCCCCAACTAAATTTAAATGTATAATATATATTTATAAATTATTAAAGGACCAAATAATATAACTTAAGATGGACACAATTGAGAAACATCATGGTAAAGTATATGTGTGAGTAAAACAAGAAGATGGACAAATTAAAAAACATAGAGATGGAAAGATTCTAATGAATGCATGAATATTAGATACATATTAGATTATGAAAAAAAAATATATGTATGTGACATATAGTTGAGAAAATAGGATCAATTATAGATCAAATAAAAAAAGTTATTCAGGCTAATCAATATGCCAAAAATATACAGTTCTCAATGGTCTACCACATTCTTAAAAAAGTAGACCTATATCTGATTTTTTAGATTATAAAATTATTTTTTGACATAATTTACTCCATAACATTCCATAATCAGATTGGTTAGATGGAGATTTTTGGGACATGGAAAGATGCCTTACGATGATTGAGAAGGAACATTGGAAAGAAAAAGTTAAAAATGCAAGCTTTATCTCATTGTCCATTGATGAGGTCACAACAACTGACAACACAATGGGTTTGTATCCATGTTTACACTTATGATAACCATTCAGGGAAACTTTATCTATTATCTATACATAAAATGGTTGAAAATTACAATATTGAAATATTTTTCAAGTTGGTTTTTTTTTCTAATTTGTAGGATACTGCTAGGATGGATGATTATTCTATAGCTATAAATTTGGTTTGTGTTGGAGCTATAAATATGGATTATTTTCATATTTTTACTAAAATTTGGAAAATAAAGTTGTTCCAATATTACAAAAGTGTCATTAAATTTTGTAAAAAAAAAATTCTTATTAAAGCTTTATCTCTCTCTACATTGGCAAGACAATAAAGATTTTGATTTTTTGCCATTTTTTTATAGTATGCCTATGCCTTTGTATTAAAATTTTCTAATCTATTTATCATAACATCTAAAACATTATAATTATAGGGATTTGTAACTACAATTGATTTGAATTCAACTTTATTCACTAAAACATCAAAAGTTGAGGGATCATTTTTTAACCAAAGAATATACATAATGTATTTGTGAGTGGTTAAGAAAATGGTAATTAATTTACTTAACCAAAGCCTTCCCCTGAGTCTCCCATAATTTTAGTAATTTTAAACTAGTTTTTACTATGTCATCTAGCAAAGCAAAAACATTATCTGTAATAATACTTTTTAATGGAAAGGACATCAATTCATCAAAAAATTGCTTAGCTTTAGGGGTTTTCTCAAGTGGTGAACTGGATGAACAGTGACTAACCATTTTTTTAACCTAAAAATAAGATCCATGAATAATATTATTGGAAATAAATCTATTTGGAGGTATTATAATTATCAATACCCTCAAGGAAAGAATCATCAATATTAATAGTTTTACAAAATTATAATAACACTTGTTACAATACACATTTCACCCATACAAAAATTAGGGATATCTGATGTTGTTATATGAATTGTTCCCTTAATATCTATTGGTAATAATAAATTCTTCCCCTATTCTATATAGAGTAGGGTGGAGGTGGTGGTGGTGTCTGACTTCTTTAAAAAAAATTCCTTGAAATAGAAAATACAAAAAAATAATAAATAAACTTCAACAAAATATAAGTGTGTTAAACAGCTTAAAATGTAGGTCAAGGACATTAGGATCCATACTTAAATATGATGATATGTGTTTTGGATGTGGATGTGGTGTAAAATAAGGTGGAGCTTCATTTTTTGCCAAACAATCATAAAATTAATTTACCATGTTGATGTTCATGCCATTTAATAAAGAGCATAATTGTAAACTTGAAGTCACATACCTTGCATTGGAGGAAAATTTTGAGTAAGTTGAGGTGAAATGTTTCCAACATTGGAGGCTGATAAAAAAATTGAATGAAACACTAACAATTCTAATAATTGATTTTTTTGGTTACATAATTTTTCAATAAAATTTAAAACTTTTAAAACCTAGATTTGTGGACGTGCTTAGATGATGTTATGTGGAAGTTAGTGAGATATAACTCCTCATATTTTTTCTACTTATCAATGGTGTTATCACACTAGAGTCTATGCCATCACCTGGACCCCTATCTAAATCCTTGAAGCCTTGAAGGCGATGATATTTATTTAATGCAACTTCTCTTCTTAATTGAGAAACTTTTTTTCTTCTCTGTTACAAATAAACAAACCAAATCAATTTGAATTATAAAAAGTGAACCAACAGGAAATTTTCTTATGTAAATACATAATAAATCTTAATTTTAAACTTCAAACTTACCCCAGATTAGCAAGGGTAAAAAAATTATATTTTTTTATGCAAGATATTTGGAACATTTTTTTCCCTTCACCTCATGATATGCCTCATAGTATAAACCCAAAACAAAATTAGAAATAAAAATTGTCTAAGTGTCACTTTAAAAAATATAATAAAAATCATTTCTAATCATATTATAAATTAATGTACATCAATCAAATTTTTCTCTACCAAAAGAATGAAAATGTATGTTAAATCGCAGAAGGGAATGTCTACTAGTTTTCCCTATAAACAATCTTCACCAAGAATAATTGAATGAGGATTTTAGATAGGGTTTGTTATATTTTGGACTGAAATTTCCCTTCCCAAATGATTGGGGGTGATTGTAATGAAATAAAAAAGTCATTACAAATTGAAAATGACATTTATTAACTTTTTAATTTCATACTAAAACATAAAATATTAATTAACAAAGAGAGCATTACCTACCAAGGTGAAAGTATTGACTATCAAGCATAAGTGATTTTGAAAATAAATTTTGTATTCCTCAGTCAAAACATATTTATTTATTATAGCTTCCACATTTTTATTTGTAAACCTTGTCAAGCACTCAATGTCTAAAGATGAGGTGCCAAAAGTAATACTCTGAGAGCATTGGGTACAAAAAAATTATCTAGTAGCATGTTTGTAACTAAATATGAGAAAGTTGTGAAGATTCATGTTTGTCTCCTAATGGGGCATTTCAATAAGGCATATAAAATAAAATTTGTCTATAATATCCCTATAAGTGCCATTATATTCTAGAAACCTCAATATTATTAGACAAATAAGATTTCTATAGAGAAATTTTCTAATGGGGGCGTAAGATATAGGGTGGGAAGCCATTTCTAAGATTGAGTGCCAAGGAGGAAATAATAATTCAAGAAGAGATTGATGTTTGAACTTAGAGAATGAGAATAATGAGAATATATAAGGGTCTAGGTATATTTATAATCATATTTTTTATATGACAACCAAATGGTGACCGTTGATTGAGTTTGACCCTAAGTCATATTTGGATCAATACCTACTATTTTTAACTTTTGAAGAAGGTTTCACACCCTATGGGGTCTCATCATGATCTAAACATCTTATTTTTCCTTATCCTATTCCTTATCTAAGTTCATTCCCCTTGAAATGGCCTAGTCAACCAAAGTCAAAGTTGGTCAACTTTGGTCAAAGGTGGTCAAATGGAGGAGTTAAAAGCTCAAATATGGTACAAATTACCCTTATGAGTTGAAGAAGATTATCCAATAGTTGGTATATCAAGACTAATGGTGTATACCCTCTCTATTTTGTCTCAGAACAAGGGTAATTTCTCATGCATGAGGAGACAGTTTGAAAGAAAAGTGGTGAGATGGATGGACCAGAGGTTAGGAAAGCCCAACTGATGATTGGAGAAGCTGAAGGAAACTAACACAAGAGAAATTTACTTTTTAGATGTCTTGGAAGCAAGAAAGATAATCTAACCAAAGAGGGTTACAGTCACGTGTGAGGGAAACCCTTAGGCCTAAAGGCCTAATTGAGGGTCATGTGCATTTTTGACCTTATTCATGATTTTCACTTGAATAATTAATTATTTTATGGGTATATTAGATATTTTTAAGACATAAAAAAAGTCATGGACTCCATTAGTCTAGCTACAGACTCCTATAATAAAACTACGTACTCCATCAATATAAACCCTATTTTAGGACCTGATGGTAGAAATGAGGCCAAATTTGAATCAAAATGGATGAATTTTACCATGAGTGTTGAAGAGAAGTTGTTTCCAACTCCATGAGGATAAAATCCATGGAATTATATTGTATGGAATTCATATAGGTGATGTAGGAAACATGTTTTCTAGATAGTTTTTTGTGTTTTGTAATACCTAAAGATGACCATGAGATGTCAATAAATTTGGGAGGTAGCTTGGTAATTTAGCCAACACTCCATGTCATTTTAAAACCTTGTAAATTCCCACAAGTTCTTTTTTAGTTCTCTCTATTTAGCATGTCTAAATTGACATCTAGAATGACATAGTGGACAAAGTAGAAACTCAAGTTTGGTGGCCTTTTATGATGTTTCTAATGAATCAAAGCATATGAAGTCTCATAACATGTGTCAAAATACCCTTCATATGGATAATTTGGGGAAGATTGAAATATTTTAGTGCCAAGTGTCAAAATAAACCAATTGGAGAGTGATCATGGTTGTAAAGTGATGATGAGCTTATGTAAGAGAATTTCATGACGAAGGAAACTCCCAATACAAGTAAAATCATATTTTTAACTCACTCTCCTCATCATACATGATAAATTTGAACATAAAATTGCCTTGTAATGCTCAAAGAAGCCATGATTAAGGTATTTCACAAAGGAATAATGATTGATATGCCACACTTAGAGAAGAGGCTAATTTAGGATGTGATCAAGTGAATTTTAGTCTCATGACTCTTCTTACACTTCATCCACATGCCTTATAACTTATTTTCACCTTTTGACACTTGTATTTGTTCCTCTTTAACTTCTTTCTCTCTTCTCCCAAGTTCTATAAATGGAGCCATTTTGGCCATTGTAAAGGATTTCCAACTCTTGGTATGGTGAATCCCTACCAAAATTATACCTTGATTTATACTTAAGCTAATGAGAATTAAGTTGGCTATACTCTAAGTCCATTTTCACTACGTGTTGAATTGATCCATCTTGAATGTCAAGTATAGATTGAGTTCATATTGTTTTCATGTAATCCTTCAATGTTTTTCTATAAATGACTTCTCTCCTAATAGGTTTCATGAAATATATGATGATGAAATATACTCTTGAAGTTTGTATTAGTTTGGTAGTGTCATATCTGACCTTCCCTTCACTTGCTTTCATTTTTTGAGATATTATTTTCCTTCATGAGAAACAATAATGCTAGGGAGCTCCATTAATGGTGTTGAGCCTATTTTGGTTGCCTTAGTTCATTATGCAAACTCCAAGTGTATGAATGGAAGAAACTCTTGGTTTATCACCTCATAATTTAGGTTTGATTTATGTATCTTTGTCTCTCTATTCACCCATAATATTTAGTTTTAGTATCACAAGCACATCAAGTCATATCTAAGGAGCTAGCCCTTAAAATTTAGAAGTTTATTTCCACTATAGGTGCCTCACACACATAGAAATATTCTCATATTGGCCAAATATTGAAGAGGCTTAAACAACCTCTTTTAGGGTGCAATATTTGGAGACAAAAATAAACACAAGGACTATATAGGGGTCAAAGGGATTGGATGGTGCCCATAGGTTCTAGTTACTACCCACAAACTCTAGATGTTGGCCTCAACCTTTAGATGATGTCCAAAAATGATAGACAGTGTCCACAACCTTTTGATGTTATCTAAAACCTTTGGATAGTGGATATAGGATATGAATAGTGTCTAAAGGGACTATATTCAATCCTCTTACTTTAGACACCATCTTCACACTCTAAATAGCATCCATGGGATCTAGATGATGGATATAGATTCTAGACATTGTATAGAGACTCTAGATGATGTCTAGAGAGTATAAACACCATATAAAGACTATGTATGATATTTAAAGACTTTAAACACTATTTATAGACTATATAAATCATTTATATACTCTAGGCATCATCCACATATTTTAGACATCATTTAGATGCTCTTTTTAATGTCCCAAAATCTAGACATTATCTAAAGACTTTGAATGGCATCCATAGACTCTAGATGGTGTCCATAGACTCTAGACAATGTCTATGAACTATATATGTCAGTTTTAATATTTGAATGTCATCCATAATATTGAGACACCATTAATAGACTCTAGAAACCATCTAGAAACTATAGATGTATATATAAACTTTAGATGTCATCCATGGACTCTAAACACCATCCATATGTTATAGGCAGTGTCCACATGCTCTATAGGCAGTGTCCACATGCTCTTAAATAATAATCCTTACATTGGTTTTATGATTTCTCTTTCTAATCACATCATGATTTTAACCCTTTAGTTAATTAACATTTAACACATGTCTTATGCTTAAATTAAAAAAATTAAATAAGGTTCTAATGAACCTATTATTGATATTATGCCATGTTACATTAATATGGTCTCTAAGATGAAAATTCAAATGGTAGATAAGGAATTAATTTATATATTCAAACAAATATTATATGTCCCATTACATGATTCTATTATGTTTAATATTTTTCAATCATTCTCTGACCTATGCCATAATTAATGAACATGAAGTTAAACTTATTGTAATAAAAAATATAAAGTATGGGCAAAACCCTCCAACCACTTATGGTACCAATTTTATAAATAAGATAAATTTTATTACCAAATTAAATGATACAAAAAGAAAAGTTACCATAATTTCATAGCCAATTAATCAAATTTTATCTTAGCTCCACAAAAGGAAATAATTCAAATTTACGAAAACCTTCTCACAAAGTATTAAAAAGGTATGTTCAGTGTAAAATTATATCTCTCAATACCTAATAAGAGGTTGATATGAATAATCCATAATCTAATGGATTTGAGAGTATTACCTATTTTGACAATCACATAGGCATAAGACATTCAACCAATAAATACATCAGTTTATGGCATATGATAAAAGATTAGATATATGATATTAAAATTGATATTAATACATCTATAAATTAATTGAATATGTAACCTCATGTTAATTCTAATTTAAATATATTTTATAACACCTTTCCCAATCATGTGAAAAATATACTACTTCTCAATCTTAGGTGCATGTGACTTACAATCCACATCCTCTTCTAACTTATTATATTAATAGAATGAGGAAGGGCACCCTTTAGATGGAATTATTGGCACACTTTATACTATACACACTGAGGGACCTACTATCACATTTAATGAGCATTATATTTTTTTATCATGAGTGATTTATTTTACTTTCATACATATATTTATAACCTATACATAGTGTTATGGTAGATAATGGTTTGAGTGAATATTTTCACCATGACACTTCTCACTAGTCTTGGAAATAGACTAGAATATTTTATGGACAATATAAATATGATCAAAGAATTTTATTGACATAAACAAAATCCCATTGGAAGGATTTTATTACCACTCAAAGTGGGTCATATTTTAGTTTTTGTATTATTCTTGTTTATACTGATTAAATGGGTATTTGAAATGTTTTTAGGATGCCCTTAGATATGTAATATGTGTGTAGTACCATATATAATGCATATATTTTTGAAGTATATACACATTAATATTATGTAAGATTTTCAAGGTCCCCTAGGAAAATTCCATATGTAAAATTATGGTTAATATTGAAAAGTATGTTTTCAATTCCTAGCGAAATGAAGGGAAAGTAGTTTCATTAGGAAGGTGAACCCTAAGTTCCACCTGACCATAATTTTTAGGTGAAACTATCTAGACTTTGTGGAGTTTGGATGCTACTCAGACACTATGGGCAGTGTCCAAACCCTTTAGTTTAATACTTTGTGAGAAGGTTTTCGTAAATTTGAATTATTTCCTTTTGTGGAGCTGAGATAAAATCTGATTAATTGGCTATGAAATTATGGTAATTTTTCTTTTTGTATCATTTAATTTGGTAATAAAATTTATCTTATTTATAAAATTGGTACCATAAGTGGTTGGAGGGTTTTCCCCATACTTTATATTTTTTATTACAATAAGTTTAACTTCATGTTCATTAATTGTGGCATAGGTAAGAGAATGATTGAAAAATATTAAACATAATAGAATCATGTAATGGGACATATAAGATTTGTTTGAATATATAAATTAATTCCTTATCTACCATTTGAATTTTCATCTTAGAGACCATATTAATGTAACATGGCATAATATCAATAATAGGTCATTAGAGCCTTATTTAATTTTTTCAATTTAAGTGTAAGACATGTGTTAAATGTTAATTAACTAAAGGGTTAAAATCATGATGTGATTGGAAAGAGAAATAATAAAACCAATGTAAGGATTATTATTTAATAAATATTGGAAAGAAAATAGTCAATAATTTATCATTAGATGCATAATCTAGACATGAAGTGTGAAAGGATTGATGATGTTATTCTAGATCACTCTTGCCATTATAAAATGTAAACCTAGGTGACACAAAACCTATTGGTAAACAACATGTTGAAATATCAAGATATAATATATTATTCAAGAAATATTGAGAATTATTGTTTTGTATAATTTAGTTGTAACCTTATTTTGTAACTAAATAACTATTTACACAAGGGTTTTAACATCAAGCATAACAAACTATTAGTATCAACATTAGTAACTTTATAACGTATAAAATTATGTTTTCTATGGATAATCATAGTAATTTAAGGATAAATATATTTCCACCATACCATGGGTGGACATTAAAATTATAACCAAAGGTGTATACATGGGAATAATAGTAGTGGTAGTCTCAACACCTATTCTAGAATCAATACCTATAATAGGTACATTAGTATCAATGAACATATCATATTTTTTCTCCTTAGATGTGAGAACCTCAATAATATTTGAATTATTAATTTATATGATTGTATGTAGCATCTTATGTAAATCACTAGGTTACAAAAATATTCTTTCTTGAAATGCATAAATACATGAAGTTTGTTTATGGTCATCACCATCAAGGTCGTCTAAATGTATCCAATAATTATAATCATTATCTTGTTCATAATTTTGATCAAAAATATTTTTTGAGATGTATAATACCATAATAAATAACATTTTTCACTTCCATGTGCTCATTATTAACATTTTAATCAACAAAAGAAGAAAAAATACAATTTATAAATTTTATCAATTGTAGACACATGATTCTTATTATGATCAATTTTGTCATAATATATCACTTCACCTTAGAATAATAATAATAATAAAATTAACATAATTATATTTAATTTAATTTTACAATGAAAAAATCCCAAAATATCTTAACATTAAGCATTAATTAATGTGCACTATGGGGAAATAAAATATCTTGTTAAAAAATTAGAATTGGTATTGAAATCTAAAACCCAAAGAAAATAGAAAAGAACCCTAAGTAAACTAGGGTTTTGTGTGATAAATTATAGGATAAAATTCATTTTTTAAATATTATATAGGATTTTTGTGACCCTAATATCATAAAACAAATTGAATATTCATATTTCTTAAAATATGTAAGTTGTGCAAATATGAGTTTAACTAGCTAAATATAGTAATTTTTTATTTCTAGAAAACCCTAGGAAAATTATGAACTTATATTGTTTTAGATGAATCAAGGTATGTAATATGATAATAATCATTATAAATTCACTATAATAGGCTTGTAAATATTCATATATAAAATAAGGTGTCTATGTGAGCATGAAAAAATCTATGCTTCCCTATATACATGCATTGTGTGGAACACCTGCTAGAGTGTGTAACTATAAATTATATATATGATGATTATAGGATAATTATTGAATATTTAAATGTGTCTAATGAGGGTTAATGTAACATATATTCATTTTATTAGGTGAAAATAACTTTCCTTACATTTTCTTTTGATTCAAAAACCTATATAATTACAATGTACAATGAGACCTTTGTCAATGGGCCAAATGGGTAAAAGGGATGGGTTGAGATGCTCTCAAACACCTCCTATGACTAATAATTTGTTACATATACAATAATAATAAAATATGCCAAACTACATGTTTTTCTACCACCTAATTGAGTGTGTGTAATAATGTTTAATGCAAATGGTATTTAGACATAGCTCAAGGATTTCTCCTTTGATGGATTTTTTAATAATAATTAGCAAAGTTTATCTCAAAATGTAGATGTATTTATAGTGACTACTTGATATAATTATAGATATATTCTATTTAAGTAAATACTTAGACTTGATATATTTATATAACTAATTCTTTGGGTAATTTCCTTTGAACCAACATGTAAAACATATGGGATAATCCTTTTGAGCTATTTAAATTTTTCCAATTAGTAGTTAAAGATCATGAGGAGAAGTCTGGCCTACATGGACAATTCATTGGCAATGCACCTATTATAGATGTATAAACCTATCCATAAAACACAAGCAATGACTGAGGCCATGAGGCAATATAAAATTGTTTTTTCATAGACTTGGAATACCCATGTGACAATAATGACAACTTAGAAGGGTCAATCCCATAAAATATAAATGTTTATGAGGAATGGTAAATAAGAGGCATTTATGTGAGTATACATCAAGTAGGTTATGCTTTTATTTAAATTACACATTGTCAAGTGTATAATAATAAAATGAGCATCTACATGTTCCTCTTATTGTCTCTTTTAATGTTAACTTATCCCTTCTTCAATTTTTTCATCTTACCCAATTATCCCTTTCCACCTTCTTTATGTCCATTTCACCCTTTGTCCTATCTATCTCAACTTTAGGAAATAAAAAACAAAGTGAGAGGACATATGGAGCATCCCACTTTATGTTTTTGATTTTAAGACCTCTTACGAATATTACACATAATTTTCATTGGGTTTCCATCACTCCTAAAAAAAATTTATATGTGAGATTTAATTATATTTAATAATAAATAACTGTATTAGATTACATTACAAAATAAAAATATATTATATTAACTTTAATTTAAATAAACTGATTGAGGGAATATATCGTCAAAATTAGGATCATAACTAAACTTTTTTTATAGAAATGGAAAGGAAGAAGAAGAATAATGAGAAATAAATGACATAGAATAAGAAGAATGATAAGTTGAAGTTAAAAAGAATAAGAAGCATAATATGCAAGATAAGGAAGAAGGTATGTTGGGGTAAGAGGTAAATATGTTGATAAAGGATGATGATAAACTCTAGATAAAGTTAAATTTATAGAACCAAGATAGATGTTTGGATTGTGAAGAATTATTAGGGTATGAGAAGAAGGTATATCTAAAAAATGAGAAAGGAAATGGGAAAATTTTCACTGTAGACAATAAATTTGAAATATATAACACCTCATTATTTTACACTTTCCAAATAAATATCATGGTTGTACCCTTCAGTTCCTAGACTTTCATGCTACCTAAAGGTTCACATATGTTATCTATTATGCCTATTATTTTCACTTACTCTGACCATATGTTATTTTAATGACCAATCCTTCTATAATATGAAAAATTCTATAAACCTAATTATTATAATCCTTTTCAAGTTTTAAACTTTTACCTATTTTCTAGCTTCTTGGACACTTGCATCTCAGCTAGATGCTTACATAAAAAATAATGCTTGGTGCCAAAATAAGTGTCTAATTCCCTAAAGTCATAAATTTTTTAATTTTAACATGTCCTTATGGTCACCCTAAATTATTTAATGTTATTTATTTTCAAAAGGGATTGGTATATATAAAATATCAATCCTCATTCATTCCTCACCTAGCATAGACCTAACAACTCACAAGGCAACCTACCAAAAAGAATTCAATCAAACATTAAAGAGATCAAAACTTCCTAGTTATTTCCTATTTTAATACTAGTCATAGGGATAACTCATCTACAGGTCTGAATCACTAAATGAATATTCCATGATTTATATTTACCAAGTTACAAGCTAGGTCACTCTATGTACTTTCTTATCAAATATTTCATCCTTATGCACACAAAAGTCAACACATAAGAAATAATTACATAAGTTTGAGGCCATCTTTGGATTATTAGATATGTAGACTATACCCATTGATAGAGGGGTCCTTGGGGAAGATCGACACTATGTTCCCACTAAAACATTTTTTTATTATCACTCTAAGGGTGAAGAATCTAGGGTTTGATCATTTGATAAAGAATGATAGCCTATTTGCATGATCCAAACATAATGTGAAAAGGTGATAAAAAACCCAAAATGCTTTAGGTGTTTGCACTCATATATATTCAATATTTCACACTATACACATGCATCTAACTCAAACACTAGCATAGATGTAAATATATAGGTCTAATGTATATCAATCAATAATTATACTTTTTTATTTTTGGTACATCTCAATATTTAAATTCACAATTGTTTATTTAAGTTTACAAACTAATTAACATGATATAGATATGTTTATCACCCTTTTTTTTAATCATTTATATATCCTTCACCATGTTTACCCTTGTACCATAACTTTAGCATTAAATTTTTGGTAACTTGACCTTGGTTTGTTTTTAAGTAAACCCCAATCTGGCTTATGGTTTCTTATTTTTTTTATTGCTATAATTTGTTTAAAATTCTGATTTTTTAAATTATAAACAATGGAACAGGTTAATAAAAAAACTTATTTTCAAATGGAAGATAAATAAGATTTAGTTACTCATGTTAATAATGATAAGGGTTTATGTTTCCCTCGAAGGAGCAGTACAGTACCGACACCTCCAGTTCAAAAAAAAAATAATAATGATAAGGGTTTAATGTATTTATTTTTATATATTATAATAAATGAAATAATTAAGCGTGATAAGGCTAAGGCTTCCTCTCCAAGTGATGGTGAATCCTTAGGTGTTACCCAATTACTAGTTTCAACACCTATATCAACTCAAACTATAGGTACACCTCCTTCAGTGACTTCTCAAACTTCAAACCTTAGTGATCAAAGTTTACAAGATCTTGTCAAAACTATATAACTTTTGAAAGCTAAGGTTATGATGGAAAGGGTGATCCTGAATAACATATTCAATATTTGTATGCAACATGCCTTGATTATGCTTTGAATGATAAAATTTTGACTAAAAAATTTCTAATGAGCCTTAAGCACTATGCTCTAAGGTGGTTCTATGACTTACCAATCTAATAAATAAAATAATTCAAACATATTATAGATCAATTTTTGGCACACTTATATATAAATATTATTGAAAATGTTTCCTATATCCAAATTAAAAAAAATAAAATAAGGAACCCATGAACTTATCAATGAATTTGTATTAAAGCACAATACCATGTTGGCTAAAATGACTAATCTAATGGCAGATAAAGAGATTCAAGATATATTCAAGAAATTTTTTCTTGCCCCATTACATGAGTTCGTTATTTTCAAAAAGTTAAAATCTTTCAATGACATATGTCATATTCTTCGTGATTGTGAAATGAAACTTATATCATTAAATAAACTTAAGTATGTTACAAACACGCTGAATACATCAAATACCAAATTTACTATCAACCCAATTTATAAGGTAAAACCCACATAACTTAAAAAGGAAACATCTAGTATGGTTAATGTGGTGTCATAAAAACCTAATTGACTTGTCCTATCCAATGCACCAAGCTTGATAATTACATGCTTACTTGAGTGTCTGACTTTATTATTTCTTAATCTTATAGAGTGTCACCTCATATCTCTCTCTCATCCTATATAGGTTGATATGAGTCAACCTATAACCAAAATACGTGATTCAAATTCTTATTATAAATAACACCAAGACCCAAGCCACTCTATTAACTAGTGTTTCACCTTGAAGCATAATATCAAGGATCTTATTAATGCCTAAAAAATACATTTGATTATCCTCCAAAGGAATTAGGTTCATAACCTTGTGATCACCAAAATCATAAGATATTTAAAAATCATTTACAAGACCATTCTAAAAATTAACCACAAGTTCAAATGACATATAATGCACATCCTCCTCCATCACATTATGGTCACCCTTTAAATGGGGTTATTGGTACTTGTACATTCCATATACCTTCTATGATTTTGATGATTGTGAGATTGTGGATGATGAATCATATTTTAATTCCTTATTCATTTGAGAATAATTTTATCATCAACGTATACATGATGTTATGATCGATAATGGTGTGAGTGATAAAATTTTTATCATGATAATAATTACACATTTGGGTTATACACAAGATGATTTACATCCTTTAACTCAATTAGTTTGATAATTATGAGACCTCATAATAGGTTCTTGGTGAGATTGACTTACCTTTACAAGTGGGGCCAACATATCTGATTACTACCTTTTTCATTATCCCTTACACAGATATTCTTTATATGTTATTGGGATGACCTTAGATACATATTCTATACATAGTACCTTATATGATGCATATGTGTGTTAAACACATTCATTGTAACAAGATAACTATAATTTATGATGTTATATATGAAATACTAATTAAATGAAAGAAGTTTATACCCAGGTAGTTAATTATCATACTTTATAAGGTTAATCCACCATGAAAAGGTATGAAATAGGTAACCCCAATTTCTAGGTAGCTAGTACTTAAGTGACTATTATATCAGAGATACACATTTCATTCCATTGAATATTTATCTACTACACACCATTTTTATATATATAGGTCACCTAAACATTTAAAAAATACTACTAATTAAAATAAACCATAGAGAGTTTAGAAATTGGTTTCACAAACCCATACTCCTATTGTTTATTCATGGCCACAAAGTACTATTATACATATGTAGACCATTATGGATCATACAGTGTTAATAATTAAACCTATACATGTTCCTTGGTAGTATCACTAGTTTATTAAACTAGGTTCTTAGTGGGGAGATACCTATGATCATCATTTGGATGATATCATATGATAATCTTTTCTTTTCCAATATTCAAAATATACCCAAAAAATAAAAAATCTAAAAATCTAAAAAAAATTCAAAATTTGCATACTTTATTAGCTCATTGGCATATATATTGTTAGTTACATGTTGGTAGATAAAATGTCATCTATTTATATATACACATGTGTTTCATGCATCTTTTGAGTGTGATATAGGCATATATGATCCCATGATCTATATAATTTTATATGTTGGGCCTTCCCTCTACTCATCATTTGGACATTAGGGGCATCCACTTATTTAATCATATACACCTAGGTTATATCATTTTATATTCATTTTACATTATCATATTTGAGATTATATACTTACACATCTTTATCCATGCTTATATATTTTCAAGTGTATTTGATATTTTATGTACTTAACATTTTTTTCTAACACATATATCTAGGGACTACTATGATATGTTTATGATCCATTATTTCCATTTATACACTTTCTTGATATTACTTGTTCAAAAAATTTAATATGTTCCATTTATTATGACCCCCACGTCATTGTTTACCTATTATAACATTTGAATATGTCTTCTTTTGCCTTGTGGATATTTGATTAAGTCAAGCCCCTTCAATTGTGAAACATTTTAACATGCCCCTTATTTGAGGTCTCCTTGGACTAATGTCTTTTGATTTGATTTTGAGTGATCTTGTGTGTGTTATTAACTTATTGTTGAAAATTACTATCACTATCTATACATTTTCATGATTCACATCATACATCTCAAGACTTGATGTGATCATGCTAGATTAGGTTATTTACTTTACCTCATGTTTCATAGGTGCTTTATTTGTTTTAAGAATTTTTTAGGTTCCCCCCCCCCCCCCCAATAATTAGGTGTGGATATTAACAATTTGAGTAAAGTTATTTTATATCCGTATTTTATCTCATATGATCTGACAACTATCATTAATCTTCTTTGTCTATATATGGAAGACACTCTCATTGTACTTGATAAGTTTTTTGGATATTTATTATATGATATTTATCTTTAGTATACATATTGATTTGTAAATTATATACTATCATTTTATCCTTATGATGTTTTATTGTTAACACCTAAGGTGTTTGTGGCTTGGAACAATTATATTTTCATTCCTTTCATGGTATCAGATTTGAAAGTGTTGCATCCATACTTTTGCGAATTTTATGTAAGGTCTCGACTTTCATCTTGGCACAGTGGAGGAATGATTTGGTTAGAGGTGGATATGAAAACATTTTTCTAGTATTTTTTGGTGGTTTAGTTTATATTTTTATGAAACCCACAAGAATTGACTATACCATTGTTGTTTTTTAGCAGGCACTTTCCTTTTTTGTGGCTATTTTTTCTCATAAGAGTGATGCCATGAGGAAATTTTGGTGGTTTTTGGGTTATATCCACATATTAATACATATAGGTCCCTTTGGATGCATAAATATTTTCTATGTATAGGTAGAGAGGATTTTTTTTACCAATTAAAATGGAGGTATAATGTTTTGTTGTTTTTTATTCACAAGACTAGGTTTTCTTTGCTACAACCTTATGAACTTTGGTGATGAGTGAACCTTTCCTTAGGACATTTTCCTCACTCTTATCCCCTTGGTCATATGGTATGGTCACATGGAGGGATACATTTTTTATTCCTACTAGTGGGCTCTTAACTTTCATCCATTCAAAATCTTTTAAATCTCTCCAAGAAGTTATTTTCTTCCAAGCATTTAAATTTTGTGAGTTTTTATTTGACCCATTTATGATGAGAAATATGTATTAACTATATATTTTGATCGATAACTTTAAAATTATTTGATTTTTTTATTTCTAATCTATTGGTGTCATTTATTTTTTAAAACACACTAAATTATAAACTGCTAAATTTTGGGTGGCTCATTACTTACATCAGGAGACATTAAATTGTTGAGGGGGATTCATTTTTTTTAGAGGGTTTTTATTCTTCCTAAATTTATCCTTATTTTTGAAAATGGATTCCCCATTATTTGAGCCCATAAACACCTCAAATTACAAAACATGAAATATCAAAATGAAGATATAATTATAGTTGAAAGGCTTATGGAGAGTTATATTTCATGACTTTCCTCACTTTATCGATGAGGAAAGTATTGGCTAGATTGTATCCATGTAAGGTGAGTATATTTTGTTGATTAGCCTCCACATTTTAGATATTTTTAATTTCTATGTCACATATGGCACCTCAACCAAGGAATTTTGGGATAGATTTATAGATTTTTTTGGGAAGGATATTGAGTCTTTTGGGTCTTTCAAACCCTTTTTTCTCCATCTCTTTTTATTCCACTTCCTTATTCTCTTACAAGTGATGGTTTATATTTTGATGATGACACATAATTTATTATACCAACAAGAATTTTTTTTTGATGACATGGGTGTGGTACTATTATCAATTTCATCTTCACTTCCTTGTGAGTATTCACTATTTGATAGTAACACAGATCATGATTCCTCTTCATTTTGTGAGGACATATTTATTTATTATGATTTAGATGAGGCATTATTTCTTCCTGCACCTCTCTTTATTCATCCTCGTTTAGTTTTTATGGAGGACTTGATTTTTTTTGGATGAGACATATTCATTATCTACTCTTCATGATATGGAAGATGCTCCTCCACCTCCTACTCCTGTTATTCCTACACTTTGTGATTAAAATATTATTGTTGCACCTAGTCCTATATTTATTACTTGTCCCACTTTAGATCCACCTACTTTAGTGTTTGGCTCCTTTGAGAAAATTTCTCTTGGAATTTTCTCTTGCCTTCTCCTCTCTAGGCTACATAGGTGGAGGTCTTGACTGGCTTTTAAAGTGTATAGTCTATCCTACTTAGCCTATTTTTGACATGGTCAACATGGTATCAATATTTCCATAAGTGATGTATATTTAGGACATATTTCTTAAAATTCTCACTATTTTGTATGCTCTAATTTTCATAGGGACTTAGATTAATACATGAAATCTATAATTTATTTAGTTTTTGGTGATTCTACAAGACAAACATTTGATTGTTCAGATTCTCTCACCTCATATGTAGATGGTTTATTACATCCTTGCCATATATGTAAGGTATATAGTACTTGAATTTACATGGACAAGGAATTTTTCCTTATGGGGAATTCCATATGAATTTATTCATTCTCTCTCTCTCTCTCTCTCTCTCTCTCTCTCTCTCTCTCTCTCTCTCTCTCTCTCTCTCTCTCTCTCTCTCTCTCTCTCTCTCTCTCTCTCTCTCTCTCTCTTCCTCCCTCCCTCTTGGGGTGGGTATTTCCTACATGTTTTATCCTTTTCTCCACTTTATGAGAGATTAATTCATGCATATATTATACATGAGCACTAGATTAGGCCTTATTTCGGGGACTTATACTATAGATATGCCACTTTATTTTTTGATATTTTTACCCCCTAGCTTCACTTGAGGAAGGGGTGTTAAACTAGGTTATTTACCTTATTTCATGTTTACTAAGTGCTTTAACTAAGTCATGTCCCTTCTATTATGAAAATTTTTAAGACTCCCCTTATTTTTTATCTCCTTGGACCAATGTCTCTTGATTTAATTTTGAGTGTTCTTGTGTGTGTTATTGATTTCCATGATTCACATCATTCATCATAGAAATTGATGTGATCACATACTATGTAACTCATTTATATATCTACCTATACATGCTACTCTTATATGTTACATGATCCTACACAAATTATAGAATTATATTGTCATTTTAAGGCAAGGTAAATACCATTTTACACTTTCCATCACCTTCAAATAGTGGGGAGAATATCAATTGGGGAATGTCATAGGAGCATGGATTTCACATCTTCATAGTTTTATATTTTAGTGGGGGCATGCAAAAAAGGCATGAATTCCACACTTATTCAGTGCTCAATATTTTTAGATTATAGTGGAGGAATTTTATGGAAACACATTCTACAAATTTAGACCAATTCTCATATTCTCCATATTTAGAGGGGCATGTCATGGTAACATGCCTTACACACACACACAATTTATAAATTTTCCAAAATTACTCAATTATATGATTCAAATACTTATTTGTGGAACCATTCTATACATTGGTACCATTATTATACTTAGGTTTCAACTTGAGACATATATGAGGTGCATATTCCATTAAAAATAATACCTCAAATTGTAAACTCAAATCATCTTTTATTTTTAAAATATTCTATAGACTTTAGCATACACTGGGATGGACTTTTATAAACTGATATTGAGTCAATATACTGTAATAATTTATTCACTTTTATCAAGATTGAGGTAAGTACATCAATAAATACTACCAAGTTTAGAAGATGGAATGATCAAATAATCTAACATCACCAAATTTATAGTGTGATTTGACTTAGATCACTCAAGATTACAAGTTTGTAAGCATGATTGGATTACACGGTTAATCTAATCTCAAATTTTGAGTGGAAACTCACATTTTATATAATGTTGGGGAAAATTTTCCATCAAATATTTATATATATTTACACTTTCAAGTTTTATATTTGTCCTAATATTAGATGTAAAGATTCACAATAAATCATCTCTTCAAATTAAATTGTTAAAATGTAAGATGGTTATATCAATACATAGGTGTACTCCTATCCTTCCTTGCTCTCTTTACTTTTAAGCATTTAAAATTATTTCAATTTTAGATTATATACTTAAATTATATGTTTTAACATGCTCTTGGTTATAGGTTAGTCACCAAAAAATCACTCGAGTGTGACTCATGTAAAGATCAAGTGTGTTATACACACCTAGGTATGCATTTATTTTCCTTTAAACTAGAAATTTCATTACTATATTAAGGGGGGAATGTAGATACTAAATTTGAATTATAAAACACCTCAGTCTTGTACATTTAGAAAATACCTATCATGTTTTACCCTTCATTCATATACCTTTACACTATCGAAAGGCTTGTATCCACTATATTTTATGTCTATTGCGTATCTCTTAGTCTTACCATATGATATTATAATGACCATGTCTTCTATACTATGAAAAATTCTAAAAACCTACTTATTATCATACTCTATAAGTTTTGCACTTGTAAATATTGTACAACTTCCTCAACACTTGTGTCCCAGGTAGACATCTACATCAATGCTATTGTTTAGTACCAAACTAAGTGTCCATTACCCTAAAGTCATAAAATGTATAGCTATAATGTGTCCTTATGGTCAGAATAAGTGATTTGATGTGATATATTTCCAAAAGGGATATATATATATATATCCTCATTTATTCCTCACTTGGCATAGACCTAGAAACTCACAAGGAAACCTACCAAAAATTATTCCATAAAGCATTCAAGTGATCAAATATTCCCTATTGTTTACTGTTTTAATATTAGTCATAGGTAAAACCCATCTACAAGTTTTAAGTATTGAAATATAATTCCTTGATCCATATTTTCCATGTTATAGTCTAGGTTACACTATATATTTTCTTATCACACATTTCATGCTTATGCACACACAAGCCAACATGTAGGGGATAAATACATAAGTATGAGGCCCTATTTAGATTATTAGATATGTAGGTAGTGCTCATTAATAAAGGGGTCATTTTGTAATCTTGACATTATGTTCCCACTAACCCATTTTTCCCAAGGGTGAGGAAGTGAGGGTTTGATCATTTGACAAAGAGTGACAACATTTGTGAATGATCTGAATACATAAAAAGAAGTGTCATAGAAAACCTAAAGTGGTTACACTTAAATATATTAAAATTTTCATATTGAACATTTGAATTCAACTTAGACACCAATATTGACTTAACTATTCAAGTCTGATGCAAGGGTCAAAGGCCACAAAATGCAAATTTTTGTAATTTGATAATTGATCCAAAATCAAGATCTAGCATACATCCAAAATTTTCCATATTATATCTACATGTGCTTATTAAAATAAATAATTACTATTATCTATAATTCATTTCAATATCAATTAGTAGTTTTACTTTCTATTTTTTAGCATATATCAACATTTAACTTTAGAATATTGTTTATCTAAGTTTGCTAATTAATTGGACAACTATAAATAGGTTAATAACCTTTATGATTATTAATTTTTATATTATTAACCTTGTACTATATTTAACCATCTAAATTTATGTTTCAACATTGAATTTTATTTGAAAATTTGAGCAAGGTTATAGAGTAAATTTGGGAAAAATTCAAAGATGTTTCTAAATGAGGATGAAAAGTTATGGATAAATGAAAATTTATGGAAGAAAGATAGATGTTTAGATTGTAAAAAATATTTAATTAAATGAAAAGGATAATAGGGGATGGGAATAAGGTATATATTCAACATGAACAATGAAATTGGGAAATTTTGACTTTGGTGTGAATGTTTGAGCAAGATTATGGAGTAAAGTTGGGGCAAATGGTGAAGAAGTTGCTAAAAGAGGATGAGAAACTACATATAAAGAAAAAAATATGTAATAAATATATATGTTTGAATTTTGAGAAACATATGATTAAAGGTAAAGCATAATCAAGGTATGAGAGGAAGGTAGATATTCAAAATGAGAAAGGTAATGGGGAATGTTTGACTCTGGTGTGAAAGTTCGATCAAGATTATGGAGTAAAGTTTGGTCTAGAGATGTTGGATGGTTTATCTAAAAAGGATATAATTTGATTATAAAATTGTTTAGATCTAAATTTGATGACCTTCTTAATGATATTTATAATTATTTTTTTATAAAAGTAAAATCTTCTAAATATGGTGCACTCAAATATAAATCAATTTGATTTTTATCTTAGGAAAATTTCAAATTTAGGATTTTGGTGGATATGTTTATTTTAACTTATTCATGGATATTATAGATCTTGGGTAAAATTTGGATTTATAGGTACTAACAAAACCATGTAAATTTGGATCCAATAATAATTTTTGGATCAAATAAATTAGTATGACTAAGTTAAAATCCTATAGGGATAAGTTTTTGAAGAAAGACTTAGAGATATTGTTTAATTTTTTTGAGTAAGCCTTAATGTGTTTCCCTTATAATTTTAATATTTAAAAAAACATTTAAAATAAAGGAAACTCATTTAGTAATTTTTATGTCATAGATACATGATCTTGAAAAAGGTTCTTTATATATTATACTAGGATTAATGTTGTAATGAACATGTTTTACCTTATCTTGGATTAATTACCTAAACAAGTATAAATTTTTTGAACTATTCAAATTGTATAATATATATAAATAGAAAACAAGTTTCAATGTGTTTAATGTTATTTTTTATTTAATAATTAAATTATAATAATAAATAAACTATTAAAAACTGATCTAGATCTATAAAATAAATAGATTTGAATATCAATTATAATAATTTATAGAATTAGTAACAAGATATAAATACTAAATTGAGCTTGGATATAATTATGACTATGTATTTTTACTATTGATGAAAAATAGATGAAAATACATGTCAACTATGTGCATCTTAAAACTAGATTTCAAACTATATTTGGACAAGGCCACACTAGGAGGATATGGGATCACTACAAAATTGTTTTTTTATTGAAACCACATCTTGGATGATTATCTAATTGATTTTTAGATCTAGGTACTTGTACATGTCTATGAGGTTTTTTTGGGTGACTATGTATATCAATCTACCATGTATAAAACCTAAAAAATCCATCCAAGCCCTAGTTCCTACATAATAATCATAATAGATATTAAATACAATGTTGTAAATTAAGCAAGGGGAATATCTGAGCTATATTAAAAAAATTCATGTAATATGAGTGTCATCTACAGAGCCTAGAAGGGCCTTGATCTGATTTAGTTATCCTTCCTAAATGGAGTGTGTGAATATTGATATTTTATATATGAATGCAACTAGATAGATTAAATTTAATGTTTGACAATGAATGACCTTGATTCATGATAAAATAATTTTAGACTTATCTTATGATTGTTATATGCTTCAAAATTTGAATTAGAAATATTAGTGCCATTTTTCTCGATGTGTAATAGAATTACCAAGTGATTGCTAGATGTATTTTAAATGACATTGATGTGATCATATAGAGGGAACTTTAAAATTTTCTATTAACAAGCCTTGATAAATATGTGAGAGGGTAAAATTAAATGTCTCAAATTTAAAAGTTATTGTTTAAGTGTGGGGGACAAAGCCACACTAGTGGATAAGGATTTAGTGTGGCCATGTTTGCTTAGTACACTCTTGTCTTAAAAGAAAAGAAATAATATTATAATTGAGTTATAGGATTCTATAATAAAAATAAGGATGTTTGAATGATTATTTGAGAAATTTTAAGATGTTGAGTAGAATAATGAATGCTCATATAGATATTTCATGTTAGAGAAATGTAGAAAAGACCAAATGAGGTAATAATGTCAACATTAAACATTTTTAAGCACTTAATTATTAATTTTGAGTATCTACATATCCCAACTTTAGTTTAGTGATGAAATGAAGCAGAATTAATAGATTAAGAATATGTAAACCTAAGTGTGTAAACACACTTTATATTTTGATGTGAACCCTAATCATGTAATATGCCTTAATGTAAAAATTGAAATAATGCCACTGAATGTAGTTATTATCTATATTGGAAAGTTGAAAATATATAAATTGAAATCTAAAATTTGAAAAGAGATAAGTGAAAGTATATACTCGAAATATTATGTAATATAATTTACCTATAACTTGAAAAAAGAGAAGTGTGTTCCCCCTTGTTGAGGTATTTAGATAAATGTTGAACCTATGGTTAATTTAGAGTGATCAAATATCAATTTGATAACCCTTGGAAGCTCTTTAGTTGGATAGATTATATGTTCCAACTCTCATTTTAATATATATATATATTATTTTATAAAATAATTGAGGGTGGGGGGAACCACCAAATGTGGCTCACTAAAGTGAAACCATAAATGTTGAGTGTCATTATACTCTAACACGACCCACATGAAAAATAATACAAATCAATATTTTACAAATGGATCTAGATTTTATTTGAAACTGGCATGTATAAATAAAAATATAAATTAATATCATTCCCCCTATATCTATATTGAATTGATATTGAATGACATTTTAACTTGTAACTTTTGAAATTTAGAATATTTAAAAAAAAATCACATGCACAAGTATATGTGAATCTATTTTTAAATAATTGTAGAAATGAGTACACATGCATGTCACATACCCACATAATTTTAGAATTTTGAATCTTGCTATAATTTTTCATAAATATGAAATTTTTACTCATGAGGACTTTATTTATCTAGACAATCCCATTTTGATGCCCCCCATTTGAGACAGGAGATGTAGATTATAAGTCACTAATCTCAAAAGAAAACTTGTGAATTATGTAATAATTTAATAGCATATGAGTATTTGAATTGAATTACATAATAGTAATGAATATCACATTGATTTGCTTATGAAACATGTGTTAGATAGATAAACATTAAAACACATAATCATTATGTCATTGATATGAATCATGGCACAAGAGTAAAAATATAAATAACCCATGATATGGATCATGAAACCATGGTAACAAGTAATGAAAAAGTAATCAATGTCATATAATTTTATTATAATTCCACACATAAGGACCAAAGGACATATACGAGGGATGTGTGAATTTTGCATGAACACATAAGGCCATATTCCAAATTCAAATGACATGATGATGCCTTTCACATAAGAACATGCATATATTTATCAAAAAAAGCTAAGGGACACACATAAAATAAGGAAGCAAGTCCTAAGTTATCATGTAGGAAAGTAATAATTAAGCATAAATCAAATGAAACTAGTATATATCAACCATATGTATCGATGTCATTGTTATCAAATAACATATTCATGTAACATAATGTAAAGTATTAGTGTTTTAAAAAACATATGTATGATATATAACTCAATATGGTAGAAATTTCATAGATAGATATAACATAAAAGTGTCTATTTAGAATAAAGAGATGCCCTAAAATAATCAAGGTTATTAGGTAAAAATGGAAGCCCCACATTAAAAAACCATGTAATAGTAGGTCCCGTATCACACTCAAATACCTAGTAAAAAGTAAGATGTTTTTGAAAACCAAAATATGCTATCTAAGTGATATGAAATAAATATCTTATGTAAATAAGTAATCTAGTAACATTTAAAATTTATGTTTAGGTCTTGATTTATATTATTTTAAACACAATTATTTTTTTATTGAATTTTGACATATATGTTTTTTCTAGATTTTTTTGAAAATTTTGAACTTAAAATATTTGAAAATTTCCTAAGTAGCATGATTTCAAAAATAAAATAAATGGGAGGGATTCAGAAAATGTTTATCATGGTTGTAGAGCATAGTATGTTAAGAAGGAAGGCAAATGATATGCCTCTTATGTATGTAATCATGTAGATAATGATGTCCATTCCCGTAATGGGTAATAATCTGTGTGCTCATGAAAAAATGGGAAAATGTGATCATGTAAGTGCAAAGGAATCTATAACATGATAGATATGAAATAGTAATCAAGTGAATTAAGATTTGAAATTGATGTAGGATAGTTGTTATGGATTATTTTATTTAGTTTTAAAATGCAAGAGGGAAACTTACCAAAGTGAAGATAAATCCAAGGGATAGAAAAAATATTGGATAAGGTATAGAATAAATAACAATGTAGTAAAATTTGCCAATATAAGCCAATGATCCCATCAAGTGGAGTCTTATATATAGGTATTGTATTATTAAGATCATACCAATATTTTGAATTATTATGATCATCATCATAAATTTAATAATCATCATAAGAGAGGATTAATGCAAGATGCCATGTCCCTAAAAATTGTCTCATCAGCCATTCAAAATGAATGCACCTCAGGGATAGGATGGTGATTGGGAAGCCACATGTACAAAGCACACATTTCAAGAGATGGATTTTAAATATATGATCTATCATTATTCAAACAAGGATAATTTATTGCACAAGGTGGTAGGGAGTGTACCTTTTAAGTCTATTTTTAACTATTAACACAAATATATAACAGGACCTTTTAAAATCCATACTTGGCTCAATAGGTACTATGGAGATGGGGGGTGATAGGGATAACTTAAAAACAACTTCATGCTTGAAAATTTGAGGTATGGAGAAAGTATGGAAGAATATCCATTGAGTTGAGATTAATAAATTTATTTTGAGGATAACTAAGCATAATGTGAGTGTGGTGAGGAATTTTGTTGCCAGATGGAATAAGAGGGTCAGGGAACTAAGAGGAGCCAAAATATTAGTCATGAAAGAGTTGATTGGAGAATAAACAAGTAATTTATGTTATGGAAAAAATGCATATAAAGACCAATTTAAAAAGGACAAGCTGATTTAGATGTTATTTTATACTAATGAATTCATCAAGACTGATAAAAATGGGTTCCCCCATGTTGACCTCCCATGCCAATGGCCTAAAGTATGCCTACAAGTTATTAAGTACTTGAAACTTGAAGGTAAACACACCCTAATCTTCTCTGATCAATTTCTACTGTTAAATCAATTTTAGGGGTATAAAATTAGTCTCCCCTTTTATCTCCTCAAATTTCTAGAGATCACCACTCTCACCCATTAAATAAATGATGCTAACCCCATCATGCACCAAGGCCTCATCTTGCTTCTGGTTAAGCATGAATAAACCCTATGGGTTAGGTATGTTCCTTGAGGGGTCCTCTACTAAGGAAGATTCCCCTAATGAAGACCCTAACTCTAGGTCCTACCATTTATTAAATAATACCTCCTTTGCTATCCCTTTATCCAAAACATTTGCTAAAGACCCTCCCTTGAAATTTATTATCCTTAAACCTAAACCAATTATACTAGACAAGGGTACCTCTATAGAAATGGTTAAGAAATTAAAAACTTCCTTGACAAAGGAGATAAAATACAATAAAGAGTAGTTGGAAAATTTTAGTAGTAAGCTTCACAAGGTTGAGATGAAACTGATTGATCTTATACAAGAATGGAATGCCATGAATAAAGAAATGGATAAAATAGTATAATCCTTATACAAATATATTAAGGTGGATATAACCCCCATGAAGTAACACATTATGGTGTTAGAAACCCCCTGTCCAAATATCCCATACATTGCCCCCACCAAGAGGACTCCAGTGCAAGAATAGTTGCAGAAGAGACCCTAGATAATCCTACATAGGGATGACACAAAAGGGCCCAAAAAAATAAAAAGTTATAAAATTTCAAAGATTAAATATGGTGTTCAATATAAGAAGACTGAGGAAGTGAAGGAACCAATGGAGGGACCCCCTGCCTAGAATAGATATCTATTTTTTTGTCTACTATTTTGCCTTCTGTTGGGATAATTAGCTAATTTTTAATACTTTTTATTATTTTATCCCATAGGGGCTTGATAATTTATTTTATAATTTTTAAATATGGTTCATGTCCCTTATAAAAATATTTCTTTTACCTTATCAAATAAAAAACTTATTGGGTTGTGCTTGATCTTGTGATATGCCATTTTGATTATCTTTTATATCTGTGTATGATAAATTCATTTCAGCAAAGATTGGATTTGTTTTTTGAATATATGCATCATTATTGGTTTATTACATGCCATGTTGTACTAAATAATAATCATGTATTATTATTTAAACCTTAGGAAGAGAAAAAATTTATGTTTTGAATTTATCATTTTTCACCATGCATGAAGTAGATATAATACTTGGTTCCTTAGTAACCATATGTCTATCTTTAGATTTTGTAAGAATATTTTTATTTGGAAATTACTTCATGATAATGTTTAAAAAAAATATTTATTATCTTGAATTTTTTATTATATCTTTTCTTTTGGTATTTTTTCATTTTGCAATCTTTATTTTTCGTCTTGATCTTTTTGTAAGCTTGCTTATTTTAATTTGGATTTTTTGATATATATATATATATATATATATATATATATATATATATATATATATATATATATATATATATATATATATATATATAATCATTTAGTATCAATTTTTTATTTCTATATTATTTTTATACTTATATTTTAGGATATTCAATATAATTGGGTTGTGTAATTTATTAATCTATAATAGGATGACCACTATCAATGATACATTGTATTTTTTTCTTTAAATCCAAGCAAATATCTATATGATGCACATGTAGTTTATGATATGCACAATAGTATTTTGATCTTCTTAGAGGAATCATATATTATAATTTTATCAACTTATTTTTAATCATTTCTCTTAGATTCTCACTTGGAATATTATTGGCTTTTTGTACAAAATTTAAAGCATTAATGGTGGAGGTATGTTTTTTATGAGGCACATGATAGATAAATGGAGATACATGATTGACACTAGAATATTATGGATTATTTGTTTTGTTTTTAAAATAATTATATGATATTTGAACTAAAATGTTCATTTCTATTTGGAAAATATTCTATTTATTTTCTCATATTGATGATATGATCTTAGAGGGATTTAGAAGCACAAAACATATGTATATTTGATTGAATAGGCATGCCAAAATCATCAATAGGAGGTTTGGGAGGAATATGATCTTCCTTTGGATTAAAATTTTCATTGATTATAAATGAGTTACTTGCTTATTATTTGTAAATAACATTGGTAGAGTCATCACTAGCAAGAGATGCATTATCATCATGTGGAGATAAAAAATGAGATAGAAGTAGAGGAAACATCATAAGATGTGTTAAAATTTTTTTTATGGATTTCAATTGTATCTTATGATATGATAATAAAATAATAAATAAGTTCATTCTCCTTGGTTTACAAATTAAAGGAGCTATGACATGTAGGATAAATATATACTAGTTAGAATGAAGAAGCAATGACATAATTACTATTAGTATTTATTTTTAATTCAACAAAATGATAAGAATTTGTTTGTGAAAAATATCATTATTATTTATGCATATTTTATGTGAGATTTTTTTATAAGTGTGGATCTTATAAAATTTATTAGTGAGGTGGAAAGAGAAGTGTGTGAAAGGATAAGGTTCCTCCTTTTGGATGGTAGGTGGTAATTTAAGAGAGAATAGATAGTCATTTTGAGGATGCTCATTTTGAATTAGATTATGAGTTAAACAAAAATCTAAAGAATTATCATAAGTAGATTGTAAAGTTAAATACATAGTGGAAGCTAAAGATAAATCCAAAGAAGGATCTAGAGAAAAAACAAAGAGGAATCTATAAATTAATTTGAAGAGGGATTCAAGGATGAATCAACATGTGTATTTTTATCTTTAAGGTCAAATGTTATGGTTTTATATATTCATGTTCCCAGTATGCATCAAAATCATATTGTCTATTTATGACTACATCATCAAAATAAAAATCATCCATATATGCTTATTTAATAAGTTTTTTCTTATTGTGGTTTTTTAATTCATTATCATAACTAAAATTCATAACATGAGTAGAGAATAACTAATAAAGAGGATGAACATTACTATCATATTTACTTTGGTTATCCATGATAAATAAAAAATAATTTAAATATAGTAGCTATAAAAAATAAACCACTTAATGTTATTAAGTAATCATGCATGTAAAAAGAACTAATGAATATGAACACAATAAAAGAAAAATCATGATATAATGGGTGATATAGGCAAGATTTTTAATGATTATGTGGGATTTAAAATATACATGCTTGTTCAGAGATCAGTTTTGGCCCGTTATTTTAGATCAATAACTATAAATACTACATAATTCCTATAGATCACTATCCCATATATGAGGGTATGGTGAGAGTAACTTGCTTAGGTTATATGATCCTCTTAGGTGGACCACAAATAAAATGAATAAAATAGGCTTATTATGGTCTAAACAAAGGACCCTAGGTGTTTATAATATACAATGATGTATGAGGTTACATGTTTAGTGCCATATAATGGCTTGAATATTGGAGTAGTACTCCTCACATCATGGTGTTCATATAATAGATTATTTCTGATCATGGCCATTGATCTTAGGCTATCATTGATGCCAAAGAGAGAATGAGATATTAATTCATTAATCACAAAGTGATCATATTGATAGTTTGAAGAGATATGACATATTTGTAGGTCTGTAAGGACAAAGAATATGTTTTGAGATATCCATAGATGTCTTGGTGAAGTTATGGTATGTCACTTGATCATTTAAAATGATAAACATGCATATTCTAGCATAAGAGAAGTTAGACTGTCACTACACATCATGCAAATATGAATGAACAAATAAGTTTATGCATTTATTTATTGGTACTCAACAATATAACTGAGGTCAAAGGTTTTCATGGAGATGTTTTCTATATTGCCAAGAAGGTACCCTAAAAATTTGGACTCTTGAAGAGTTTTATAGATCAAGTTATAAACCTTCAAATTTGCTCTTATATACTGTGATGGTTTAGATACCATCAAGTTTAACTATGTTGAAGTTTAAGGTCACTAGTCAGTAGATCTAACAGTGATTGTTCATGTCTAGATCTTGATCCAATGGTGTGCATTTAGTAAAAATATCAAAGATTCTAAGATTACGTGCTCTAGTTATAAGTGTCACTATCTCATTGATTTTATAGAAGATCAAGAGTTCATGGGTGTTTGTATAGATATAGATTGATGGTGCAGGTCAAGTCAAAGAGTCAAATGTGTAAAAAGAACCTAGAGATACCAAGTGACACAATCATGGGATATGTAATATAAGATCAATGATGAGTATTGAAAGATAAAGTCTAGGATACTAAGACGAGATCAAGGTGCATATTTGTCTATAGTTTTTAGGAAGCATGAGATGAGGTTAAGGTGCTTGATGTTTAGTGTTTGAATAGTGACTGTTGGAATTTGAACATTCAAATTAATGAGGGAAAACTAGTGCATATTTTTTGAGATATATATTTTGATCCAAGATGAATTTCATGGTGGTGTAAAAATTACATTTGTAAATGAATTCAATATACATCCTTAGAATCTAGTTATAAGGTCTGAATGTTTGTAAAGTCAAATTTATGGAACTTCAAAGTTGACTATTTATTTGTTCATGGTCTTACTATATACATAATTCTATTTGAGTAAATTGTGATTTAGTTGAAGAGTGTTTTGGTGGATGTATTCACATGAAAATGTCATAAGGGTCATATGGAGTGGACCCATGTATTTTAAAGTGATCTTATCTTCTTTATTTTCTCAATGAAGTGCTAAATGGGTGAATAAGTCTCTATGAAACCTATAAGGGCTACTAATGCCTAAGTAAAAGGAATATCTACTTAAGTATGACCTATATATGCTATGGATGACCTATGAAAATATATTTGAGCTATCTTATCATGATATATGTATTAAGGGTTAATTCAAGTCTTATGGCTGACTAAGAAGTTGATATTCAAGACGACTCTATAAATAGTGTAGACCAAGGAAATGGTTTATAGACTTGAATGTGAGTGTGTTGATAGAGAAGAATATAAATATGAAGGAAAGAGATTAGAGGAAGTGTGCTCAGTGGATGGACTGAAGTAAAGAATAGATTAAAGATGAATGAAAAAGACTAGAGAGATCTAAAAGAGTTGTTTTGATGAATTAATTGTATGAGCAAGTTTGAGTGTGTATGATGAGTTGAAAGAGAGGTGTTAAAAATTGTTTCTATAATTAGATTGATCTACAATCGGAATTATAGACTTGTTGATTGCATAAGGTAATGTGTGGGTACTCAACGTATAGAACAAGTGGGTGCTAATTATGAAGTGGGTGATTTAATAAAATGTCTCGTTTGTGATCATATTATAGGACAATTAATCCATGATTTTGAAGGATTGAGAGTGGGTTTTATTCCCCAAGAGGGTTTCTCATGAAGATCTTGTATTATGTGTGTGATATTACATCATATTTATAATTCATTGTTATGAACATCTTGTATGCTTTATGAATTATTGTGATCATTGATTAAGAGTTTGAAAGGATTTAAATTGAAATTTGAAATATCTTGCATCACTAATTCACCCCCTCTCAGTGATTGTCCCTCTAATAATTGCTATTAGAATAGGACATTCATTGCAAATTTAGCCATTTAAAGGTGATTTAAGGTAAAATATGGTAGGTTAATATATCTAGGGTTTATGTATAAATAAAGAACCATTGTTTAATGGGTCAAATTATGATTTTTGAAGTACAAGTATGAGAACATAAATTATGTTTCTAGGGTTTGATATTTGGAAATCTATCATGGATGGTTATACTACACCAACTACACCTCTAACTATTGTTGTTGACAATAAGTTGAGTTAGAATAATTATAAAGTTATGAATTCTATCATATGTGATTTATCCAAGCTTGAGTTCACCAAAGTGATCCATTACAAGTTTGTCAAGGAAATTTAGGTAAAATTATAGACTATGTATGAAGGAGACTCTAACGTAAAACTAGTTAAGTTGAAAATGTACTAAAGGCATTTGAAGGTCTCAAACTAAAGGAAGAAGATACTATAGCATCCTATCTTCTAAGGGTTGATGAGGTAGTAAACATGATTAGAGGTTTTGGAAAGGTGATTAATGACGCTACTATAGTACAAAAGATATTAAGGAATCTTATACTCAATTTTGATTCGAAGGTTTCTACTATAGAATAAAGTCATGATCTCACTCAGATGAAGATGGATGTACTATATGGAATCCTTACTAGCTATGAAATGAGAGCTGATAAGGATGGACCTCCTAAGAAGGAAATAACCTTTAAAGTGATCAAGGAGACAAAAAAGATTTTGATCTTAATAAAGATCAATTTGGAGCCATGATTGTAAGAAAATTGAATGTAGGATCAGGTAAGTATGAAGGAAAACTTCCTTTCAAATGTTTTTCATGTGGTAAAGTTTGTCATTTTGTAGTTAGATGTATAGGTAAAGATAAGTTTAAACTCAAAGAAGATCAAAAGTAATCTCATGAGGATGAAAAAAAGAAATATGAGGGTCCTAACAAATATAGAAAGTTATTTAGTAAGAAAAATATAAGGAATCATACAAGGGTAGTAAGAGCCTTTACTATGAAGAACATAGTAACTCATCTATAGAAGAATTATACAGTCTAACAGTGATGATTATTTTCATAATGGTGACATGGAGACATTATTCATAGCTCTTAATGATGATAAAGGTGAATGTTATTTAATAAGAGATTTCTTTAGTGGAGATATCTTTGAGGAAAAAGATGAGAAAGTCACTCTTGAAGATAAATATCTAGATACTATGGAAGAAATGAAGATAATACAAATAAATAATAGAAAATAAGATTCCTTGATCAAATCCTATGAGGATAAAATTTAACTTTTTAAAGGAAGGCTGAGGATAAAATTAGACTTTTTGAAGGAAGTCTGAGTAATGAAGTCAAAGAGCATGATGAGATCACACAATATCTTGAAACTCAGGTTTATACTCTTAATGAAGAAGTAAAAGTAAGGATGAAGATTGTATCATGTATCAATCAGAGATAAAATATTTGTATATGAAAGTAAATCAAGCTATGAGCAAGGATACAACCAATGATTTAGATAATAAGAATGAATTGGTGAATGCTCTTAAATATCTAAAAAGTGAGAAAAAGGAACAAAGAGATGATGTCACAAATTAAGGACTATGGATAAAAATTTAATGTGTTTAAAGCAAGATTGAATGATGACACCAAATAATGTGAAGATACTATGAAGTGTCTAAACAATCAATTAGAAACTATGTCTACAAGCCTAAAAACCAAAGAATATGAGATCTTAAGGTATGTGATTGAAATTGAGTCATTAAAAGTTGAGTTAGACAAGAAATATTGTAAGTTGCAGTCATTTTTGAAGTTTGAAAAGAGCTCAAATGATCTTGACAATATTTTGAGGAGTCAAAAGCATGGAAGTGATACAACTAGTCTTGGATACAAAGAAGAACAAAAGCACATACTCAAGACAAGATAAAGGCTAATGTGAATAAGAAAAATTAGACTTTGAATATCAATCATCAGTCAATGAAAGAAGGTTTTGGAAAAATTAAGACAAATAAGATTAGATAACCAAATGCTATGAGGTATGCAAATTTCAATGGTCATTCTTACTTCTACAATCAGTTTGGTCATAGGTCAAAAGATTGTAAAAGATCCTCAAAGAATGAATTTACATGGAATTATGAGCAATATAATGGAAAACATGAATAACATCATCACTCAAGATATTAAAAAATTTCACAAGGAAATAATGACATATTTTGCTACAAGTGTCAAGGATTTGGTCATATTGCAAAGTTTTGAAATATCTCCATCAGAAGACCAAATGACTAGGTACATGAACAAATTCATGAAACTTTAAGGAATTATCATATATCTAAATCACAAGGTATGTATAATCTGACAAACATCATTTGTTTCAATTGTCATGAGAGTGTTCACATAGTAAAGTTCTACACGAATGATCAATATTCTAATTTAAAAAATATCAATCCTATCATGAAGAGAAGGAGCCATAGTGAATGGAGGCCTAAAAAGGTAAATAAAAAATAGTATCAAAATAGATTATTTTCCATGATAAAACATGGAAAGAGTTCAAGTATCAAGAATAAATCCTTATCTTCCTAAATGGACAAGGAAATAAAGGAGGATCCTGAGATAAAAGAAAAGACTAAGGTTGAGAACTCATTCAAAGACAATATGAAGATGAGGAAGGACTACAATTCAAGTGAGATCATGGAGATATGGGTATATTTTTAGTTTTGGGATTTGTAGTCCCTCTATGATAGGAAGGTGTCTCTACCTATGCTTATTATGAGACATTTTTTATATAAAAGTAAGTATGTGTGCTTTAAGTAATGATTAAAGTGCCAATTAGTACATAGTTTGATGGCAAAGGGTAAGAAAGAAATTGTGAAAGATAAGCTTGTGTATGAAATTCTTTGAGAAGGTTAAATTAGTTTGGATGTTGATTCAATAGGTTGATTAGTCAAGACAAGGATAAGTAATTGTAGGATAATAATATCATTTGAAGATATGTTTGGCTAAGGGGGAGTTAACTCAGTTAGCTTGTGTGGATTGAAGAAGATGTGCATGATCTAAGAGGGAAAATATGTGAAGATGCTTGAGTCTTGATAGAAGTGTGAAGGTGTTTTATAAAATTATGAATTCAAGAAGATTGACATGATGACTTGATCAAACTAAGTCATGTATTTTGACAAAGTATTGAATATGTATGCATAAGCAAAGAGAGCTTGTGAGTTATATAGGTAGACAGGTCCAAGGATAAGAAAATATCATGTTTAAATTGGTGTATATAAAATAAAAAATGACATGAGATGGATCTTGATGATAGGGGGAATTTTATAAGATATATGAGCAGTTTATCATGTCTAAATATCAAATAAGTCTAAGATGATTTTGGTGCATGTCAAAGGGGGAGTAACTGATTAATATGCCTGAAAGTATGTAAGTGTCCTAATCATATTAAATAGTATTTTAATGCATACATAATGTTGAGGAATGATTGTTGTCATGTTGAGGAAGAGACCCTATGTCATTAATTTTGAAGTGGGAGAAATATCATAATGAAGAAGCTCAAATTAGTATTATGTCATTCTGAGGGTGTTTTTCCATCAATGACAAAGGGGGAGATTGTTGAGAATGGTCATTGATGTCAAATAGAGCATGAGATACTAATGCATTAAGGACAAAGTGATTATATTAATGGTTTAGAGAGATGTGGCACATTTTTAGATATGTAAGGATAAATAAGAAGTTGTGAGGCATCCATAAATGTCTTGATAAAGTTATGGTATGTCACTTGATCATTTAGAATGAGAAACATGCATCTTATAGCTTAAGAGAAGCCAAACCATCACTACACGTCATGCATATATGAAAGAACCATCAATTTTTTGCATTTGTTTCTAGTAATAAAAAAGTCAACTAAGGTCAAAGGCTTTCATGGAGATATTATCTAAGTTCCAAGAAGGCACCCTAAGAATTTGGACTCTTGAAGTGTTTTCTAGCTCAAGTTATAAACCTTCTGTGTTTCTCTTTCAGAATTTGATGGGCCAGAGACCATCAAGCTTAACTATGTTGGAGTCTAAGGTCACTACTCAGTAGATCTAATGGTGAGAGTTCATCATCTAGATCTTGATCTAATGGTGTATATTTAGTCAAAATGTCAAAGAGTCTAAGATTGCATGCACTAGTGACAAGTGTCACTATCTTGTTGAGTTGATAAAAGATCAATGGTTCATAAATGTTCATACAAATATAAATCAATGGTGCAAGTCAATTCAAAGAGTTAAATGTGAAGAAGGCATGCAAATCTACAAAGTGGAAAAATCATGGGAGCTTTGATCTAAAATCAATGGTGAGCATTTCAAGATAAAGTCTAAGTTAATTAGAGGAGATTGGTAGTGTGTATTTTTCCAAAATTTCTAAGAAGCACAAGATGAGGTTAAGGTGCTCAATGTTTAATGTTTGAAAACTAAACGTTGGAATTTGAATATTCAAATTAATGAGGGAAAACTAGTACATAATTTTTAAGCTATATCTTTTGATCCAGGACAAATTGCATGATTGTGTAAAAAGTAAAGTTATAGAGGACTTAAAGGTTCATCCATATAATCTAGTTAGAAGGTTTGAATGTTTGTATAATCAAAGTTATGGAGATTCAAAGTTAACTATTTTTTAATTCATGGTATTGCTATGTACATAGTTCTATTTGAGAAATTTATGCTTTAGTAGTGTTTTGGTGGATGCATTCACATGAAGATGTCATAAGGGTTATATGGAGTGGACCCATGTATTTTAAAGTGATCTCATGTTCTTTATTTTCTTGATGAAGTTCTAAATGGGTGAATAGGTCTCCATGAGACTTATAAGGGCTAGTAAGGCCTAATTGAAAGGTGTAGCTGCTCAAGTGTGACATATGATAATATATTTGAGATATGTCTTATCATGATACATGCCTTAAGGGTTAAGGCAAGTCTTATGGCTAACCAAGATGTTGATATTAATGAAGACTCTATAAATAGTGGAGACCAAGGCATTGGTTTCTAAACATGAATGTGAGTGTGTTGAGAGAGCAAAATATAGAGATGAAGGAAAGAGATCAGAGGAAGTGTGCTTAGTGGATGGAATAAAGTATATAATAGATTAAAGATGAGTGAAGAAGATTGGAGAGATCTAAAAGAGGTTTTTGGATGCATTTATTTTATGAGAAAGTTTGAGTGTGTGTGATGAGTTGAAAGAGAGGTGTTAAACATTGTTTCTCTAATTAGATTGATCTATAATTAGAATTCTAAAGTTATTGATTTCATAAGGTGTTGTGCAGGTGATCAACATCTAGAAAATGTGGGTGGTTATTCATACTTAGGGGTGTGTGCTCCTTATGAAGTGGGTACTTCACTAAAAGGTCTCATGTTTTTTTATCATCTTATAGGACAAGTAGTCCATGTGTTTGTAGGCTTGAGAGTGGGTTTTAGTCCACAAGAGGGGTTCCCACATAGATCTTGTGTTATGTGTGTGATCTTTCATCATCTTTATTATTCATTTTTATGAACATATTATATGCTTTATGAATGCTTATTATCGTTGATTAAGAGTTTAAAAAGATTGGAATTGAATTTTGAAATATTTGGCATCATTGATTCACCCCCCTTCTCAGTGATTGTACCTCCACCAATTATTTCTTAGCCTATAATTCCAATAAGTAAATAGTTTTAAAATTATTAAAACACAATTCTTAAAAACATGTAACAAGTAAATATAAAATAAAGAGAAAATAAAATTGAAATATTCTTGTGTATAGAGATCATCAAATTTCAACTTGAGGTTGAAATAAAGAGCTTCAATACGAGATGTTAGTTGAAGTGAAAAAACAATTTCTTCATTATTAGATTAAATACAAGATAAAATAAGATTGACTTGTAGTTTCATATGTATATGAAAGATTGAATTATATTTTATTCTAGTGTCATAAATTTTTTGGAATTTGTATGATATTATAAGACAAAAATAAAATAAATAATAAGCAATTTTATAAATAAAATATGAGTTCACCAAAATGTTTAATGTTATTTTTTATTTAACGATGAAATTTTAAGAACAAATAAACTATTTAAAACAAATTTATACATACAAAATATACCATTTTAAATATAAAATACATTAATTAATACAGTTGGAGATGATCTTTAAATAATAAATTGACAAGTTAATATGCATATCACACTTGTATTTGATTTATTTCTAATTATGCAAGCTAAATATTGATGAAAACTAATTGAAAATACCTATGAATTGTGTTCCTTTTGAAAATAAAATTTAAAAATATGTTAGGACAAGGACACATGAGGAGGATAGGGTCACATTGTGACCTTGTTTGTTAACTATGGTGTGTCCTAGTTGAATATGTGATGGATTTCTTGATCTAGATAACTATGTGTGTTGACTTACCACATGAAAGACATAAAAAATACAAGACCTAGCTCCTTCAAAATAAACACAATGGATATCAAATATATATGGGGAATTAGATAGGGGGAATAGTTTAGCTATCCTCAAAAAAACCTAAATTAATTTGGGTTGTACATACATAACCCAAAATGACCTTAGGATGATGTAATTCTCCTTTGTAGAGTGAGTGCGTGAATCTTAATATTTTATATATGAATGTAACTAGATAGATTGACTAGAATTCTTAATAAGTAATTAATTTGACCTAAATTAAAACAATTTTAGACTTCACCTATGAATATTATAATGTTTTATAAATTTAAATGGAATGATTAGTGCCCTTTTACTCAATTTGTAGTAGAAATACCACATGATTGTTAGATGTATTTTGAATGACCTTAATGTGCTTATAAAGAATAAAATTTCAAATATTTACATTATTATAAATTTATAAAAATATGAGAGGGTTAAAATTAAATGTCTCAAATTAAAAAATTTATCATAAGAGTAGGGGGGATAAGGATACACTAGTGGACAAGGTTGTAGTGTCTCCATACCTGCCTCATGCAGTCTTGTCCTAGAAGGATAGATACTATTGGAACTAATATGATGTGAGTTTTAAGTATAATATGGATGTATGAATGATATTTTGATTAAGTTTAATATAGTGAATATAATAATGAATGACCCCATAGAGATTAAAATTTAATGAAATGACAAAAAGACCAAATAAACTAAATATGTTAATATTAAACATTGTTACACAATTAATGATTTATTTTGATTGAAAAATAAAGATTTAATAGAGTATGATTGGAAAAATAAGATTAACTATTTATATAATACACTAGGAAGATTAGGGTACTTCACTTTTTATAGGTATATTTATATTTGAGACACCATATAGATGACAAAGAGGGTTGGAAATGGATCAAGAATTTCACAGATTAAGAAACTAGATCTATGTATATGTGTAGATGATTCCATTAGCCTATATATGCTTACATATATTATATGAATCTAACCTACACTATATTTTATGAATTATACCTTACTAATTTGGCATAAGCTGCTATGTCTACTTGTAAAACAATATTATATCTGATCTTAGGTGCTTGAGCTAACCTTAACCATTTTGTAATGAATGGTTGAGATCTATCTATGTATCTAATACTATAAAGATGAAAATTAAACATCTAGTTAATCCATTTAAGTGTATGTGTGTGAAATATCGTTACATTAGTATGGATGCAAATGTAATCTAACTTTAGACACTTTGATAATGAAAATATGAATTGGCTTAGGTATGGAAGACTTATCTAGGGATTACTCCTTATGACTAATATATGATTTTTTAGATTTATGGAAGTCAATATTAATGTGTATATGTCTCCTTGATAAGTGCTAGATATATTCTAGATGGGGAATATGCCTAGACCTATTTTGCATAGATAAATGAGTCTTTATAAAAATTCTCATGCCATTGATATTCATAACATATGGGTCAACCCATAAAGATGATTTAAATTTTGGAAATGATCCTTTCTTAGTTTATAGATGAATTTAGTGGAGGTGGATGGTTGTAAAAATAAAAATTTGTCTAATTAAAACATGAGGCATCTATAAAGTCACAAATAGTGATATTGTGATGAGGATACATTTTTATTATTATATTAAGTTATACATAGACTAAGTTTTTTTATAAGTGATTTATAGTAAATCATAACATCCTAACCACTATATATCAAGTGGATATGAGATAAGGGTTTGTAATATGCATATATGTATGCAAAAGTCATTTGAGGTAAGGATAAGTCAAGAATAACATTACCAAATGTCTAATAGTATATTTTAATGTCTAAAAATTCCCTCATATTTTTTAGATCAATGTTAGGGTTTAAGGGTCCATGTACCACAAAAACATATAATTTTAAAATAACTTCATTGGTTTGCATTAACAATAAACATTATTAAGGCATAAAACTATTCAAAACTAACAAAATTTTCAAAAGTTTTGACAACTTCAAACAATATACAACAAAGTCACCAAAATAACTATAAAGGGCTATTTCCTACCTAGTTATCACCAAAATTACCAAAAAAAAATAGACTTAATCTAAAATTATCAAATATACCACCTTATCATAGCTTAATAATAATTCATCCAAAGTTGGAAAGTTATATTTATTATTATAACTAGCATCAGGTACTTCTTAGTCCTTAAATTTTGAAATTAGGCCAACCACCACCACCTCTTGCACTGTTAGAGAGCTTTCTACCTCCTACAACTACATACAAATTAATCTCCTTTGACTACTCCCTAATTCCTTCTAAGGATTACCTTTCTATTTCCACCATGGAGGTTCCTTGAAGACACCCCTTGCAACTCCTTTGGTGAGCCATTTTATGGATTCAACACATTTTGGATTCCTCTTTTATGTATGATATTATTCCATATGTAGAATTAGCTTCTAGAGATCTTGAATATCAGACATGAAAATACCTCTTTTATCTTCATTCTTCTACTCCCTTGAGTATATCTCATATATTTCCTACATAAAATTTACCAAATCCAAAAACCTAGTTTCCAAATCATTAAAAAAGGACAAAAGAATGAAACCCATGTTATCCTTACCTAAAAATGAGAGGGTTATAAAAGGACCTAGAGGAAGGGAGTCAATTTATATCATTAACCCCACTCTATGTTCTATCAAAATGAAAAAAATCAACCAATAATTTTTTATTCTCTTTATCCACTATTACCATGCAAATTTTACTATCAAACAAAGATGCCAGGTATGAATTCATAGACACCCATATTTTCACCAGCAATAGCTCCACTCTTAGGAATTTCTCAATGGCCTCTATAACTTCTACCATGGGTATCCAAAAAACATTAAAGAGATGCATTTTAGAGATGTTACCTGAGAATCCTATCTCATAAGATTTTGCTTTGCCTAAGATAAAAGGCCATCCAATTGATTCCATGTAATTATACTCCATCTTGACAATGCAAAGCAAAAACAAACCCAGGTCCCAAAACCACATTCATCACCCATATCTAATAAAACTTGTGCCTAAGAATTATGTAAAAAAATCTATCATAAATGATAAATTTACATGTTAGCCTTTATTAGAAGCAATTATGAGACATTAAAGACCTAGTCGCAAACTCAATTGCCTAAAAAGAACCCACCACCATTACCAACCATGATAAAATCCCATGGAAAATCTAACCTCACTAATGAAAATGAAAGATTAACACCTTTTACCTTTTTATATTTATTATTTTTAAATATTTTAATTTTATTTAAAAAATAAAAATAAAATTTAGCAAAAAATGATTAGAAGTCAATTTGGTCCAACCCAATGATATCTTCCCATGCTACTCCAACATCATCCACTCTCTCATCCATATATTGATCAATACATATATATTCACTATAAAATCCTCTACATTATTTCTTTATCAAAAGCAATGGGAACATATCCAATCCTCAAGCTAGTTCATTTTAGGCTAGATTATAGCCAAAATATTCTCTAATTTCCATGATCTAGCCCTGTGAACTCTCAAAGCTTGGATGACTACATATGAATCCCTTTTAGTTTATGAAAAGGAGATCCCACACTCTAAATCCATCTCAACACCAACTTCTAGAGCCTAGGCCTCAACTTCATTATTCATTCCATCTAGAAACTTTAAATACATTGGTCTTATAAGTTAACCATTAAAGTCCTTGATCACACAACCCACCCATGATGCTCATAGATTTCCTCTATAGACTCTATAAAAATTCAATTTAAACCAATGAGGTTATGGAGGAGACCAAAATACCTCCTTTATTCTTCTCATATTCTTCTTATCTACCATTGACCCTTTAACCGGAATAAATCCCCACATTTTATTCTTGTATCGAAAGAAACATAATGCTATAGGAAAAATATATTGAGATGTACCTTAGTGTGTAAACACACTTTGTCTTTAGGATAAGGCTCAAAGTGTGAAAATTAATTCATGCAAAATTGTAATGAAAAATGTAGTAATTAATGTCCACATATGATATGAAATTTAACATAACATAGATTATTGAAACATTTGAATTTTGACGAGGAAGGAAGAAATAAACTTATAATTGGGTGAACCATTTTCATTTGATGTGTTGAAAATGTGATTCCTTCTGAAGCATTGGAGAGTGGAAATTATCATTCCCCAATGGATAAATTTCATGAGATGATTATGTCCTAAGGTAGGTTCCATGGTTTAAACTATGGGTTGGGGGAAAAAATTTCCTAACACTCATAAAGAGGGATTAGTTGTAGACATTTGAGTGACAACCTTAAATACACTATTCATTTAACTAATATTAAACATCAATATGAAATGGGGATCTTATATTAGGCTCAAGTAAAATTAATCAACCATTAAAAATGGACTTATAGATTCATAATGTTAATTTCAATAACATTGATGCCAACTTAAAAATATAAAACCTGTAATGGTGTGTGCATGAATAATGTTCATGTCTCGTAATTTAATTCAATTGGTTTTAACATGTGATGAATAATGATATAATTAATCTATACAAACCTAAAACATGTAAATTATAAAATGTCTTCATATACTACTAAAATATATCTCAATCTATAAATATTTATCTCATAATTCAAACCAAATTGATAATTTAAACTAGTTTTAGACCTTTAAATCATGTAATTTGGCCCAAAATATTAATTATTTGTGTGAAAAATATTGAATATCTATGAAAATCCCACTAATATTCCTACATTTTGAGATGATTAATGTAGCTAACCAATATTCCACAATGTTATTTATAGATTCTATTTTTTTTAATTTTTAGAATGTTTTATTTTTATTTTTTATTTTTTTATATCTCTAAAATATTTTGATTATGTTATTTCTAACCAATGATCCCATCAAGGGGATCCTCACTTGTAACTCATAAATCAAATGCGACAATGGTCACCTATCATATGTGATTATTTTAATATGTATTTATATTATAATTTGAGAATTAATCTTATGATGTAATGTATCTATCATCATCATGACTCACATGATCATGTTTATGATGAGTAACCCTAGTGGGAGTGGTATCATGTGTAATATAGTATATATTAAAAACATGTTCTTGCATTTACTATGGAACATGTGGATCTATATATAACATTAATTTAATATGTGATCTATTAGATAATGGATGCCATAAGTCCTAAATAACATTATGATGTAATGGGAATTGAAGCACTAGTCTTCTAAGAAACTCAATTACAATATTTTGAACTATATACATATAATAAACATGAATATGTTGTATAACTAATTTCATTGGTGGTCGGTGTGGATGAGAAAATGATTATGGTTGAATGGGATACTCATACATGGAATACTTAGAAATTTAACCACCATGATGTCATGTATATACTGCACACATATATGTACTAAATATGGTACTACATAGAGATTATTTATCCAAAGATGTCATAACAATGTGTCAAATGTCCTTGTACTTGGTAAAAATAAGAAAAAATTATAAACTATTATTGGAATCACCTTCAGTGGTAAAAAATAATCCTAAGTGTATCTTTTTTCTTTATATTGAATCCTTTAAATAACTTGGTTGCATCCATGAAATGCTTGTGTGTATATCCAATATTAGTAAGGTGTGTCATAGTGCAAACTTTTTCACTTGAGCCATTGTTTACCATGACATTTTATAGGTTACAAATAAATGTAGGTTCATAAAAATAATTATGTGTAACTAGAATCATCATCCAAAATCTCATTTTCATCAAATTTAATAGTAAGTCACTATACATGTATGATTGAAGTGTACGAAAAATACCATTCAATGGATCCTTGTATTCAATAGAAGGATGTTATGCATTGTAATTCATATTCACCTTAGAATAAACCTAAGTTTATCTTGTCATATGGTTTTTAAATGGATCATAAAATATTATAAGTTTTCCATTCCCATTAGGTTATGGTCCTACATCATTATTAGGTGTGTTAAGTTCAATAGTTTTATCATAAATGAGATCCTATGTCCTTTTTCTTAGATAAAATCATATATCCATAGAATGTCTAGCACATTGATGATATTAATAATACACATTATTGTCATGTACCTTAGATGGAGGCTTATTCATATCAACCTCATTTAGTGGAGGGAGATAAATAAGGTTACACTCAAATAATTTTTTCATGTTATGGGGAGGTTCAATTAATAATAAAAAATTCATTCTTGGTGGAGTAAATAACACAAGCCTATTAGTAGGTTGTGGCATTTCATTGAATGTTGATTTTGACTCATTATTATTATCATTCATTTTGTCATTGTAGCTTTCTTATTTTAATCTTTTAAGTTGAAATATTTGGAGTAGTAACCACATACTTTAACTTACTAAAATATTTGAGCTTAACTTCTCAATCTGTAACTAATTTTCATAATTAATCAAATGATTTGAATTTTTTGAAAATATTAGACTCATGAAGAGTGGAAATAAATTTTTTATTTAATATATCTCCTAATTAATTTTCAAACATGTGATATTTAATCTATATTGCAACACATAATCATTGATTGGTTAATTGCATTTTTTACCTATGTAATGAAATTTGTGCTTAGACAACTTCTCATTAATATTGATTGAAAAATGTGCCAAAAATATATCAACCAAAGTATTGAATGCATTCATTTATTGTAATTAAATGAGATAGAACCAACACAAATAAAAATACTTAAGACTTCATAGAAATAAACTAGTCAATAAATTTTCATTGGAGGCTGAGTGCAAACATGTTACATGAAATGCCCTTTGGTGTTTCTTTGGGTCATTACCATTATATAAAATAATCATAAGATATATGAAACCTATATGTAAAGGGTAAGATAAAATATTTTGGACTAATAAATTTTCAAGCAATGCATGATAATTGATTAAATGAATTTGTCTATAAGCCTCATAATCTAACTAGAATACCTTATTTTTTAGATATATAATAGTCTGCATGATGGATTGTGAATTAGGATTGGATGATGATTTTAAATGAGTATAAATAATAAGATGTACATATTTTTTATGTATAGGTATATGTAGTGTAATATGAGGAAATCTTTGTGTTTCCCCCACACCTTGGGTGGGCATCACATGTGTAACCATAAGTGTAGACCTAGGAATAGTTATAGTTGTAGTAGTGGTGTAAACACCTATTTGAGTGTTAATAAATATAAAAAATTTATGGATATCATTAAAGGGTTCATTATGTTCCTTATATGTGATAACTTTATCCTTTTATGCCATTTTAACTCCTAATATTACCCTTAAGACTTGATCTAAGTCATCAAGTTATTATTGAATTTGATGTTGAAAAGTAGCAAAGGCCTAAAATTATTTAGGATATACCCCATTAAGGTCATGGAGATAGGTTATATCTAGATATTAATTTTTATCTTGATTAGTATTTTTGAGATCAATTATTTCATCTTTAATAATATGATCTTACACTTATATGTGTTCACTATTAATATTTACACACAAATAATGAGGAATTTGTATTTCATTTACTTTAGACATTTAAATTACAATAAAATGAATCTAATTATGTTAAATTTCAACACCAGTAAACTTAGCACTTCACCTTAGATTAACATGGTAGTTATCCTTCTTAAATGGCATAGGAAAAATCATAAAATATGCATAAAACTAGGGCCAAATTAAAAAAATATTTTGCCTTAATATATGGGGAAGTCATAAATAAAATATAAAACCCTGAGAAAAATATTTGAAACCCTTGAAATAGGGATGAAACCTAAATGGAAAACCTAGAGTTGTGTGTACTCAATATAAAGAATGGGTTCACCAATATGTTTCACCTTATTTTGGATTAATAACCTAAACAAGTATATTTTTTTTAACTGTTTAGATTGTATAATATATAACAATAACACTCAAACTTTAATGTTGTAGAAGAGTATAATTAAACTATTTTAATTTAATATTTATGGAAATAACCAAGAAGACTTGAGTAATTATCTTGTTTCAAGTCTGTGTAGGTTTGAGATAACATACATATGATAGGAAGAGATGAAATGGATCAAAAATCACTCAAATAAGGAAAATAGAACTTTATGTGCTATTGGAAAAGTTTATCAGCCAATGGACATCTATATCAATTATAGGAATCTAACCTCTACTAGATTCATCGATATGAAATATGCCTCACTATTTTCTAATAGGCCATTGTGCCTACTTGTAAATAGTTTTAGAATGTGATATGTGGTGATTTATATGTGTATATAATCCAAAATATTTTCTCATTCACTTTTAAACCATAGATCCACTTTTAACACTAGGTTCACATGTAAAATAGGAAAGAGTGGTGGGTTGAGTTGACATCAACCATTCCATAATGAATGATTCAATTCTATCTTTGTATCTAACACATCGAGGAGGAAAATAAAACCACAAATAGTTCACCCCTTTAAGTGTATGTTTACAATTATGATCCAATAATATGGATAAAACCTATAATCTAAATTTCAACACTTTTTAAATGGTAACTTGACTTGGATTAGTTATTTTAGACTTCAATAGAACCTATTTAGGGTAGTCCCTCTCAATGTGCAAGTACATATAGATATCACCTTGATAAGTAATATATAGATTCCCTATGTGGAATATTAATAACTATATTGTGTATAAAATAGATGAATTTTTGAGTAACTTATCATATCACTAAGATCTAGAACATATCGACCAACCATAAATGTGATTTGAATTTGGAAAATGACCATTTATTAGTGTGGGTGAGTTTGTATCAGGTGGATGGTTTCAAAAATCTGAAATCATATGAGTATTATTAGAGGCATCTATAAAGATAAGAATAATTATATGATAATCAAGATATAGTTATATTACGACACTAATAAAGTTACCATAGAAAATGGAATACTTTTAGGTGACTGGTATAAAATTAGAAGATCAAGCCCATAGAAGGCAAGTGGATAAGAGAGAACAATGTGAAAGATTCATATGTGTATACACAACACGTGAGATAAAAATATGTCAAAACTGAAATATCCAAGTGTATACTACCATATTTTAGTGTCTATAGAATCTAGATTCTCCTTTTCCTAATTTTACTGATCTCAAAGCTCACCAAAAATAATTTCTTCAAAGTCCTATTTTTTGAAAATTCTATAAAGAAATGTTTTATTTGTTCTTAATTGGGGAAATTGGTTAGGTAATGTTTCAAGGTTGTCAAAATAAATTTGAAGGTTTGGAATAAAAAGGAAAATTGATTCAAATTATCATAGAAATCTTGGGTGAAAAAAATGGAGTGTTAATATATCTACTATAAAAGATTCACTCACTAGTTATGGGGTTTGTAGGATCTCTAGTTGTTTTCCACTTAACCTTTGTAGTTAGCATAATGAGTTAAACTATAATTTACTTAGACACAAGTATTGGTAAATAATTTTTCTATTTGCATTATGGAAAATATTCCATAATTTTTTAAATCACATAAGGTATCGATCTTAAAATATAGGGTTCAATCAATCAGTTTTAAAGGGGAAATTGTGAGGTTTCAATTGAATAAGGATTATTTGATTTTTGAGAGGAATCCTACGTTATTTATGTTAAATATATGATAATAGAACAATTTTATTATGATATTTTTTAATTAAAGTAATTTCGGATTAAAGAGGGATTGGCTAAAAAATAAATCTTAAGTATCGGATCAAGATGGTATGGGATTTATAAGATATTTTATCTAATTCAAGCAAGGGAAAAGGGAGAATTAAAAGGGATGCAAAGATTGAAGAGGATTTATTTTGAATTTTTTAGAAAAATATTATTTTTTAAGATTACGTATTTTATTTTTCCTTATGATTATAAATACAACTTACCTTTTTAGGAAAGATTTTCTTCTTTTTTATCTTTAATTCCCATGTTTAATGGTGTTATTTTTTATTTAACAATGAAATGACAAGAATAGATAAACTATTGGCAACTGATTTAGATCTATATAAATATATAGATATGAATGTAAAATATATAATTTAAAAAATTGGATATAAGTTAAAAAAAAGTAAATTGATAAACCAATATGCAAACCTCACTTAGATTGATTTTATGTTGATTTTACAAGTTGAATGTGACTATTAACTCATTGAAAAGACTTATGGATTGTGTCCTAATCAAAATAAATAAATAAGGTCATTCTAAATGGACAAGGATACACTACAGGATTATATATTGACTATAGCCATGTCCTGGTTGATTTTTTGATTTGTATTTGTGAGGCTATCTATAAAAGTTTACTATCTGATTGTGTGTCCTTATTTTTTGTAGAGGATCTACCAAATACAAAACCCTACATACTATACAATAAACATAATAGATATAAAATGACAAAATGGGGGAATAGGGTTAGGGGAATAGTTTACATACCCTAAAAAAAACCCCATGTAATCTGAATGCTACCTATATAGCCAAAAATTGCCTCAAGCTAATGTCTTTATCCTTTTTAGAGCGAGTGTTTGAATCTTGACTTTGATATATGAATGCAAATAGATATATTTATTTGTATGCTTAATAATGAGTACCATCAACCTATAATAAAATGAATTAAAAATTTCATTTTTATTATTATAATGCATTAGAATTAAAATTACAAAAAGTAATTCTCTTTTTTTTAGTGTGCAATAGAATTTGCAAGTGAACGATAGATGTGTTTGGAGAATTTTGATGTGAGCATATAGAGGACTATTTTGACTATTTTTAGTAACTAACCTTGATATAAATTTAGGATGGGTAAAATTAAACATATCAAATTAAAAAAGTTACCATTTGGGTGTGAGGGATAATGTATTATCCCTTCGGATACCAAAATAAAAGCTTTGATACCATTGTAATATCCCCTTCAAATAGGGAATATAGAAACACTAAAACTCTAAACAAAGATACAATTTTGTAGAATAAATTCAAATAAACAAATAACCATAGTAAATCTCTTAACTGCCAAATCAATAATCTTATTATTCATCCAGATGATTACAGTAGATGTCCTCTGTCATGCATATAAAGGAATATTCAAATATGGTCTTAAAACCCTGATATTTTACAAAACTAAAAATAAAACCTGAATTCTGGAATGGCTCAAGTTTTTTGTGTCGACACACAATCACTGACGTCGGTTATTATGCCATCATCGATCAATATACTATTGATGTCGGTCATTGTCGGTTGGCTACTATGCCGATGTCTGTCTTCAGTCGGCCGATGTCGATCACTAGACTGCCGATGTCAGTCTCTGAGTTGCCTGCAGCTCTGTACGACCTGATGTATAACTATACAAACTTGCACGGATCGGTATGGATTCCATACAAAAACAAGATAATATGTTGTGGCCTCTATACTGAATACCAGATCTCAATAAATATGGAACTAATATAGAAAATCTCTATATGTATAATTTATTGAATCAAAACTTATGAAATAAATACCTGGAATACTGTGATAACTTCTGTATGAAGTTATCTCTAAAACTTGTAAACCTCTGTGATAACTTGTGTATGAAGCTATCTCTCAATTTGGCAATAAATCAGCTGATCTCTCACAACTTTTGAATCACAGACACTGAAGAGTGGATGTTCTCCAATGCAAATGGAATCCTCAAACCCTTGGCTCAGTCTTCACAGAAGAATTCTTAGCAATCAAAATCAATAATGGCCTCCATGAGAAACCCTTATACCCTCAAAAAGATGTGCTTTCCCTAATTAGGGTTTCTTAAATTAGAATTAGGGTTTCTTAATTAAAAATAGGCTAAATAATTAATATTTGATTAAATCAATCAAATATTAATATCTCCCTCAATACATGTTGGATCCTTGAACCAACTGAAGCTGGTGAATTAGGGAGTGATTCTGCACATGACCATACCAAAATAAGGGTGCTCCACTACGTGTCAGAAGTCCCTAAATAATAGGAGCTCAAGCAAAATGTGTTTGAAAGAGCCCGAATGAAAGCCAACTGTAGGAATTCTGCTAATCGAAGCCAAGCCAATCTCCATCATGACCCCTTATCCATCCTCTTAGCCTACGAGGGTCGCATAATAGGCTAATCATCAAATCTGTTGATGTCCACTAAAAAAGGGGACATGACAGATAAGGTTGCACTAGTGGACAAGGCCGTAGTGAAGCCTCGTTTGACTAGTGTGGTCTTGTCCCTTAAGCATAGAGACTATTGGAACTATTATAACATAAAATTGAATGAAAAATAGGGATGTATAAATGATGTTTTAATTGTTTTCAAGATATTTTTTATAATAGTGAATGTTTCCATATATATTTTAAGTTAGTGGAATGTCATATTAGCTAAATAGGGCAAAAATTTCAAGTTTAGACATTGTCAATAACTTTAATGATTAAATTTGAGTTTATAAATTTTCCCCCACTTTATTCTTGTGATGAAATGAAGTGAAATTATTAGAATAAAGTATATGTGAACCTAGGTGTGTATACACACTTATATTTTTATGTGTGTCTTAATAATGCAAGATGCCTTAATACAAACTATATAATAATGCCACTAAAAATAGTTATTGTCCATATTTAAAAATTATGAATATGAAACATGAAATTTGAATTTTAAAAATAGAGAAATGAGAGTATAAACCTAAGAGAGTATACACTCTATTTTACTTATAATTTAGAAATGAATAAGTACACACCCCTTGTTAAGGTATTTTTGACAAATACTAAACTTGTGGTGAATTAAGAGTGATCAAGTCTCAATTTTAAAACTAGTGAAAACCATTGAATTGTAAATATTGTATGTTATAACTCTCATTTAATTGTGTAGAGTAATTTATAAAATAATTTAAAGGTGGAAATAGAAAATGTGGATTGCTAATTTGAAACTGAAGAAGGGGTGGAACCCCAAATTTTGGATCACTACATAGAAAAATTAAAACCAAAATGTTGAGTGTCACTAGAATCTAACATGGCCTAATTGAAACATGTAGACAAATCACACTATTGTAGAAGGATCTAGATTCTCTTTCAAACTTTGAAACTTTGAAACTTTTAAACTTGATAATTTTGATTTTTTCCATATAGTAACTTGAACATGAATGAATATCATACCCCCCATTCTATATTGTTTTTTATTTTGAATTCCAACTAAATTTGTAACTATTTGAAAATTTAAACTTGTAATTATCTTAAACCTATAACTTACAATTGTTTTTCACATGCCCATGCATATGCATAATGTATATGTGAATTTTTATTGAATAAATGAGTACACATTCATGTTACATGCCCCCATAATTTGAAAATGAGTAATAATATTGCAATTTAAAAATTATATATTCTATAAATCTAGGTTTTTTTACTCATGAGGCTTGAATTCCTAAGACAAGCCCATTGTGATGCCCATGTTTTTAGATGAGAGATATAGTATGCAAGTCACTAGTCTAAAAAAAACTATTAAATCTGTAACCATGTACTATCATGTTATCATTTGAATTGAATTACATCATAATATTGAATATAAAATTAAATTTTATATGAAACATGTGTTATATAGATATTAAATTCAAGTAAGTAAGCAACATGTACATGATATGTATCATTTTAAAATATCAAAAGTATAAATATGAAAAATAACACCATAATAACAAGAAATGCACATAGAATAAATGTGATACAATGTCACATAGTTTACATATAATGTCACATAGGAGCCCAACATGCCATATATAAGGAACACATGAATGTTGCATAACACACAAGGATAATGACACAATCAAATGACATGATGATGACACCCAAGCAAGAACATGTACAAAATTTACATATGAAGCCAAGGGCCACACACAATAAGTAATCAAGTCCTATCTTATCATTTAGTAAAGTAAGAAATAAACATAGAGTAGCTGAGACTAATATACATCAACTATATGTATCAATTGCACTATTATAAAATAGCATTTGCATGTATCACAATGTAAAGTATGATTTATTAGAAAAATATTTGTATGATTTGTATTTGAACATGGTATAGAGGTTGTGAATAGATATGTTATATTAAATTATTCATAGAGAAATAAGAGATGCCTCCAACTTAGGAAGGTTGTTGGGTAAAAGGTAAGACCAACATAAAAACCATATGAAAGTATGTCTTCTATCACATTGATATACTTCAAGTAGATAATTATGTATTGAAAATTTAAATATGCTATCTACCTAACATAAAATGAATAACTTATGTAAATGAGTAAGATAACAACATTTGAAAATGATTTTAGGGACTTATTTTGAATTTTTGAACATATGTAGATGTTTTTGGAGTTTTGACATATTTTAATGTTTTAAATTTTTTGATTTTTTGTAAAATTTGAACTAAAAATAATTTTAAAATCACTAAGAATCAAGGTTTCAAAAATAGAACAAAATGAAAGGAATTTCAACAATCCTCAATAAGTTGTTAAGGCATAATGTGGAAATAAATAAGGTAGATTATATTCACCCTATGTATATGTAAATGAGTCATATAAATATAGAACAAAATATTAAGATGGATAAGAATGTACATAGTCCTTAATGGATATGGAACTATATGTGATCATTAAGTGCAATGAAAGCCATAGTATGGGAGATATGTAATAATATGTAAATGGAGTGCCATATATAAATAATTTCAAGATAATATTTTTAAATTGTTTGAATTAGGTTAAAATTCCAAAGGTTAAATACCCAAAGTGGAAAATAAATCCAATGGCTAGAATAATGCCTAAAAATTGGGATAGAAGAAGTAACAATGAAGTAAGAGAAAAAAAGGATACATATAAAATAAAATGTAAGTATCTAACCAATTATATATGTGATGGGTAGGTATGAATAAAAAATTACATAATATGAATTAATGACTAGAAATTATAGGTGTGTGTATAAATATTATCTTTGAAAAATTCTTAGCAATAATTGTTCATACATGATCAATGCCCATTTAATAAAATCAAACCTTCAACCTTTATTCAACACAAAAAATTCTACATGCATAGTTTATTGATATCATTATTGAAATAATTCATTATATATGAAATGTCTATTGTCAAACTTAAAAAAAACATTTAGTAGATAATAAAATGAAGTCAAACATAAATTTGACATGAAGTAACTTATAACTACCCAGATGCAAATAAAAATTATTCATAAGAAAAATAAATCATTCTTTCTCAAATTTACTCAATTTACATCTATCTACAAGATAAATTATTATATGCAGATAAATAATTTTAACATGGTCATTCATAGATTTTTTTGAAACATCATAAATAAATACAAAGTGCAACCCTATCTTCAAAGATAAATTTTTTTCACTAGAATCAACAACTTATGCTCAAATAGATTCCAAAATATTCATGCAAGAGAAATGGACAACCTATTATATTGAAACTAAAATCTTTATGCCCCTCAAACAATAAAGTAGATACAAACATTCTTGCTGACCAAATTTGACTTTTAGGTCAAATTGGGGCACCCCTAGTATAAAATTTGTTTATTAGGCCCATAAGGGTTTATTATGTATTGTCATAAGGTGGTTTGTAGGTCATTTTATGCCTTTCAATGTTATATTAACCTTGGCCACTCTTTTCATTAGTCTATCAAGTCATTTGGGGTCATTTCAAGGGTCTAAGTAGTGCATTTAATGCTTGTATGGGTTTTTTGGGAAATTTTCAAGTGTCAAAGATATGTGTCACGTTCTATGTCTCCTAGGATGTCTATATTAATTGTCACTAACTAAAAATTGTTAGGTTACTCAAAAAATGTAGTTTTCTTGAAGAAAAGAGTGAGTTTAGCACTTGTATGACCTCCTTGGGAAGTGTGCCACATGGTAAATGATCACAAAGTGTCTCTTAATCTCCCTTAAACTCAATTATAAATTTTATTTTCTCTATAAATTTCGTTTGGAGGCCAAAACCATCTATCTCCCTTCTTCGTCTTCTTGGTAGACTGAAGTGACTTGTAGGTTTTTGATCAATCCAATAAACACATGGGGTTTCAATAAAAATGATCTTGAGGGAATATTATACGCTATGATACCTTAAAATATATATAATAATTTTGAGAAATTGTCAATTTTTCTTCATGAACCATCCATTTGAAGTGGATTGTGCAAATCTGCTTATCATTTTGTGCACCCTTTAGGTTTTGCTTTGGTTTGAATAATTCTATATGTTTCAGTTACTAAAATTGATTCCATAGTATATTGGACTAAATATTTAACACTTACCATGATTGTTTTCAAGTTTTAATTTGTTTTGACAAGATAATACCTCAATTTTTTAGACTAGTACATTTTGTGTTGATGGGCAGTTTTGTTTTATTTTTTGAGTTTCCATGCCTTATGAAAAGGTAAAAAGGGTTATGTTAGTATATTTTAAAAATTTAAAATTTTATCTTGATAATATATTAAACTTAAAACCTAATTCTTTAAAGTCACATTATCCTTGGAGTTACATTCATAATCATACATGTAACTAGTTTGCCTTATGACTGTAGTGCATAGTTAATCAGGTACTTGTAGGTGATTTTCAAATTGGAATTGATGCTTCAAAGATTGTTTCAAAGTATAAATAAATCCAAATATGTATTTTAATGTTTTAAGATGAGTCTAGGTTTATCTTAAGATTTTTTGTCCACACATATAGCTCCAATTCCACCCTCTACCTATGTATGACTTCATCAACACTTCAGGTAGCTTGACTAAGAGCTAGACACCCTTTTCAAGTATTGGAACAATTGATTTAACTAGTGTCTAAAACCCTTGATTAAGGAGGGATCATGATAAACTTGTGTATTATGTCAAAACTATCAAGATAATGTTGGAAACTAGATTGAAGAGACAAAGATTAATATAGGGACATAGTCCCTATTTTGAGTAAACAGAGGCCCAAGAGATTTTTCAAGAGGGAATATAACATAGTTAGTAGGAGTCCATGACATATAAATTGGTGAATTTGATATCCATACCATATATAAAGACATATAAAAAACTTTAAGGGTATAGGTTGAAGGGAAGGTGGTATTTTAAAGGGCTAAAAGTGCCCTAAAAATACCAATTTTTTCTAGTGTTGTCTAGAGGATTGTGAATCCAAATGAGACCCTTCTTCACCCAAGGTTACAGATTGACCTTGCCATAATGTATAGATGTTAAAAATGACTCAATTTTTGTTTCATGTCACAAATATTACCAAGAAAATAATGGCACCTTGTTTTGGACCCCTCCCTCACATATCTAGTTTGTATAATGTCAAAATGCTCACTTACAATAGGCAGGTATGTAGGGAGATAATGAGTTGTATTTCTTGAGATTTACCCAAGAATAAAAGTGATAAAATGGTTTAAATAAAATACTTATGACTTCATAGAGATATAAATGGTTTTGTGAGTTTTGAATCTAAGCTTGGAGCCTAATGCACCAACAATAGACCTAAGAAATGTCTTAGTCCAATTAGGAAGAGAATTGGTTTTGGTGTAGAAGGTACACTAACATGACTAAGAAGAACCCATTATTAATTGGAAATTTAATGGTCACTTCAAGAAACATGTTGGTAGTTTCATAGATCCTTCCAAAGGCTAAGACAAATCCTATACAGGGTCCCAAACCCTTATACATAGTCAGGCAGGGGTTAAGTAAGAAATTCTTCAGTCAAAACAAGAGATCATAATTTATGTCTATTTAAAGCATGTAGAGGAACCCAAGATGATTATCAAGGGAATTATGACCTCAAGGGAGTTAAATTTAAGACTAGAAACCATAACCAAGGTTTCATGGAGTATATGTAACCTACAAGTAGGGTAGAAAAAGGCATAGTCATGTAGTGAATACGAGGTGGTATTCTTAATGATGACAAGGCTATATAAGGTGAATAAGTGGGTATAAATCCTTATTAAATAATGATAGAGGTTAAAATAAAGTTCTCAATAATATTTTTCAAGTCCAAATGAGCTCACACACACCTTCAAGGGGTTAGTCTAGACATGGTTTCTCAGATAGGGTAGTGAACTAAATAAAGAGTCCTCGATGATTAACATTATTCAAACATAAAGTGAAGGGTCTACACACATAAAAATTATATAGGAGATTTTAAGGAGTTTTAAATCATCAAACTAATGTAAAAATGGAAAAGTGACCTATGAACATGACCTACAAGTAGGGTTTCTCAATTATTCAAGAGAAACTCATTTTAGTGAACTCCAAGTGTGGCTGAGAGTTAAGGAAGAATCAACATGACACATAAAGCCTATGAATGCCCTATCAAGACTATGATGATCTCCATGAACCTCCATATAAGTGAAAAATAACTAAAAAGTGATTCTCATCACACTAAACATAATCATGGTCAATAACCCTTCACACTATCTTTTTTAGGAGTTTGTCTTGTGTTTTGGGTAAGTCAAAAGGTCATATGACCTAGTAAGGAGCTGAAATTTTATATATGGCATCATTGTGACTTGGATAAGATAATAGTATATTCAAATGTGTTTTGGAAATAGGGGAGTGCCCTATGTTTTTTCTTAGATATAGGGCACTCCCTTGGTGCATGAAACCTGTAATCTTGAAGAGAAAGTGATAAAAGGTGAACCAAAAATCAAAGAGAGCCTTAAGGAAGATTTGGAGAGTTAGAATACACTAGGAAAAACATTATGGACCCTATAAGGAAGAATTAAACCAAGTAATATAATCCATACTCCCAAGTTTGTAGTCAGACCTAATGGGAAAAATCAAGGCCTAAAGGTCAAATGAGGAGCAATTTTCATTTCCATTATGAATCAAATGTTATTATGAGTTGGAAAATGTTCAAGGGTCATTATATATGTGTTCAAGATTATGTCTCTCTTCTAGGTGATTATATAAGACTAGTCATGCAACCAATGTATGTAGAGGCATGTTTGGGATCCTCTCCTTCCATTTCAATCATTGGACCTACCCTTGATCAGTTATAAGTCACTCAAATAGGCCTAATCATGAAGGTAGTTTTTTGTGCAAGAAAAGAAGTTTTAGGCCACTTTGCATAACTTTGATGGCTTGGGTTGACACTTATTATTCCTGACCTTGCATGGTTTGACCCATATCCTCTTCTCATTCATGGATAACTATTATTCTCATCTTGACAAGTGTCCTTGTGACCCTTGGACTTCTCTCTCTCTCTCTCTCTCTCTCTCTCTCTCTCTCTCTCTCTCTCTCTCTCTCTCTATCTCTCTCTCTCTCTCTCTCTCTCTCTCTCTCTCTCTCTCTCTCCTCTCTCTCTCTCTCTCTCTCTCTCTCTCTCTCTCTCTCTCTCTCTCTCTCTCTCTCTCTCTCTCAAACTCTATAAGAGTTAGCCATTTTTGCTTTATATTGGATGTTCCACCTAAGTATGGTGAATCCATGTTAATTTGTAAACCTTTTAATCAATAAAATGACTAAGTGTTACTCTTCATGACTATTCATAGGTGTGTTCCACTTGAATGATGAGCCTTGTTTAGTTAAGAATATGCATTCCTAACATGTGGTCTCATTCTTTCACCTTGTTTGCAGTTGGAAAAATTCTTCTTGCAAGGCATGTGAAGTGTTTTAGGGGATGTTAAATGTTTATTGTATTATTATTTTAATTAGTTACATTAAGGGGCTCTTGTATATTCCTCCTAGCTTTGCACATTCATCTATGACCTCACAATGTAGCATTGATGTGAGAAGATGAAGATTGAAGGAGTGTATTTTTTAGTTTATTTCTTGGTCTCAAGTGTAGAATGAAATTGGTTAGAAGTCATCATATTTATTTGGTGTATCACCTCCTTATTTTATATTTTATTTTAGTTATCTCTCTCCCTTTTCACCCCCAAATTTAGTAGTAGGTTCAATATTAAGTGGTACATCAAGGGAGATATCCCTATCAAGAGAGTCACCTCATTCCTTAGGCTGCACACAAGCCTTGAGGTCATTATATTATGCCACTTGGATGAGGATATCCTTATCATCTCCTCAAAGGGTGAAAATCCAAGTTACAATAGTTTTTGGAATGGTTGGTGAGACTCTTGTTCTAAGAGTTGGAGTATTTTTGGTGTTGTCCTTTAACACATCAACATTGGAGGCATATTTTCAAACATAAATGGCAAATCCAAAGATACATCAGTTGGTTAGGCAGCCTAGGTATTCCATTTGAATATTTTTTATAACCTTTTCTAGTGTTCCTACTTCCCAATGAAGATTTATGGTTAACCTTGGATTTGGTTTTTAGTCTCTACAAGTTGGTGAAACATATTCATATTATCCCATTCCTTATCAATATGAATAAGTTCTTGGCCAATATTTTTATGAAAATTATCAGTCCCAATATGATCATATTTAGCCCTGTCATGAGTTGTATCAATCCTATAACCAACCTTCTCAATGTCTTATTCCTAGTTAACCTAATCCTTTCTCTAATAAACCCATTTCCACCTTCAAACAAGAACTTTTGGGATATAAAAGGTGTATGCTGGAACTTGATACTTGAAGGGGATGTGTTCAAAGGATTCATAATCATTCCATCCATCAAGTGAGAAATGTATTAGAGTTAGTCAAGAAGGAGTTAGAGCCTATTGAGAGAGACAATTGGCAAAGGCTCACAAATGATATGCTTGATTTAAGTGGTTTAGTCTCTTCATTATATGATAGGCTATAAGTTCATGAAAGGTAGTCTCACCAAACCTTCAACATTCATTTCCACTTTTAAAAAGTTGCTATTAGCCTTACATGGTTCCAAATCATAAACCCAATCAATATTATCAATGCCATATTTTCCCCAATTAATTGGAAGGAGAATTTGAGAATAAGAACCTTGTGTTTGAAGCAAACCTTGATAGGAAAGTTGAGTTGGCTAATATGCATTTGAAATAGTCCATGTTGGCAGAAAAGGAAGTGGATTTCAAGCCTTCATTGCCCTCTCACATTGCATCCCCACCACCTCAAAAATAGACTCATAATGCCAATTCCCCAATTTGGAATAAAATAATGGAATCATGGGGAAAGGAGGAGAAAAGTCTTAACCAATAGTGTGAAATTGAGAAGGAATATAATCTTAACATCCTAATTTGGATCATGATAGTAGAGTCATGCTGTAATAAGGAAGATATAATCATTATCAAAGAGTGTGAAGTGGAAAATGGAGTTTATCCTTTGAAATTATCTCTCACTCTTACTCAATAAGCCTCTTCTATTCCATGCTAGGCTTCATGCAATCCTTATCCCCATGATGATTCCTATCAACTTCAAGAGAAGCTTTTCCAAGAGAATCTAGCTAAGCAAATAGAGGAATTAGAAGAAAATATGAGATTGCTAAGTGAAGGTGAGATGTAAGGTTTAGACCCAGAATTATATCATATGCCTAAATGCTCCCCATATCCTCTTCCTTAAGAGCTTCCCAAAGAGTCTCTTACCATGCAATCTGAATCTAACTTTGAGATCTATATTCCACCTCTACCAACTAGTTAATCTTGTCCTTACACCATCACCATTTTATTTTATGGACCTATGGTGTGGGAACCAAAGGAGGATAAGCTATTTGATAAATAATGAGAACTCTTGATAAAAGAAAACCTACCTCCATGGTAACCTCATTAGGTTAGATCACATGATTTCAAGATGCCTAGTCTTGGCATCACCATGAAGGAGGTTGAAGATATTACATCCCTTGACCAAAGAAATCATATTATGATAGCTAAATTTCATTTTGAAATCCTATAAGAGGTTTTAAGTGATGAAGTGAAGGTAATTCCTTATGTTGAATCTCTTTTATTGGTTGATGATGAAGAATGTTTTCTTTGTGTTGAAGAACCTATCTTGAGAGAGGTAAATGAAGAGGAACATACTCAATTCATGGATAATAAAGAATACTTCATGAGTGTTTATGAAGAATAAATCATCATAGTGACTCCTTTTGGTAAAAAAAAGGATAATTTACAAGTTTTTTCCTCCATATTTTATGAGGAAGGATGTCTTCCTTTTTCTAATGAGGAAGAAATAATCATTGATTCTTCTCTCACTTTGCAAGATACCATGGAGGAATATGGACAAGTTATTAATAAATTATTAGATGACTTGTTTGATGTCATTTGGGAAGGTTATACTCCTCTATAAGGAGGCTATGAGCTAGTTAAAAATAGAGAAGACACAAGTAAGTATGTAAAAGAAAATAATTCTTTTAAATATTCTCTTTCAAGAAGCATATGCATTTGATGATTACATGTTTGAATTAATAAATATGGGATATCATCTTATCAATCAGTTAGGATAATAATATCATCTCTTGAAGGATGGAACAAACTCCTATTGGGATCAATCTTCTAAAGAACAAGAAATCAATCCTCTTAGAGACATGCCTACTAAAGATATGCTAGTTGAGCAAGAGATGAAGAGTGGGAAGAAGTAGTGTGTGAACATGTTCCAGAGGAGTATATATACATTAGAGATCTATTTAAGGATGACCTACTTGAGATTAGATCAAATGGAGTGCCAAAGAAGAGGTCTGGTCCATAAAGTACTCAATCCAAAGAGAAGCCTATTTGGCACTATGTTTCATCTCACCATGAAGATGATTCAAGAATTTTTCATTTTTATCTAGGAAAGGAGGTATGTTTAGTTTCTAGTTGTGAATAATAGGTTGTTTCCTATTCCCCTAAGTGATTATGCACATGTGTGTATCTCATGTGTTTGCTTTCTTTGTTGTATGTGTCCTTTTACTTTATGTGGTGGAGGTACTCTTTGTTGTCTTTTTTGATGAAATTTAAGTCAATAGTAAAAGTATCTTATCTATCTTAGTCCTTAGATGAATCCATAATCCCAATGGATTGATAAGGCTACTGGTGTAGTTAGTATAACAAACATACTACCCCTATAAGTCACTAATTTGTTGACCAAATTTGACATTTAGATAAAATTGGCGCACCCCTAGTAAAAAAACATGAATTTTAGACCTATAAGTGGGTATAATATATTTCAATAAGGTTTTTTATAGGTCATTTGATGCCTTTTAATGTTATATTAAACTTGGTCACTCTTTTCATTAGTATATCAAGTCATTTGGGGAAATTTCAAGGGTCTAAGTAGTGCATTTAATGCTTGGTATGGGTTTATTTGGAAATGTCCAATTTTAAAAGAGTTGTGTCACTTGTCATGTGTCCTAAGAGGTCTGTAGTAATTTTCACTCACTAAAAATTTTCAAGTTACTTAGAAAAGGGCATTTTTTGAAGAAAAGAGTGAATTTGGCACTTGTATGATCTCCTTAGGAAGTGCACCATTTGGTAAATGATAAATAAGTTAATTTTAATCTACCTAAAACTTATAAATTTTATTTTCTCTATAAATTTCATTTGGAGGCCAAAAATATCTAGATCCCTTCTTGCTCTTCTTGGCAGACTAAAGTGCCTTACAATTTTTTTATCAGTATGATCCACATAGTGGGTTTCAATAAAAACTATATTGTGGAAATATTATACACTATAATAAATTAAAATACACATAAGTTTTATAAATGGTCATTTTTTCTTCATGAACCATCCATTTGAAGTGAATTGTGCAAATCTACTTATCATTTTATGCACCCTTCAAGTTTTGCTTTCATTTGAGTAATTCCATATGATTCAGACACTAAGATTGATTCAAATGGATGTTAGCCTCATTATATATCACTTAACATGATTTTTTTTAAGTTTTAATTTTTTTTTATAGTCTAATACCCTAAATTTTTTAGACTAGTACATTCTATGTTGATAGGTAGTTTTCTTTTATTTTCTAAGTTTTCATGCTTTTTGAATAGGTATAGATGGTTATGTTAGTATATTTTACACATTTAAAAGGTTATATTTATCCTATATTCACCTTATAACCTCATTACTTAATGTCACATTCTCCTTGGAGTTGAAATCATAATCATACATGTAACCAGTTTGCCTTATGACAGTAGTGCACAGTCAACCAGGTGCTTGTAGGGGATTTTCACATTGGAATTGATGATTTAAAGCTTATTTAAAACTATCCATGAGTAAAAATATGTTTTTTAATTATTTAATATGAGTCTATGTTGTTACTATGACTATTTGTCCACACATATAGCTCCAATTCTGGCTTCTACCTATGTATGACTTTATTAACACCTTCAGGCAGCTTGATTGAGAGCTAAACACCCTTTTCAAGTATTAGAACAAGTGATTTAATTGGTTTATAAACCCATTTATTAAGGAGGGAGCATTATAAACTTGTGGAGGATGTCAAAAATGGAAATAAAAGGTTGGAAACTATCTTGAAGAGATAAAGACTGATATAAGGACTCAGTCCCTATTTTGAGCAAACGGAGGCCAAAGAGATTTTTCAAGAGGGCATATAACATAGTTAGTAGGATTTCATAACATCATAATTGGTGAATTTTATAACCATACCATAGGTCAAGACCTTTAAAAAAAATTAAGGGTAGAGGTTGAAGGGAAGGTGGTATTCAAATGGCCTAGAAGTGCACCAAAAACACTGAATTTTTCCAATGTTGTCTAGAGGATTCTGAATCCAAATGAGACCCTTCTTCACCCAAGGTTAAAAATTGACATTAAAAATATGTATATATGTTACAAATGACTCAATTTATGTTCCATGGCATAAATATCACAAAGAATATAATGGTACCTTGTTTTGGACCCCTCCCTCACCTATCTAGTTTGTGTAATGTCAAAATGCTCACCTACAATAGGAAAGTAGGGAGTTAATGAGATGGATTTATCTAGATTTACCAAATCATCAAAGTGATAAAATTGTTTAAATAAACTCCTTAGGAATTCATATAAATATAAATGGTTTTTTAAGTTTTGAATCTAAGCTTAGAGCCTAATGCACCTATAATAGACCTAAGAAATGTCCCAGTCTAGTCAAGTAAAGACTTGGTTTTAGTGTAGAAGGTGAACTAACATGTCTAAAAATAACTCAATATTTATTATATAGTGAATGGTAACTTTAAGAAACATGTTATTAGTTTAATAAAACCTTCCAAATATTAAGATAAGTCTTATATAGGGTCCCAAACCCATGTACTCAGTCAGGTAGGGGTCAAGTAAGAAATGTTTTAGTCAAAATAAGAGATCATATTTTGTGTTTATTAATAGAATTTAGAGAAACCCAAAATGATTATCAAGGGAATTATGACCTCAAGTGAGTTCAATTGAAGACCAAACACCATAACCAAGGTTTCATGGATAGTGAATAAGAGGTAGTACTCTCAATGATGATAACGTTATACAAGGTGAATAATTTTAAATAAAGTTCTCAAGCATATTTTACAAGTCCAAATGAGCTCATAAACACCTTCAAGGGGTTATTCTAGACATGGTTTCTCAGATAGGGTAGTGAACTAAATAAAAAGTCCTCCTTGATGATTAACATTCTCCAAATATGAAGTAAAAGATCTAAGAACCTAACAATGATATAGGAGGTTGTAAATATTTTTAAAGCATAAAAACCAAGTCCAAAGGTAAAATTGACCTACGAACATAACCTACAAGTAGGTTTTCTCAGTTATTCAAGGGAAACTCATTTTAGTGAAAACCAAGTGTAGTTGAGAGTTAAGGGAGAATCAACATGACACATAAAGCCTATGAACACCTTATCAAGACTATGATGATCTACATGAACCTATATATAAGTGAAAAACATCTCACAAGTGATTCTCATCACATAAAACATAGTCATGGTCAATAACCCTTTACACTATCTTTTGCAGGAGTCTATCTTATGTTTTGGGTAAGTTAAAAGGTCATATGACCTAATAAGGAGATGAAAATTTATGTATGGAATCCTTGTGACTTGGATAATCTCAAAATATATTCAAATGTGTTTGAGGAGATAGGTGATTTCCCTCTATTTTGTCTTAGATAGAGGGCACTTCCTTGGTGCATGAAACTTGCAATTCGAAGAGAAAGTGATAAAAGGCGAACTAGAAGTCAAGGAGAGCCTTAAGGAGAATTTGGAGAGTTGGAATACACCAAAAAAATCATGATGTACTATACAAGGAAGAATGAAACCAATAAATATACTCCATACTCCCATATTTGTAGTTATAGCTAATGGGCAAAACCAATGCCTAAAGGGAAAATGAGGAGAAACTTTCATTTATAGTATGGAATGAATGTTCTAGTGAGTTGGAACATGTTTAAGGGGTCACTATAGATGTGTTCAAGATGATATATCTCTTATAGTTGATTATAGAAGATTAATCATATAACCAATGTTAGGAGAGTCATGTTTGAGAGTCTCCCCTTCTATTCTAATAATTGGACCTTCCCTTGATCAGTTACAATTCACTCAAATAGACGTAATCATGAAATTAGTTTTCTATGAAAGAAAAGGAGTTTTAGGCCATTTTTCATAACTTTGATGGCTTATATTGACACTTATTGCTCCTAACCTTTCATTTTTTGACCCATATCCTCTTTGCATGCATGGGTAACTATTATTCTCAGATTGACAAGTGTGCTTATGACCCTTGAACTTCTCTTCTCTCTCTCTCAAACTCTATAAGAGTTAGCCATTTTGGCATTGTATTAGATGCTCCACCTAAGTATGGTGATTCCCTACTAATTTGTATACCTTTTGATCAATAAAATGACTAAGGGTTATCTATTCATGATTTTTCATAAGTGTTCTCCATGTGAATGATGAATCTTGTTTAGTAAAGACTATGGATTCCTTGCATGTGGTCTCATTCTTTCACCTTGTTTGTAGTTGGAAAACTTATTCTTGTAGGCCATGTGAAGTTTTTTAGGGGATGTGAAATATTTATTGAATTAGTATTTTCATTAGTTTCATTCAAGGCCTCTTGTCTATTCCTCCTAGATTTACACATTCTTCCATGACCTCACAATGTAGCATTGCTATGAGAAGATGAAGATTGAAGGAGTGTATTTTTAGTTTGTTTCTTGGTCTCAAGTGTAAAATGTAATTTTTTAGAAGTCATCAAATTGATTTGGTGTATCACCTCCTTAGTTTAGTTTTGATTTCAATTATCTCTATCCATTTTCAACCCCAAAGTTAGTAGTAGATTAAATCTTAAGTGGTACATCAAGGGTGGTAGCCCTATCTAGAGACTCACCTCATTCCTTAGGCTACCCACAAGCCTAGAAGTGATTCCATTGTGACACTTGGATGAGTAGAGCCTTGTCATCTCCCCAAAGGGTGAAAATCCAAGTGACAACAATTATTTCATCATATCATCTCATTATTTGCATACCAAATTGGATTTGTTCAACTCATAGTCCATTTTAGTAAACCATCAAAAATATCCTATAGATTTTGTTTGAAAACATAACACCTAGAAAACATTTAATTGATATCATGTAATATGGACATTCAAACTTTGATCAAATATTTACGAGACATCATAAATATCCTCTACTAAATATATAAAATTGATATCCCAAAACCAAAACACTAAAATAAAATTTCAACCTTATAAAAATTCCAATTGAACATAATATTTTATATGCATACCCTTCACAACACCAAAAACCCATCACATATGAAACTATATTTTTTTGATAACAAAATTAGATACATATGCTTCATAGCTTTATTTGATAATGCCATGAAAAATAATAGAAAAAAATTTATATGTATATATTTCCATTAGAAACTAAATTTTCCTATAATAATAACTACTATAAGATGATCAACATACCTCTTTTGCAATGAACTATATGCACAAGACCTTGCAATCTCAATCATCTTCCTTATTCTGATTACAAAGCTTCACTTCTGACTATAATTTTTGTAAATGAATAATTTTTTTGAAATAACTACCCTTGTATATTCCAAACTTTAGATTAACCACTTGTAATTACATGTTCAATTTTAATTGGTCATCTATTTTGTCACCCACTAGTTTAATTGCTCAACTGAGCTAAATAGACATCACTATAATTATTTATCACTAAATCCTTTTCCAATTAACCTACCAATACATAAAGATTAATGTGAGTACTTAACATCCATGAAATAAAATTCTAGGCTTATAACAAATCCTAATGAAATCTACACATAAAATATGCACCAATGTATTAACATCACCTTATTTGAAATGACTTTGGTGACACCACCACAATACCTATGTTAGTTTCAAACCTTAACTTTGAACCATAGTTATCTTCATAATTATATGTGATGTCATATACCATAAAATTTCATTCCACCAGCTTTACAAAATTGTTGTGATAATAATATCATTTAGTAATTTAATCCTTAGATTTAACACTTAGGTTTAGGTATTCACATATAAATTTAGGCATCCATAATGATAAATTCAATATATGTGATATATTTAACTCAAACTTATAATATTATTACCTTGGCCGTAATAATCATATATGAAATGGAAATGATATCAACATAATATATTATTATCAATCTGACTAGTAACCTTTATGAGATTGAAAATTAAGCTAATGAATCACAAAGGAGTTTTGAATAAGCATCTTGCCAATATTTCATTCATCAATCTATCTATGAAAAATAGATAAGACAATGAAAACATCCTCACATATCAACATTAATGGAAAAAACTACATGATTTATAACTAAAATAGATAATGTGAAACTATCAAGTTTCACTACTCAAATGACCAAGTCAACTAAAAATAACTACTATTTTTCACATCTTAACCATATAAATATTGAATGTGTTTTCATTAATCACCACTTATGGTTTTGAAATCACTTGTTAACATTCAAGTAAAAATTTCATTAATGCAAAAATCATAGATGATTTTTTAACATAAAATTCATATTTTAAATGAAATTAAAGTATTTAGACCCTCATAAGTAGTTTTAGACTTTATGACCTTATGTCATTAGTATGGTATAATTTATAAATACATTTAAAATTTTAGAAAAAGAGAGGGGTGCCAAAAATAGGCATAACATAATCTATCTCTATAAAGTACATAACCAAATATAGATAAAGGGAAAGTAAGCCATATATCTTAGGATGTGCATAAGGTGTTAACATATAAGGTGCACACAAATAAAAATAATGGCATACCAAAAAGGTCACAACCACAATATGGAATAATTCCTTATTCATATATACAAATACTATAAATGGTATGTCACATGTTTAAGAACAACTTAAGTGGTTACATTTATCCTATATCAATGATTACATCAATGATTATGATCTTAGTAATACATAATATTGGTATGATCCTCATTATATTGATTATGCATCATAATAATATGACACATGATATAGGGCCTCCATAGAGACATCTCATTGATGAGATAATTAGGTTTTAGTGGTACTTTTCATAGTCCATAGTACACACTGATAATGGTATAGAATATGTTAACAATGATTTTCTTACATATTATAATAATCATGGAATTAAACATGAGAAAATTATTTCCTACACACTTGAGCAAAATGGTGTTGTTGAACGTAAACATAGGGCTACCACTGAAATGGCTAGGTGTATGTTGCATGATAAAAATATGCATTATAAATTTTGGGTTGAAGCCATACATTGTGTTGTTTATCTCATTAATAGGACTCCCACTAAATATATTTTAAATATTACACCTAAAGAAGCTTGGAGTGGTAGAAAACCTAATTTAAAACATTTATGTGTTTTTGGTTGTGAAGCATTTGTTCATCTTCTAATTGAAAAGTGTCAAAAGTTAGATTTTAAAATAGACACTTTTATATGTTTTGGTTATGATGAATCATCTAAAGCCTATATGGTTTATGGTCCTCAAACTAACAAAATCAAGATTAAAAGGGATGTTAACATTGCTAAAAATGGTGTGCTTGATTGAGCTTCTAATTCAGATTCTCTTGATATTGTTTTTGCTTCTTTTCCTTTTGAATCTAATGATTATAATAATTATGTATTGCATAATGATGTTTTTACTCTAATTCCTTCTCCTTCTAGTCTTTATCCACCAAAATTTATGCCTAAATGGACCAAGACTACTATATAAGATTCAAGAATTAATGTTGATCTTAATGATACTCGTAGAACTATACAACAATTTTGCAATTATGCTTTGATGTCTAAACTTATGCAAAATAATGATCTTCAAACTTTAAAACAAGCTCAGGGTCACCCTCATTTGTAAAAATATATGATTTATGAATACAAATATTTTATTTCTAATAACACTTGGGACTTAGTTCCTTTACCTAAAGGGCATAATTTAGTAAGTTGTAAATAGTTATTTAAAACTAAGTTCTATTCTGACAATCAAATTGAAAAATGTAAAGCTAGACTTGTTGTTAGAGGTTTTTCTCAAATTAAAGGAATTGATTATAATGAATCCTTTCCTCCTATTACTAAAATGCCTAATATTAAAGTTATTTTAGCTTTAGCTGCTCATATGTATTGGCCTATTTATCAAATCGATGTTAAAAGTGCTTTTTTAAATGGTGACTTGCATGAAGAAATTTACATGTCTCAACCTCCTAGTTTTATAAACAAGGTAAAGAACATATTGTATGCAAGTTAAACAAAGCTATTTATGGTTTAAAAAAATCTCTTAGAGAATGGTACTCTAAAATTTATCAATTATTTATATCTCAAGGATTTACTCATAGCTGTAATGATCCTAATCTCTTTATCAAAAATAATTCTAATCACATAGTTATCATTTTTTTTTATGTTGATGAATTAATCATAAATGTTAGTAATAATTCAATGGTTTCTTGAACTAAAAATTCTTTAAAGAATACCTTTTAAATGACTGATTTAGGTGTCTTACATTATTTTTTAGGCATTCAAGTTTGGAAAGAAAAAGATAACATCTCTATTTCTCAATCTAAATATGCACATGAATTATTATCTAGATTTAATATGATAGATTGAAAACCTATTTATAATCCTTATGAACTTGGTTTTAAACTTATTAATGACATGGAAATCAAAAATGTTGATCCAAATTTATATAGACAATTAGTTAGAAGTCTAAATTATCTTACTCATACTCATCCTGATATTTCCTTTTCTATTGGATTGGTTTCTCATTTCATGTCTAAACCTCAAGTTACTCATTTTAAAGTTTATAAGAGAAGTATTCATTATATTAAAGGTAATATAACCTATGGTATAGAGCATACCTTGAATAACAATTTTTCTTTAGAAGGTTATTTAGATTTTAATTAGGCTAGTGATCTAAATGATCATAGATCCACTAGTGGTTACTGCTTCTCCTTAGGTTCTAGCACTATTTCATGGAATAGTAAAAAGCAATGAAATATATCTCTATCTTCCATATAAATTGAATATAAAGCTTATAATCATGCTGAAAAGTAATCTATTTGGCTTAGAAGACTTATTGTACATTTGGGCTACCCACAACATTTGGCTACTCTAATTTTTGGTGATAATCAAAGTGCAATTACCTTAGCAAACAAATTGTTTTTCATTCAAGGTCCAAGCATATTGAGATTCAACATCACTTTCAACATGAATTTCTTGAATATAATCAAATTATTCTCTCCTTCTATCCTACTAAATAATAAATCAATGATATATTCACTAAGCCTCTATGTAAAGACATGTTTGTCTTCTTTTATAATAAGTTAGGATTGAAGGAAGTTCTTATCAAGGGGGGGAGTTAGTAATGTTTCCTCCCTTCTTGTTTGTGTGTAAAACCCTAAATAAATTTTAAGTGGGAGTGTTAGTATTACCCTTTATTTAGGATAATTTTATTTATCCTAAGTTCTTTTTTATTTATGAGGAATTTATATTTATGAGAATTCAAGGATACCTAGATATAATGGCCTCTATAATCATGAAAATTGAGCATAAAATAGAACAAGGAATGAAGGATTAGATTTATAAACCACTAGAATACTACTCTAAAATATAGCCTCTATCTAGAATACTAAAATAATTACTGAAACTTGATCTAAATATTCATGTTAAATGTATTCATGGAACCAATGGAATGGAACCAAGGTCAAAGGGCTAGGTACAGAGGATGAGAACAACTTGGTCAAAAGGAAGGGTATGGTAGAATGGTAAAGTGATAGAATGGTATGGTATAAAGAAGAAAATAAATATTTATGGTAGAAATAAAGTAGGCCTCATAGATAATATACTAGGTCTCTCAAGTGATGTAACACTTGAGGTATATAATGTTCATTAGATCATTAAGTTCATCCTCATATGGTGTAGCAATATTTTATGCTCTATTTCAATAGTTTACAACAATGATGAAAGGGCCTATCTAATTAGGTTTGAACTTGACATTATGTTTATTCTCAATTATGGTACTTTGTTGGTTTTCTTTAAGAATAAGATCACCAAGCTCAAATGCTCTACATATGATGTGCTAGTTGTATTGGCCATAAAGTTGGTTCTAGTATGTTTGTAGGTTGTTAATTGTAGCCATTCATTTCAAGTAACTCTAGATATTGCAAGTGAGCTACTCAATAAACATCATCATCAAGGATATGCTTCAAAGAGATGCAACAATAAGGTAACTCAACCTCCATAGGAAGAATGGCCTCAATGCCATAAACAAGTGAATATGCAGTGGAGCTTATGGGAGTATAGTAATTGGTATGGTATGCTTAGAGGGTATATAATATTTGGAGGTGTTAATCATGAGCAACATCATTGAAAATATTTCTAAGTATGTTTATAGTGGTTTTGTTAGATGCTTTGGCTTGACTATTACCTTCTAGGTAATAAGTGGTAAAAAAATGTCGAGTGATTTTATACTTAGAATATAATGATTTGACATATTTGTTTTTAATGATCCATCATTATCAGATATAATTTTAAATGGGATACCATATTGGAAGATGAGATGGTTAAAGATGAATTTGGAAATTTTATTTCCAATTCTGTAAGGGGTATAGATTTAACCCACTTAGTGAAATATTTAGTAGTGGTAGGGATGTATTTAGGCCATTAGATGAGGTGGGTTTTACCTTCCCAATGAGATTGAGGCCCCATATGACAAACAACCATGGTGTAAGACTTTTTTTCAAATTCTTAGATGGGACATGAATCAAATTAGAATGCATTTGGCATTTGTTGCACTTTTTAACATACACAACTATATATACATCCATCTTTGGATAATAATACCCAGTACATAGGATATTTTTAGTTAGGACAACCATATTTATGTGGGATTCACATATTCCTTCATTAATTTCCCATAACACTAATGGTGATTTTGCTAAAGTTAACTAATGAATCAAATTTATATCAAACCTATGCAAGTTAAGGGTTGGTCCAAGTAATGTATATCATGTGACATGGTGAATAAAGGCCTTATATTATTTATAGGATAGGTTTGGTAGCATAATGTGGTCATGAATATAGGCATAAAGGTTTTAATACCATATAGATCTAGGATGAACAATATCATAGATCATTATGATGGTTAAAGGTTCATGAGCTGGTGTTAGTATATTTTAAATGAGGAACAAGTACTCTTTTTTCATGTCTATATTACAAATCAAAGATCTAATGGTGGTCATGGCATCTACTATTCTATTATTGGCACTTGGTATATTTTCAAATTGTACTTATACAATATACTATTTGAGAGTGTCGACCATGGCCTTATATGTTACTAGCTTGTCATCCTTGGTTTGAAAATGGTTTGTAACCTAATTGATGATTAACTAAGAATCATCATAAACCTTAAGATGTTGAATATTCCATTATACTACCTATCAAATTCTTACAATGAGTGCTTCATATTTGGCTATGTTTTTGGTACAAAGAAAGCTAATATTGAATGACTTAGGGATTAGATCCCCCTATAGAGTAATAAACAAAGGGCCTTACCTTGACCCATGTGTTTTGAATGACCCATAAAAATATATCTTCTAGTGTTACTCCTCAAGAAGTGTTTCAATGATGGTCATAATGGATTTGTCTAGGAATTATAATGTTAGCAATTTTATATCTACAAGGGGAACTTCAATAAGATGATTTAAAAGTACTTATCCTTTGATGGCCTTTTTATTGATGTATTCTATCTAATACTCAATCAAAATCATGATCTATTTGGCTATGCAACTTTATAAAGGTATTTTAGATAGTAGATACTTGAGTGGATCTACTTTGGAAATCACCATGGTTTTGTTGTTTAACATGTAATGTCATAGTTTTTGAGCTTCAAAAACCATAGATAAATAGGATTTTTCAATCTGCATATAATTGTGTTCATATGTGACTAGTGTAAATCTTAGATAGTACACAACATGTTCTTTTCCATTATCATCAGTTTGAGCTAGAAGTGGGCCCAAGGCTTTATTAGTGGTAGATATATATATATATATTAAGAATGACTTTCTTGGAATGGGTTGTAATAAAATAGGTGAATTGGAAAAATAGTCCTTCAATTATTAAAATTCTTTCTGGCATTCTTCATCCTAATGAAACATGACACATTTCTTCATTAGGTGTGTAAAGGGATGGAATTTGTTAGCCAACTAAGAAATGAAACATATGATGGACTAGATCTTTCCTTGAAAACTATAAAGTTCATTTAATCTGGTTAATGGTGGCGTCTCTATAATGGATTGTACTTTGGTTGGATCAACTTCAATGCCTCTACAATACACAATGAAGCCTAGAAATTTTCCTAAAGTAACTCTAAAAACACACTTCTTGGGATTAATCATGACCTTGTATTCATGCAGTCTCTTAAATATTATCTATAGTGTGGCTATATGATTAGCCCTAGTCTCTGATTTACTTAGTATGTCATCGATGTAGTCTTCAACAATGTCATGCATATCATGAAATATGATGGTCATCAATCTTTGGTATGTGACCCCAATGTTTTTTAGACAAAATGGCATAAATTGATAACAAAAGGTTCCCCATGAAGTGGTGAACACTATTTTATGTTGTTTTTATAGTGAAATATAGATTTGGTTATAGCCTAAGAATCCATACATCAGTGAAAACATTTCTTAGCTAACCATGGAGTTGAAAATCATATCAATGTTTGGGAGAGGAAAGTTATCCTTTAGGTAGGCCTTGTTTATTTCTTTGAAATTAATGTATATTTTAATTCCTTCTAGCTTCTTACTAACTCATACAACATTTGAGATCCACTCTAAATAGTTAATTGGTCAAATACATCTTACTTCTAAGAGTTTTTCCAACTCTTTCTTTATTAATACATTAATGTGAGCATGCATCTTGCACAGCTTATATTTCATAAGATTGACATCAAGATGTATAATAAGGTGGTGTACAACCAAGTTAGGGTCCAAACCTAGCATGTTAGAATAGTTCCAAACAAATATGTCCATAAATTCCCTTAGAAGGGTTGTAAAGGTGTCACATTCCTCCTCATTGAGAGATGCACCTAATTTGATCCATTTTGGGTCATATGGAATCTTGATGTTGAATTATGTAGTGTCTTCTATAAGAAGATTTAAACCATTTTCTAGAATGGTTGGCAAAGATTTAAATTAGAATATAATGATAGAGTCCTCTATTTGGATATGATATTATAGTTCTATAAGGTATGAGTAATCAAAATCTCCTGATGGTAGAGATGGCCATGTGACAAACACTATTGGGAACTCTTGGATGATTTGATTAAAAGCTTGATATTCTTCATAACTTAAATTAAACCCATAGGCAATCTCATCATTAGTGGTATCCTAAGATATGTTTGAGGAAGGATGAACACCCCCATCTAATGGCACCTAAAATAGGTTTTCACCATTAGACTGGCCTTTTTTTTACTTTTACCCTAGTCCAAAAGCACCTCAAAGAAGTTTTCACTTTGGGACCTTAATTTTTTATTCCTTTATTTGTGGCTAAGGATGTTTATTTATTATCCAAAATAGGTTGTAGAATCCAACTTGATTGAGAACCCTTGTTTATGGTCTCCCAATGAAACATTGTCTTGTATGCCTATAAAATTGTAGAAGGCCTCATCATTCTCAAACTCATCTATAAGCACTGTGGATTCTTGTTGGTCCCATTTTATAAGTTGAGGGTGATAAAGAGGAAATGGACTATTATGAATGATTATTCTAAGGATATAAATGGCATGATTTTCAAACAAATTGGTATGGGAAGGTATTCATAATGGCTATGATTAGACTCTAATTTGTTGTCAAATTCATTATCACTAGTTGTTGGCATCAAAACATGAATAAGATACATGGGGTTACCCATAGAAGGTTTAAATCTGAGACCATATGTTCCTTTGTACAAGTGGTAGAAATTAACTCAAGTGTTATTTGTTGATTGGGACTAAGGCCTCCTCCTCCATAGGCATTATTCTCTATTAACCTATTAGTAATAGGATACTTAGCATTTTTATAACAATTAACTAGTTTGTCATTATACAATTAGGATTCATCATCTATAAGGGGGTCTTGTTCTTGGCTAGTAGCTAGTGCGAAAATGATAGGAGAAGGTTATTAAATTTGGTCTTCCCCTTTCATTTCCATTCCATACAAGGTGGTTTGGCTTTAGGTCTTCCATAGGACTTAGAGTTCTATGGAAGCTTGGTAATGTGGAATGCATCATGGGTCAAATATTCTCTTAGGCTATTAGTCAATATTATATAATGATTAGACATTTCAAGAAATGGCATATGGGAAACTGAATCAATGGTATCTAGGTTAATGCAATTGGCCTCTAGTGAATCAACAAGTATTTTTTTCCCTTTATTTTTCTTAGCTATTAGATTTAGGCCAAAATGGTAGTTATATCTTTCGTACTCAGTCTTAAAATGTTTACAATGCTTGTATGGATGCAAATTTCCATGAATGGTGACATCCATACCTGAATGAGAGAACTTGAGACATTGGTGTAATGGTTAAGGTATTACATGAATCTCATGTATCCAAGGTCTACCCAGAAGTAAATTCTATGATAAATCAATGTCTAACACATGGCATAATGTATCATGGGTCAAGGTCCCAATGATAATTGAAAAGCTGATGGTGCCCTATGATTCCCACTCTTCATTATCATAGGCCTTAATTATGATTTTTTTTGGTTGGAGATTAGCTATGGTATACTAAAAAATCTTAAAGAGATTTAAAGACAAAATATTTAGACTTGATCCATTGTCTATGAGGACACATTTCACTTTATGTTACATTATGACAACTTTGATGTATAATGAATTATTATGTAGAGGGCCAAGGGATGTCATAACACTTTGGATGAAGGATAAATTATGCCTTGGGCTATATGTCCAACAAAATCTTAGAATTTTTTTAGGGGATATGCCATTGGGAACTTGAGATTGACTAAGGAACTCTATTAAGATGTTCTTGTGGATTGTACATGTATGCAACAAATCCAAAATGGAAACTTGTTTAGGCATCTTATATAATTATTTGGTAATATCAAATGTCTTTTCCTTCACAATGGTAAAGGGCTCACTCCTAGCTAGAATGGTGGGTTAGATGGGTGAAGTGGTAGATTGATGTAGGCCTAGAATGATAATATTCAAACACCAAGTTATGATTGCATAATAAAGATTAGATATAGGACCATTGTTGCTAGTAAGCATTGGTAGTGGGGGACCTGATAAGATAAGTCTTGGTTATTGGTATACTTATGTGTGGTCATGGGTAAATGATGAATTATTGGTATGAGGTCCAAATGTAGTAATTTATGCTTGATAGTATGCCTATATGCGGTCCCATGTCAAGGAAGGATCTCCTCTATAGGTTGGTTAGTTGGAATTGATTAGTAATAGTCTTATTTGATTGACACGTGGTCATAGATTGATGGAGATGGTATAAATACAACATCCTATAATATTTCCACCAACTTTATTGTAGTCATGTGAAACTATGTGGTAAGTCTATTGGTTATTAGCATTATTCTAGCCTTGGTTCCATCCATTTGGCTAACATTGTTATTGGTGCTGCTGATTTTGTTGTTATTGTCTTAGATGTTGATATTGTTGTAGCTATTGTTGGTTGCTATGTTATGGAAAGGAGTATTGATAAATTCTTAGTTTATTAATTGATGTGAAATATTTATTATCTAATTTTATCTCACAATTTTCCAACATATTATGAATTAAATGTTTAATTTTCACACAATGACATACATTATGTCTATTAACCTAATGATATTCATAGAAATCATTTTTCATATACCAATATAGATAGGGAATGCCCTTAGATTAGTGATTTATAATAGGCCAAATATTCAAATTAAAAATGAATAAATTACAAAACTTGACTTTAATTAGTTCTCCAAGGTCACTAAAGATGTGATGACTAGGCATAATTCTTCTTGAAAGAGGGGTTTGTAAAGTCAAAGCTTAAATCATTTGTTACTCTGGTCTAGGTTATTATGCTTGCAAAATTTATTGAAGAGGTTGTGGTTTAGGAGTAATTTGTATATATAGTGTAGGATGAGTAGATGGTGTTTTCAACATTTGGACATGTCATGACTCAGTTACTCCACTTACAACAACATTCATGATGCAATTAAATGGTTTGGAATTTTCATAATTATTATCCTTTATTGGTTATGATGATTATGCTTAGACTTGGTTCTAATTTTAGCCATTTTTTTAATTTTGATTTTGTTTCAAATTTTATGAGGTTATCTTGATGATCCATTTTTTTAAGGGCCTTGTCTATCAATAAACCTTTTTCAGTGATTTCCTTGAAAGTGTGCACACACTGTAGCTCTAGATATCTCACTGTGTAAATTCTTAGTAAACATAATGGGTAATTGCTTGTCTAGTAAATTATGGGTGAACAAGATATAAAGTGATCTCCATCATTGAAGATAACTTTTGAAACTTTAAATATCCTTCTATTTGTCTTATGCAAAATATACTAATGAAATATCATGCCTGAGATTGTAGGAGTAGTGTTGCACAAACTTATTTGAAAGATAATTAAAATAAAAAACTATGTTCTTCAATAATTTTAGGAACCATTCCAAATCTTGTCTTAATAAAGTCCATGGAAATAATAGTAGGATATATATGTCTTTTTAGGATATTGGCTGATGAGTAACAAATAATTATGTTAAATGGGCCTTGGGGTCTTGTTTACCCTTATATTTGTCAAATTTTGGTGGTGCATACTTTAGAGGAAATGGTATTTTAAAATACTCTATGTTGAAGGGGTAGGAACAAACATCATCAACTTAAAATTCTTGGTTTGTTTCCCAACTTGGATGGTGCTAATTTCATCCTTTATGTATTTCAATTCTTGTGTTTATAAACTAGAGGGAACATTGGCCTGAGGTAGAGGCTGGGCAATCAAAAGTGGATTACTTTAACTGGGGTATATTAGAGGCATGGTTTGAGCTAGATTATTGGGTTGTTTTGGGAATGAACTAAGAATATGAATACACATATTAGGATGTGATTATTTTTATTGCATGCATTATGGAGTAATATTTGGGTTTGGGTTTAGTATTTTGGCCTAGTTTTGGGGAAATTATGGTTGAAATGGAAAGATATGGTTTGGTGTGAATTAATGTGCTTGTTGAGGTTGATTAAGGACTTGTTGTTCGATATTCAAAAATAGTTGATTAAGGGTGAATTGTGAACCAAGGACCTATTATTTTATTTTTAGCACATTTGGAACAAAAGGTAATTATTTCCTAACTAGCACTTATGGAATGGTATAACCTCTTAGTTGCATGAACTCTTACTATGAAGTAGATGTGTGTTGAAGGTTTGACATTTGCCACCAAAAAATAGATTTACATTTTTTATTAGACATTATTTATTATTATTATTATGGTATATTAGTCTATGATTGAAGAGGTATACTAAAATTTATACTTGGTATTAAATTTGTATTAAATAACCTAACATCAAATGTATAATGTTAAATGTTTCACACAAAAATGTCAAGTGGATGAACTAAAACTAGAATGTTAAACTCTAGGTTCAAAGTGTTCCAAACAATTCTAATATAGGAAAATAAATGGTTGCTAGTTCTTTTGGCCAAACATGGTGTCAAAATCTAGGCTCAAAATAAGCATGTGCTAGGACTTTTGGTAAAATAAGCACAAAATATATACTTGAAAAATAATGTGATATTTAATCTAACAAATCTAAAACACTTTGGCATAGACTAGGCATTTCACTTTAGACATGAACTTGGTCAATTAGTATAAGGTATGAAACAAAAGGCATAAATAAGGTAGGCTATTTTTTCCCAAATCTAGGCACAAACAATATTTTTTCAAATTGGGTAAAGAATTAACGTAAGTTACACAAAAAAATTAGAAAGATATATGTCTAGGACCAAATTAGACAAGGCATTAAAAAAAAATCAATCAATTTTTAGATTTGAACTTATCAAGGTTAATTGAAAACTAAACTTAAGAAACTAGGCTTCTTTTATTAAACAACAAGATTGATGAAGGTGAATAACACAACAACACTAGGTAACAAATCCTAAAGGCAAACATAGATTGGTTTCAAATTGGAAACTTGGACACAAGGAAAAATTAAGTCTATGAAATGGTTTGATTAGCATAACAATGTTATGGTACTCTAAAGGTATGATCTATGGTTTGTTCAAGACTCCAAGGCATGAAAATTTGAAATTGATTGGGTAGGATAACATTACCCTTTATAATCAAGTGACACACACACAAAGATTTGTCAAAAGACTAAGGCAAAAGTATGGTTCCAAATGGATGGCATAATGCCTCCTTACACAATGGAGTGATGTGAGCACAAAACTCATTTTGACATGGCATATAAAATAAAATAACTATTTTAGACTAAAAAATCATGCGATAAAGGATAAAATGACATAAACACCTAAGTGTAACATCCTAGATCCTAAAACCAACATGGTTGCATAATAATATTGAATTCCATCTATATACATGATCTTCAGATGATTTTAAGTGTTAATCCAAAAAAGTGCATGAATAATTAGGGTTTTTACATCACCCCTTCTATTAAGAGATTATATAGTGACATGAAACTTCAGTCTACTCACCTTGCATCAATATTATTTCCACAGTAAGTGGGGATATTCTAAAACTATAGGTTTCATGCATATATATGGTCCCAAGTGTGGTTAACACTAGATATATAATAATTTCAATTGAGTTCATAATAGTAAACTTACTATACAAGGGTCCATTCCTTTGTATAGTGATTCCATCCATGTACTTCTTAGTGGAATCCCCTGGTTAATCAGACCTGACTCGACATTTCATTATTATTGGAGAAGATAACCACTCAGCGCTTTATTATTCATAGTATCTTTTCCCTAATTTATATACCTCACCATGGAGTGGGCTTGGTATGATGCTGAAATATGAAAACCTAGGTCAACACACCCCTAGAGAACTTGTGAGGAGGCTATGAACTCCCACTCACAAGCCAAATTTCACAAAAATAAATGACATGTGAAAAGACTTTAAGATCACATTTAGTTCACTCAAACCATATGTATTTGAGGAGATCCACAATGATGTTATTTTCATGCCTTTGTATAAGACACAAATGCAAATAAACACTTTTAGTCACCTGAGTTCCTTAAAGGGGATGGGGGAGAGCATACATGCATTAATAATTTTATAAAAACAAATAACTTTGAAATCAGACACATAAAAAAACACTATTAAGAGTATGTAATCTAAGTGTGAGTGTTTATTTTAATTCACCAAAGTGAAATATTTATGAAATTTGACCCCTTGGCCTTAGTTGCAAACTTGTAAAAAATTTCACAAATAAACCAAGCATAAAAATAACTAAATTCCTTTTAAACACCAAAAAAAATGTTCAAGACTTAACCACTTTAAAATTTGTGCCTCTTTCCCTTGGATCCTACAATTTTTAGAGGGTTTTTACCTTGAATCAATTTCATTAATGAGAAAATAAGATTTTGAAAAACTATCTCAAGTTTTCTTTATTTCTTTTTAATAGAGATTGGCATCAATCTACATAGATATTGATGTCAATCTAAATAAATCAGCATCATTCGATAGGGATCGATGTCAATTCTTTCCTATATTCAAAAATAAAGGGGAAAATATGCTTTCTCATAGAAAAATGGTTAGCAAGATGAACATAAAATCATTAAATAAGATTAAGTCCTGTAGGCAAATATTCAATTTAAATGATTTTCAAGCTATTAGAAACAAAATGAAAATTAGAAAGCTCAAGATTAACTTGTCAAACACATTTCAACCATGCCCTATTTTTCACATAGTGATTGGTGTTGATTTTGGGTGGATCAACATTGATTCTGGGAGGATCAATGTTAATCTCTATGTAAATCTAAGTGTCACTAAAAAATAGAATATGGGAAAAACAAATTAAAAGCTCAAATTTTTAAGATGATCAAGCATTTATTAGAAAAACTAAGAGCTATATTTTGGTCTCTTTTCTATATGGTATGATTTAATGTCCCACCAAGCATGCTATTTGTGATCATAATAATCCAAGAAGGGAGGTTAGTAACATGTCATTTCAAGTAATAAAAACTTTAATAAACACACCAACACTTACACTCCAAGCCTATATTTAGGGGTGAGCTTAGTTAACAAAATATAAATAAAAACACAACTAAAATGCAAAAGATAGTGAATATTTTTCATTCCTTGGGAGTTCCAAATGCATTGTTGAGTGGCTTTCTCAACTTGCGATTCAAAGAGTCTTTGCCAAATGGAGGTGTTTATCTCCTTCCCTCCTTGGCACCATGGCTTGTGTTGTGGATTAAATCAAGATTTTAAAATTATAACAGTACTTGCTATCATTTTTACATTATAACACTATTCTTCTCAAATGTTTGAAGTCATTCATGCATGATAACATTTCACTAAAATAGCTTGAAATTCAATAGGCAAGGCATTGTATTTATAGCCTAAGGATTTAACTCCAACCCAAGGTGAGTCATAGTGGAGTTTAAACATGAAATGGGTTCAAACCTAGTCTAGGTGAGTCAAATATAACCCCAATAGAGTTAATAGTTGTCAATTAATTATGATTTGGAATTTCTAGGCATGTATCTCAAAATAAGATATTTTAGGATATTTTCAAAGAGATTTATAACTCATAAAAGCTATGAAAGGTTAGGATATTTTGAATTTTTAGATTTCCCTTTTAGATATTCATTAATTTCAAATGGATAATTCAACTAGGCATTTAATTTGGTTTAGCTTGTTAATTGATTCTGATTAGTCTTTTAGCTCTTTCAAGATTTTATTTAAGTGTGCAAGTTCCTCACTTAATAAGTTCATAGGCCAAATTGATAGTTATTATGCCATAAGGAAATTAGGGATGAATCTGTGAAAGGTTATTATTGAATACAATAGGATATCCACCCTAATTAGGGATGCCTCAACATGATTCTAAGATTTTATGAATGATGCACAAGAAAATTTGGTAGGTTTAGTGATTCTTAGACTTAATTTTCAATGGTTGTTAGGAATCAATCCAAAGTTCAATCAAAATCTAGTTGTGGCCAATTTTAGGTGTCTACATCTAGTAATAAATATCAATAAGATATGGGTGAAACCACCTATAACCTTCTAGGTTGTTTTTCACCTTTACTCTACTGTATTAATATCTCACCCACATGTTAACACTTTTTGTCAAATGATCAAACCCTAGATTCCTCACCCTTGGAATGACTATCGAAAAATGGGTTAGTGGGAAAATGATGTCAAGCTACCCAAAGGACCTCTTTATCAATGGGTATTTCCTACATAGCCAATACACTAAAGAGGGATTCAATATTAGTTAGTTATCCCATATATGTTGTCTTGTGTGTGTATAAGGATGCAATAGGTGATAACCAAGTACATAGATTGACCTATCTTGTAACATGAAAAATATGGCTCATGGAATGCTCATCTAATACATTATACTTGTATATGCATTGTCCCTATGACTAATATTAAAATAAAAAATAATAATTAAGATCTACTCACTTGAATTCTTGATTCAATGCCTTTGGTAAGTTTCCTTGTGAGTTTCTATTTCTATGTCAGGTGAGGAATGAACAAGGATTGATATTTTGTATTTAGCAATCACTTTTAAAAATATCCCACATTAAATAACTTAGGTTGACCATAAGAATATTCTTCATTTTAAAATTTGAAGCCTTTAGTGAAATTGACACTTAGTTTTGCATAGGACACTAATGTTTACATAGGTGTTTAGCTAGGATAAAAGTATTTAGGAATATGGAAAAAATGTACATGTCAAAAAAATATAGAAGATAATGATAATCATATCTATATAAGTTTCAATATCATATCAAGGTTGGTCATTATAATAACATATGGTTAGACTAATAAATAATCAATAGGCACAAGAGATATTAGATGCAAGCCTTTTAATAGTAGGAAGGTCTTATAACTAAAGGTCAAAACCATGAGAATTACTTTCCAAGTATAAAATAATGAGGTGATATATAATTCATATTTAGTGTCTACATTTACTCCCCCTTTAATCTAGTCATGGAATTTATATTTTAAAAGGAAAAAAATACATACCTAGTTTTGTATAACACACCTTGCCTTTGTGTGATTCTAGCTTGAGTGTTTTACTAATGATTAAATTGTAACCAAAATCATGTTACAATATATAATTAGTGCATATAATCTATAATTCAAAGAATTTCAAATGCTTGAAAGTAAAGAGAGAAAGGTTAAAAGTACACTTGTGTATTGATGAAAACATCTTAACTTTTGGAAATTTAATTTGAAGAGATGCTTTATAGTGAACATTTGGAGTCGAGATTAGGAAAAATTTAAAAAAATGTAAGTGAAAATATATAATTATTGGAGGAAAAATTCCCCAAACCTTGGATAAAAGGTAAGTTTCCATCTGGTAGTTGAGATTATCTCAACCATGTAACCTAGTCATACTAATAATTTGGTGAACATGAGTGATCCAAGTCAACTCACACTATAAATTTGGTAAGGGTGGATGATTTGATTACTCCATCTTATAAAATTTGTAATATTGAGTGATGTAATAACCTCAACCTTTCCAAAAGTGAACCAACTATTGCATTACAATAGATTAATAATAGTCCATAAAAGTTCATCATGGTGTATGCTAACATCCATAAAAGTATTTGAAAAATAAAAGGTGATTTGATTGTTTCACTATAATGTGCTCTTTTTCATGAAATATTCACCTCATATATGCCTCAAGATAAAAATTAGGTATAATAATGATATAAATGTATATAATGTGTCGTAAATGTGTATATGAATCATATAACTATGCAATTTGGCCAATTTTAAAACTATGTAAGTGTGGAAGATATGTTCCCATGATGTGACCCCACTAAATTTGAGAATTATTTTAAGTGTGGATAAGATGTTTTCACAACATGCCCACACTATAATATGAAGATACTAAATGTTGTGTAAGCATATAAGCTATGCCTTTTTGGAGTGTACCCACTAATATATAAAACTATCAAGGTTTAAAATACATGCCTCTATGACATGCCCCCACTGATATACCCTCCTTGCTTGAGGTGAGGGGAAGTAGAAATAAATACTTATCTTAACTAAAAATGACAATATAACTATATAATATGTGTATGGATCATGGGACATATAAGAATATTATGTCTAGGTAGATATAATAATGAGTTACATAGTATGTGATCACATCAAATCATAAGATACATGATGTGAATCATGGAAACACCTAGATAATAAAAGTACAAGCTAAACAAGCAATCAAGGACACATACAAGAGAAAGCAAAAGCAAATCAAAATATAATGTTCCAAGGAGACCTCAAATAAGGGGAATGTTCAAAGGCCACACAATCTAAGGGACATGTATTCAAATTTTTATAAGGCAAATAATGACATTTTCAAATGTCTATATATAATAAACTATGAAATATGTAAATGTCATAATAGAAAAACATAGGCATAGGGGTCACAATGAATATAAAATATTCAAATGATAAAATAATAAATAAAATTAAAGATAAGATAATAAATTGCATAAAATAAAACTGAAGAAAAAAAGTAAGCAACATAAACCTATCATACTAGTTCCTAAATATATGTTTTAGTAAAAATCATTAAGTACATAACATATTAATCACACTATAAATGATATATGGATAGAGACATGTATAAGAATATAAGCTCAAAAATTATAATTTACAATTATCATATAAATATATAACATGGGTGTATCATGATCAAAGATGTCGATTCCCACAATGTTCAAATGACATGATTAGAGATAAGGCCCAACATCTAAAAGTTTATAGATCATGTGCCTGGCTATGCTTGTATCACACTCAAAAAATGTGTGAAACACATGTATATATAAAAAAATACCAACATGTAAATAATAACATAATTTAAAGGAGATGATATAAAATCTAAATACTAAAAATATGTTTAGAGTTTTGATTTTTTTGGCACTTTTTAAATATTGTATATGTTCAACCTTAGGTTAGATCATTTTAATTTTTTGGGTCATGGTTTGATAGGTGAAATTGGTGCATGGATTGTTCCTCCCCATGATTTACTTATGAATTAGAAGGGTGATTATCATCATGTGTAATATGGATCAATTTTAGCTTCCATTTAATGTAACCAAAGGGTTCCTACTATGAATGCATATTGAGATTTTTGTGGCATAAATAAAACCCTTATTTGAATAAATTTATGACCACAATAAATAAGTATTATTATTTTTACCAAGGATTATTTCTAAATTCATTTATGTTTTATGTATTTTATATCAGATCCAAGCTGTTATAACCATCTTACATTTCAAGTGTGTTTTTGCTCGTGTGGGATCAACATGGTTATGACAAAATTAAACACCACCCATATATAATATGATTGTTAGATCTTGTGGGCATAGATGTTTTTTAATTTTTTTAGCTTAAGGTTCCTCCTCCTTGTAAATATTGGTATCATGGTTATTTGTAAATGAACATGTATATATATACACATCCAAATATAATAAATCAAAAGAAACAAATGGATTACATAATGTTCTTTACTCTAAGTGGAGAAAAAACACCTATACTAAATATAAATTATATTTATAAAATTGAGGGGTTGTAATTTAAAGAATAAAAAAAAATCTTATAACATAGACTTGAATAGGTTCATATTCATTTTGAGCCAATGCTTTCAAATAGTCCAATGGTAACTTGGGAAACTTTTGCTTATGAAAATGCATTAAAAGTACATCCTCAATTTTTTTGAAGAATGATAGAGACAAATATGGATGTTATAGAACCAATAAATATATTATTTAGTTAATCTCTTATAAAAATATTTTAATAACAAATGCCCATCCTTTGCCCAATGGCCAAAAGGGTGTATTATATTATTTCAAATGATTTGTATTATCTCCTTTTCCATCAAAGATATATAATAAAGGCATAATAAATTTGTATGGATATAGGTGTTCAAATTAATTTATATTAGGGAGTTAGTCCATCAATATATTATCATGGAAGGTAGACATGTGAAGAAATATACAATTATATATCAACCATTTATTATTGAAGATATTGTATGGTATTCATCACTAATAGAGTATTGATTAAAGGGGTTTGTGAAGAGGTTGAAAATTTTCTTGTTTCAAATTTGCATCCACATGACACATAGGTATATTATCATCTCCATGAAGAACAAATGCACATTCATCGTCATTAAATTTTGGAACCTTGGGTATTTATTTTGTAAATTTAATAATACTCAATATTTGCATATTGTTTGAAGGTTAATGTACATTTGGTAATGATATATCAAGTAAAATTTGTGGTAGGTTTGGTAAAGGAGATTATTTTGTAACATTTGGGGATTTTGACATTTTTTGTTTGTGATTAAATCTTCTTTGTGGTGATTTAATGTTATTGGGAAAAGAATCCATGGTGTCTTTATTTACCTCTCAAAAAATATCAATGTGAAATGAAGGAAAAATAGAATCATCACCCTCATTGAGAGGGATATTGTTAGGGAATGTTATAATATTAGGAGTTTGAATCAATGTTCCTACAATAACATTTTGTTATAACTCATTTATAAATCATCCATGATATAGTTATGGATTTAGTGAAAGTTAACATAATCGAATTAAGGTACAATTTACTCATGTATAGTCAATTTAGTTATAGAAGGTAATGGAAATTGTAGTATATCTTCCTTAAGAATATTCAACTCGGATCTTGAGATGGTGGTGGCATGGACCTATATATAAGGATGTGTTGATGCCTAAAAATGTATCGTAGGTGCCCAAAGTGTTCAAGAACACTTATAATTTTATAATTCTAAGAATTTAATGCATGAGTTAAATGTTGTGATAATCTTGTTATTTGTCCATGAAATAGAGGCAAAACAAGTTGATTGTTTCACAATATTTATAATTTTTGGTGGTTGGGAGTTATCATGGACAAATATTAGTCTATGTAAAATATGAATTATTATATGGTAATAATGGTGAAATATGATCAAGAAATAATATAAATACTAATCTAAAATGGGTATTTACAATGAAAATTAAGCTAGAGTGATCTAGTTAAAAAGGAACAAAAATAAAGGTAAGGTAGAGAAGAGATGGTGTTGATATTCATTCTAAATATCATGTAAAAGTTCAAATATCATCTAGGCATGCACTTAACCAATGTATGAAATGAATTAGAATAAGAATCAAGTTCACTTTAAATATTTACCCTTGAAAGTAAACAATATTAGCCCAAATGCAATAAGAGTAGGCAAATGAAATGAACCTAAAAATTTTTAATTAGTATATCATTAGCACAAGTTAACATCTCTATATTCAAATGTACACATCAAGAATTCATAAGAACTATTTGAATCTAGATATTAGAGTGATCAAGTGAGAGGAAAGCTAGGATAAAAAAATATATAATCAAATTTGGACAAACTTTGTAGAGTTCCTTACTTATATTAGTTTCTCCTATGTTAAATTATCTCTTGGCTCTAAGAACCAATCCCCCCCCCCCCCTCCCCCCACCCTTTATAAAATTTAAAATCCTCCTTTTATAGGATTCAAGGAAGCATGATAGTCAATTATATCCAATTATAAAATTCCAAGTGTTAGAACAACTATCCTTTCCATGAATGTTTTAGAATACACTAGACTTTCCCAAATGGAATAACCTATAGGCAATATGATTTACAAGTTACACATGCCTTTACAAAATAATATTCCCTTTTCAAAAGTATACAAGCTCAATTATAGAAAATAATATTCCTATATTAACTAACTTGGAGGCCCTTGTGCTATCACAATATTTTGCTTCCTCTGTAGGATCTTCATTCTATAATATTATTCACTAATGAGCTATAGATCAATATTAGGTCTCATGAGGAAATAATTTTTTTATTATTCTAGGCCCTTAATATCCCTCTTAGCCCTTTCTGAATCTTGCTTAATGCCCATGGCATTTTCTATCTTCTCCTCTGATGATAAGATAAGGTCCATGACCTTCTTATTATTAGACTTAGTTTTCCCTTATCCTTGATTCCTTACTTCTTGCATGAATTAATTATTTATGTGATAGATATCCTCATCAATTATTAGACCCAAAAGACTAAGTTTGGTAGGCTCTTTGATCAATCTATCTAATATGTGTAACATTTTATCTTTTTGTTAGTTAAGGTCCTTCGAAATGTCCTCCATCTACTTGGAACAACTATTCAAATCTTTGATCTTATCAATTAATATAGCCATATGCATATTCAGGTGGCCTAGGCTAACTATGTTAAATTTATGTATTTTATTTTTAGTCAAGACCTTGATGAAATCCTTTGCTTGGTATCTCAAAGACTACCATTGGACAACATAGCCTATAGCCTTAGTGATTTATTCATTTATTTCATCCTCTTTAGTTTTGACTAACCTTAAATAATATAATAAATTAGTCATAGTGCCTTCAAATTCCCTAAATCTATTTTCTTAACTTAACAAAATGGCTTGTTCTTTCAAGTTCTTATTTTGCTCTAGGATACCTTTGATCATTATTTGTAATTGATCTATCTGAGCTTGAGCCACTTCAAGGACATTTTATTCAAATAATCTTTGCCAATATTTTGTCCTCCAACTGATGTCAATCCTATAAAAAGTTCCACTTTTTGGAAAGTGAATTCCTCTCCACCAATCATGGCTTTCTTCTTAACTACCCTCTAAAAACTAGTAGTGGTTGGATCAAATTAGACACCAACTAAAGATTCTATCACTTTAGGAACTGGGGTCTCTTGGATTATTCACTCTTTTCTCTTCCTACTTCTACAAAGAAACTATCCATGGTTTGGCTTTCTCATGCATTAGAATATTGATTTTTTGCATTAATGCCAAAGGATGGTGAATGGTAGGTATCTTTTGCAATTTTCCATAGATGAACCATTTAAGAATTATTGGACCCTGAATCAAGTTTTCCTCATTGAAGAGATTAAATTCACTCTAAAGATGAGTGAAGGTAAACTTGGGCTTCTTATCCTTCACTAGGACAATGGTAAATTTAAATTTTCTTTTAGGGGGTATATAGAAACTAGGTCCAACACTTCTTCCCCTTTTATTCTTAGTATACATCCATTTATTCATCCTCAAACTCATAGGATAATGATATAGATTTTAGAGCATTTTTAATTATTTCACCAAGTTCTAGTATTACCTTATGGATTTCCTCCACAAGTGATCCCTACTAATATGCTTGAGTTGAGAAAGATGCAATTTCATTAGGCCTTCTCTCCTATGGCCTCTACTCAAGTTGTACCTCAAGTTTGGATTTTGTCTATAACTAGGTTGGTGGAGGTATAGAAGGTGCACCACTTAGTAAATGGTACTTTAGTTTGATGTTATTTTTAACCTAAAGGTGACCTTGGAGAATGAAGAGCCCTTTGTATAAATAGGGTGAAAAGCATCGAGTTGATGATCATAGGGTACATTTATTCCATTGGTCTTAAAGTGTTATTTAACCTTTCCTTGTGTATACAATTACCTTAGATCATCCACGTGGAGATTGAAAGAGGTCATTTGTTTAGAAGCAGCCTTAATGTTATCCCATTGTGCAAAAATAGTGCTTCTAATGGTTAAGGGGAAGCTATGAAGTAGTCCCTTCCTCTTGGTTTTGTAGAAACCATCTATTCTATTGCACATTTTTTAATCCACCTCCTATTTAGCTAACTTGTTTAGCACATGGAATGGTAATCTAAGGGAAGTACATTATGTTCCTTTGATCTCGATGATTTTGAAATATAGATAAAAGTAGATGTCTCTTATGGCCTCAATTGACTTTTTAGGCAAGGGTTGACTCTTGGCATTGGATTCCCAATTAAGGCATTGGTTAGGGATGGATAAACATAGTCACATATGAATTAAATGTGATCTATGTATTTAAATATGTGAAATTTTGAATAGTATTGGGAGACTAGTTATGTCCTATTAGGTAACCATTCTCTTAGGTTGGGGATCTTTATGGTAGAAATCAAGGCATTTAGGAGGTATGGCATCATACAAAATTGGTTCCTAGTTTTCTTCTTGACTGTAAAGATCTACCTACTCAAAAAAGTGATGACCACTTCAGTAAGGGGATGGGTGAGTTATTTCTCAATGTAGTCATATAAAATTTCAAAATTGGTAGCTTGAGTGTGTCTTGTGACATCCATCCTACATGTCCCTCTTGCATGCTCTCATGACCCTTCTAGAAACCTTTTTACTTATTCCTAGTCATCTATAGACTTTTTAGACCTAATTACAGCTTATCTAGGTTACTTTTCCCATGTTCATTCCATCCCCCTAGTTCTCCTACCTATAGTAAAATAATACCCAGATTTGACTATAGCACTATACCCTAGGGTGTCTCATTTTCAACACTCATATCCAATCACGTTACGAGCCTAGATGACCTTTCATTCTTATTCATCTTCTCATTGTGTCACCTGGCACAAATGCATTTAACCTATGACCAATAGATATCAATAAAATCCAATTCAAAGTTCATTTATAAGGGGATGGAAAATATTAAAAAATCAAGCAAGAATACAAACAAGACCACTACAGTAAATTTCCCCATTCTTTGCATACAACCATTCAATAGAGCTATGTAATGAAATTACTTCAATAATTAAGTATAATAGCAGAATTATATCCAAATATGACTGAAATATATCCAAATATACGATAATAGATAAGCCATTTTGAGGGGGTAACCTCCATAAGATTTAATAAGAATAGAATTCACAAATATGATGATGACTGATTACCCACTAACTCCTATATATAGTCTATCTAGGACATGGTTACTCAATAGGCTGACCTACTAATCAAAATAAAGCATAGATAAATGTAATATAACATCAAATAAGGATAAGTAAGCCACAAGTTGGCTAATACTATCCTCATACACGTGATAGGTTTGGGGCATAGCATGCCCTTCCCCTTCAAACCAACATTGTCCTCAACATTGAACAACTTTGGATGTTGTTGCAAAAAATCTTCACCTTCCCAAGTTGCATCTTCACTACTCTAGTTTTTCCACTTGATAAAATATTCCCTAATCTCTCTGGTTCTCAACCTCTTAGTACGTGTTTGGAGGATCTTCTCTGGCTCAAAAATGACTTGTCCTTCTTCATCTAGTTCTGGGAGCTCTGTCTGGGTGGAAACTTGCTATCCAATGACCTTCTTCAAATAGGAAACATCAAATAATAGGTGTATGTGATATGAATGAGGTAAATCAAGCTTGAAAGCCACACTTCCAATTTTTTGTAAAACTTGATAAGGGCCATAATACTTAAGATCAAGTTTGTTGTCCTTTTTCTATTGCTTTAAGGACATCTTCTTATAAGGCTACAAATGAACAAATACCCAGTCACCCACCTCAAAATATTGCTCACTACGGTGTTGATCTACTTGTTGCTTCATCCTATTTTGTGCTAAGCCCAAATTTTCTCTCAGACTAGCCAAAACCTCTTGTTGATGTTGAATGTGCTCTTCCACATCTCAAACCTTTGTGTGCACCTTTAATGAAGAAGTGATGGAAGGTGGATGGTAACCATATAGTGCTAGAAATGGAGACATTTTAGAAGAGGTATGGAAAGATGTGTTATACCACCATTTTGCAAGTGATATCCATTTAACCCAATGTTCTTGTTTATCTGATACAAAAAAATGGAGATACCCCTCTAAACATTTGTTAACCACTTCAATTTGTCCATCATATTGGGGGTGGTAAGATGAGCTATGACCTAGCTGAGTACCCAAACAAGAAAATAGTTTAATCCAGAAATTAGTATTGAAAATAGGATCACGATCACTTACAATTATTTTTGGGGTTCCATGTAAGTTGAGAACTGCTTCCATAAAAATAGTTGCCACTGTACTTGCTGAAAATGGGTGTGAGAGAGCACAAAAATGGGCATATTTTGTAAGCCTATCCACAATGACCAAAATAAAATTTTTAACTTTAGAACAAGGCAACCCAGTGATGAAATCCATGGAAAATTCCTCCCACCTTTGACTAGGAATTTATAACGGTTGTAACAGACCAAGGGTCTTAACTATTTCACCTTTATTCTATTGGCATATCAAGCATTATTCCACAAAATTTTGTACATCTCCCTTGATTCCTTCCAAAAATAATTCTTTCTTAATTCTATGATAAGTTTTCAAGAACCCTGAATTTCCCCCAATTGGAGATGCATGCAACTCTGCAAGAATCTTATGCTTAAGCTCTAAATTTTTGTACAAGTATAACCTAACCTTATACCATAAGACATTACCTTTCCATTCAAATTTGTCAGATGATAAATTACCTTGATGGAGATTCTGAATCAAAACCTGTGTATCCTTGTCTTGCTCCCATTCTAACCTAGCTTCATCCACCCAATCTACTTGCAACATGGACATTGCACAAAGTAATGCTTCTATGGATGCATCCCATCTGGATAGTGCATTTGCTGCTACTTTATCTTTACCCTTCTTGTAGATGATTTCAAAATCATAACCCAACATTTTGGTTACCCATTTTTGTTGTTCCTCAGATGATAATCTTTGCTCCAAAAAGCATTTGAGACTATCATGATCCATTTTCACCTTAAAGTGTCTACCCATCAAATAAGGCCTCCATTTTTTAACTGCATGAAGAATAGCCATCATTTATTTCTCATAGATAGGGTTTTGTATATTCTTACCTTTGAATTGATGAATTTCAAATGCAATGGGTCTTCCTCCCTGCATTAGTACTGTGCCTAATCCAGACCCAAAGGCATCACATTCAATAGTGAATGTCTGTGAGAAGTCTGGAGTAGCCAAAACTAGAGTGGTGAACATAGTTACTTTTAGTTTCTCAAATGCTTTGGTGGCATCATCATTTCAATGGAAATAATCCTTATTTAGCAATGCAGTGAGTGGAGCTATTATGCTTCCATAACCTTTCACAAATATTCTATAGTAACCTGTTAGTCTAAGGAACCCTTGAAGGTTTTTAAGAGTTTTTGGCATAGGCCATTCCATTATCACTTTGATCTTCTAGGGATCAAATTTGACACCTTCATGGGAAAAAATGTGACTGAGGTACTCTGCCTCCTGTACTCCAAAAGCACATTTAGATGGATTTGTATAAATTTGGTGCTTCTCCAAAACTATCAACACCTATTTCATATGTTGCAGATGTGTTTTCCATGTCTGACTATAAATCAATATGTCATCAAAGAAAACTAGCACAAACTTCCTTAAAAAGGCCTAAAAACAGTGTTCATCAAGCTCTAAAAAGTAGATGGTGTATTTGTAAGACCAAAGGGCATTACCAAAAACTCATAATGGCCCTCATGTGTTTTAGAAGCAATTTTATGAACATCTTCATCCTTGATTCTAATTTGATGGTACCCTAAGCGAAGATCCAATTTTATGAAATAATTAGCACCATGTAACTCATCAAGTAAATCATCAATTACTGTAATAGGAAACTTATCTTTGATGGTGTAATTGTTGAGTTCCCTATAATTTGGGCACATCCTCCATGTGTCATCCTTCTTCTGCACCATGACCACTGGTGATGAATATGCACTTTGGCTATGCTTGATGGTCCCTGCCTCTAGCATCTCATGGACCATCTTTTCAATTTCACTCTTTTGTGCATATGGATATCTATATGGTCTGATATTTGGTGGTTGAATACATAGAATTAGTTGAATGGCATGATTATGTTCTCTTTTTGGTGGTAGTCCTTTTGGTATGGCCCCAAAAATAGATGAGTGGTCCTCAATAATTATCTATAGATTAGGATGTGTAGATACCTATGTGGGTTGAATTGGAGCATAATTGTGCAATAATTCTCTCTATCCCCTTTTTTAGTATCTTGGTCATCTAATGTGAACTAATCAATTGTGGATATTTTGCATGTAATCCATGTAGTTCAATTTTCTTACCTTCAAAATGAAAGTGCATGAATAGTTCTTAGAAGTTCATCTCAATGGTACCTAAGGTTGTGAGCCATTGGAATCCCAAAACAATGTCTGTGTTACCCATGGGAATAGAAAACATAGGAGAGTCGAGATTTTACCCACCCATAGTAAGCTTGATATTATGTCATTTGCTTGAACAATTAATTGTGCCACCATCAACAATCATGACCTAAAATTCTGGTGCTAGGTAGATGAAGTAGTTCAATCGAGTGGCCAACTTATGGTTTATAAAGTTATGTGTGCTCCCTAAATCAATCAACAATGTCACCTTATATTTATTGAGGAAACCCACCACCTTAAGAGTTTGTGGAGTGCTAATACCTGCAAGTGCATGATAAGAGATTGTAGGTTGGGAATCTTTAGGTACCTCCTCTATATCTTCCTCATCATCATTGGAGGCATCATCTGCTTCATCTTTGTTTGGTCCCTTAATGTAGAATAACTTCTTCTTAGCACATCTATGTCCTTTAATGCACTTGCTATCACAACTAAAACATAATCCTTTTACACACTTCTCTTCAATTTGCTGAGGGGTCAATCTAATAGGTTGAGGAAATGTTGGTGATGATATGCTATGATCTTTGAAGTGAGTGAATGGTTGTTTCTTGTTGGCTATGAATTTTGCCTCAGCTCTATGTGCCATGATAATAGAATAAAAAATCTTAAGTGGATTAAACATGCATACCTCATGTTGAATGTGGTCCTTGAGTCCACCCAAAAATAGGTCATTCAAGTTTGCTTCAGAAATTGTCTCCACACGTAAGGACAGGTTCTAAAAATGATGAATATAATCCTTGATAGATCTAGTTTGTCACAATTTTGCTAGTTGGTTGAATTAATTCTCTGTCACACTATTGCCATAGTGTAATTTTAGCTCCTCTATAAAAATTGACTAGGTGACATTGACAGTCAACTTTTTATTTTGAGCACACAACCGTTGATACCAAATGAATTGATCAAGTTCAAGATACAAGGATGCCATGGTAACCTTCTATCCACCTAGAATCTGATGTAGGTCAAAAGAAATTTCCATTTGATTGATCCAATTGAGTGGATCTTTTCCATCAAATTTGTGCATATCTACCTTTGGTAATAGGTTCCTCTATGGCCATGGAGTTAGATTTGAAGTAGACTGGTTAGGAGAACCACCCTAGTGGGTTTTTGAAATAAAGTTACCTTGATGATATGAATAATTAATGTTCAAAGACGTCATGATATCTCCCAAACTATCTTTTATGGATTGCATATTAGATGTATGTCTTGCACCTCACTCTGAATGCCTTGCACACTATAGTCAAACTGGCTCTGTGATCTATGTCAGAAAACCCTAGTACAAAGGGTTTAGTACATCTCCCTTCTAACTCCATATCATCCTTTTTAGGAGTTTTACCTAGAGTTTCAGCACCCTTTCCTCAGCCTCGAGTTTGTGGACCTGCCATAAAAGGGTTTTACGATGTCGACCCTTATTGGCACTTTTGACCCAATTTTGACCAAGTGAGTTTGGAATTATTTCGTCCTCAAATAAAAATATACAAATAAAAAACCATATCCAAATTTTTCTAATGTTTCCAAAAATGTAAATAACTCAAAAAAATTCTTTGAACTGCGCACTATAGAGCAATTTTATAAAAAACCATAAAATAGTGATAAATTTTGTAAAATAGATCCAAATAAGCTAAAATTTTAATAAAAGCTTAATTTGATTATTTCACACCTCCAATAAAAATCTTATAGAGAAATTCCCAACATTTTTTAATATATCACAAAATTTAAAAATTTGGTGTTTCGCCCACAAGATTGCCCAAATCGCAGCTCTGATTCCACTTGTAATTAAGTTACTTCAATAATTAAGTATAATAGAAGAATTATATATAAATATTACTGAAATATATCCAAATATATGATAATAATTAGCCACTTCAAGGGGGCAACCTTCACAAGCTTCAATAAGAGCAGAATTGACAAATATGATGATAAATGATTACCCACTACCTCCTATATATAGTCTATCTAGGCCATGGTTACTCCATAGGCCAACCTAATAATCAAAATAAAGCATAAATAAATGTAATATAACATCAAATAAAGATAATTAAGCCACAAGTTAGCTAATACTATCCTCATACATGTGATAGGTTAGGGACGTAGCAAGCTACTAGCATATTCAAACCCTCACACTAGTCCTTAGCCACCTCAATCACACACAGTTTAGCATTTTTGCTTCTACATTAAACTATTTCACAAATCACATCAAGTGGAATAACTACATATGGCTTTATCTCTCTTCAGAGTATTAGTATGTAGGTAGCATACACACACATAAGGGGTATGAATACACGTTCAGTGCATCGTACACACACTAACCCCACTCCTCTTTCTTAATTTTTATTAGGCATAATGAAAGTCTAGGGTTTCAAGATTGAATCATCTCTACAAGGATCTCTGTCTATATTCATAACTCTAAATTTCATAGAGATGCTCACATAGGTAATAGACAAAACTCATAAAACTTAGATCTCTATAACTAGTTTAGAAAATAGTAGTAGGACCTAAACTATAGCACCATACCTCAAAGTGTCTTATTTTTAACACTCTTATCCTTTCACTAAACAAAATCTAAATTTTAGTTCATGACACTATCTAATCCTACATAGCTAGTATCAGCGTTTGTTTTAATTGTATTAGCCCAATTTTAAGATAAGATACATTTCTCCTCTTTTATTACTATTTTTAGAATGCTACGAAGGTAAAATAAATTATACAAATTAGTGGTTAAATTATTATAATATTATTTACTAATTTAGTCAACTCAGACCTTTACCTAAATTAAGAATAAGACTCCAATATTCCCAAAACTATTAAATCATTTGATGAACTTGACTTACTTTGTTTGTGCATAAAAACTATAGAAACCCTAGCGTAAATTCCTTGCTAATTTTCCAATAATTTTTTGATTTTTCTTACATATTTTTAATCAAAAATTAACATTTAATTTTTAAAATTATATAATAATTTTTTAAAAGAATTATTTTCTTCCAAACCCTAGTTACATCTACTAGGTCCATTCAAATCAGAGTTTTTCCAATATTTTTTTGAATTTTTTCCTACATATTTAAATAAAAAATTCACAATAATTTTTAAAATTCCTTAGTAATTTTAAAAATATATCATTTTAAAAAAAATCTCTAGTTTCATATACTAGGTCCCATTGGTTTTTGAAGTATCAACTTAAATTTTTGTGAGTTTCGTATCCTTTTTATGCATTTTCTAGTTTTTTTATTTTTAGGACTTTAAATTTCCTATATTCCATACTTTATTTCCATAACACTTTGATTATTAAAAATTATTATAAAAAATCAATCAATTGTCAATTCATTTTCCTACTTTAGCAATGGCCTAATACATCAGTTTTAATGAATCTGATAAAAGGGAACTTCAAAAACTCTTAACTAAACACCCTAACATGTAAGATGATATGCTTAAAATACTACAAGAAGAGAAATAAAAATGTGAACAATGGTCAATCTTATCAAACTAAAGAGGAACTAGTTACACATGACACTATGGGGGAAACTATGTCTCAACAACCTCCTATAGCAGTAAAACCTTCCTATGAGGCACCACCAGTTACAACTAGTACATATTTGTCTCATGATGTGGTATCCCTTGTGCAAGAGATAAAAATTCTTCAATTCAAGGTGTCTCTAGACCTACATAGGCCTTGGATTCTTTTTTTTTTACTTCATACACCATTGACACATCATATTGCTTAGACACCCTTTCCACAAGGTTTTGTTTAACCTAAGATAACTCTATATGATGACAGGGGTGATACAGAGACACACTTGAGAGATTTTCATGTAGCATACTTAGACTATGTACCAAATTACTAGATACTAACCAAGCTATTTCCATGGAGTCTAAAGGATTATGCTTTATAATGGTTCTATATTCTACCAAATTTGTCAATCAATGAATTCAATCCTATAGTTTACATATTCATAGCTCATTTGAACATTAAAATTGGAGATAAGGTTTCCTATGCCCAAGTTGCATATTAGAACCAAAGGTCAAATGAGTATCTCATAGATTATGTTCTTTGATATAAGACTATCTTGGCTAAGATGACTAGCCCCATGATCGATCAAGAGTTATAAGATCTCTTCAACCAAATTCTTCTACTAGCCTTGCATGAATCAATAATGTTCAAAATATTCTCTTCCTTTATTGAGTTATGTCATACACTAAAGGAAAGGGAAGTCAAACTAATTTAAATGGGAAAACTCAAGTACATGAGTATATCCAAAAAAATAAACAAGATTAACAACAAAGTCCCATAAAAAGTCAAGGTCAATGATAAAAAGAGTCAAAATCTGCCTATAATAAATGTGGCTTTAGAGCCCCCTCAGCAAGTGATTTTGTCAACACATCCTCTATGAAATTTTACCAATTTACTAGTTTCTCTAGCTCGATTTTTACAATTGTTATTGGAATGTAATATCATATCTCTCCCTCTTATTCAGGAAGTTGATCCAACAAAGCCTCTTCCATGGGGATATGATTTGAATGCATTTTTCAATTTTCATAAGGCACTAGGCCACACAAAAAATAGATGCATCAGTTTGAAATACAAGATACATGACTTGATAGATGGTAATGTTATTGATTTTGGCACTTCAGTTGAGCCTCCTTAGGCAAAGCAAACATAAGAAAAATATTTGAAAATATTGTCAAATCTTTTCCTAAAACATTCTAAATAAGAGATAGAAGATACATCAAGTGTTTACCATGTGTATCATACACACCCACCACCATCTACATATAAAGTACCTTCAATTAAGTCACATCCTTTGAATAACATGGTTAGTGTCTATAATTCTAAAGTTCTATCTAGAACTTCCATCTTCTTCTTAGAGTAGGAGATAGTTGAGGGTGATTCAAATTATTATGCATTCTTTATCAGAGCTTACATTCATAATAATCTTATTCATAGTGTTCTCATAGATAATGGATCTAGTCTGAATATGTGTACTATGACATTATAAAGAATTTGAGATATTTAGATTAGGATATTACCTTGGTAGACATAGTTATCATTAAATTTAGTGGGTACATATATAGTTCATTGAGTAAGATTAGACTTCCTCTAAAAGTTAGTCCAACACATAAGGCTACACCATTTACTATTATTCCCAGTGTAGGAGTTTTTGATATGTTACTTGGTCAACCATGGATTTAGAAACTTTGAGTAGTGCCTTTTACAGTTCATAGATGCATGAAATTCATTCACACTTATTAGGGTGTTATAGTTGGTGGAGTTCTATATGAGTTACCACTCCCCACTTCAAAACCATCTTCTACTTTGTAGTCACTAGTTTTAGCTTCTCCACCAGTTATAGTTCTCCCTCCAGTTCATATTTAGACATAGTTAAGGCCTCCATCACTAACATATAGAGTTTATACACTTCCATAGAGGTCTCTTTTAGAGAAACCATAGTTTTATAATTGTAGACAACTTCCAACTACAATTTTCACAGCTAGGGTAATATCAATAGGGTCTCATGCCTCTACTCATAAAACACATGTTTAGAGATATTATCCTACTACCAGTTAGGTCCTTAAGAGCCTTACAATTACATCTACTTCTTAGAGTTATAGGGGGACCCCATAATTATTTTCCACTATAGAGATTTCAAATAATTTATAGCATACACAGATTTTAGAGCCATAGTCTTATCCCTTCCATTATACTTTATGATCATGCATGATACCTCTCCTTAATACAAGATACCATGATATGGAGTCTCTCATGAGACTCATCAATTAGTATCATCTCTTCTCAGCCTTGCTTTTACATAGCTTCTTTTCAATTTCTTTTTCATAGTCTCCTTATGATTGATTGTACATCGCTTATTTCAAAAATATAGAAAACAATACAAAATTTCAAAATATAAAAACATTCAAATATGAAAAATACCAAAAAGCATTTAAATATGTCAAAATACCAAAAAAAATCAAATAAATCAAAAACACCAAAAATCATTTCAATTATATGCATTATCCATGCTTTACATTTCTGCTACCATGCTAGACTTACATTTTCAATTCGATGCTATTATTTGTCAATTTATCTACATTAACATGCTTCACTTGATCTTCTTTGAGTGTGTGTAGTGAAATCCAAATCCTTGATTTCTTCACTCTACCCATTGAAGGGGCATCTTACTTTTACATTCATAACATACATCAATATATCTACCCACTAAGGGCATCTTTTATGTGGCTGCAACATCCAGGTTATATCATTCCTATACCACACACTCTATTTATCATGATGATTTACATTACTTACTGTCTTACATAGATTACTCTATCAACATTCACTAGTATATAGCACTCATGTATTTTTTAGCATATACCTAGGCTTATACTACATGTCTTGCATACTTTCACTTTTTTCTTTGATTAGTTAGATGTGATTGTATTTTTAGTTTTTACATGCTGTGATTTATTAAATCATATATCTAAATGTGATTGCATTTCTAAATTTCTATTTTATCTCTTTTATGTGTCTTAGGACATTTGCCAATGTCATTTACTTCTATTTTTGTGTGTGTCTTATGATATTTGCCAATGTCCTTTACTTGTACTCTTTTATGTGCTTGTGGCCCTCATGCTAACCTTGATTGTTTTTAATTGTGTATATATGTGGCATTTTAACATGCCTTGTATGCTTGATTTTAATTTTGAGTGATAGGTGCCCATGTCCCTTTTTTGCTTGAACCCTTGGCCACTCTTGTATGCTTCTTGCTCCTTGCCTTGTGTGCTTATTGTTTGTTTGATTCTCACTATTTGCAATGCCATGATGGACATCATACTCCATCCTTCCTTGATAATTAATAACTAATAACTAACATTTTCAATTTCAATTTAGTATATTACACATGCTATTACATTTTTATATCTATCTAGGCATACCCCTATTAATCTAACAATCTCCAATACAAACCATGTTATATGTTGAGACATCATTTTGATTACCATTGCTATATCAAGTATTTCATAGCATTACACACTTGTAGGGATTTTTATTCTTAGGTAAATAATTATAGGGTCTTCATTCCTACCCTCAAAAGAGGGGACAACAAATAAGGGTTTTATCATAGAGGACAGAGCTCCTACCAGTCAAAAAATTAGTTTTTAGAACACTAGGAATGATAATAAAAGGTCAAACTAGGTAGAAAAAACCACAAAAATAGTGATTATTATAGAATAGTCATCAAATTTAGTAAAGGAAAATAGTGCTAGACATGAACAACAACATTAAACAGTAGGGTGTCTTATTTTTTGCACTCTTATCCAAATAACAAAAAACCCAAATTTTATAAAAATAGATAGAAACATTAGCTTAGCTATAGTTTTTTATGATACAAATCAATCTATATTTAGTATGTTTAGTACAATTTTTCTCAGAGAATCCAAATATAGGGGGCATCATGTATGGCATGTTGGCTCATGCTTCCATTTTTAGATTGGGTAGTTGGTATAACTTCCAAATCAAAATCCATGCTATAGACACTAGTGATTAGGGGTAATGTACATGAGATATTTGAATTATTTTCTTTCTGAGTTTAGTATATTACCCATGCATTATCATTAGTTGCATGCCTTATTCCATCTACAAGTGGTTGGCATCATTTTGGAGTGGATTTCATATAAGCCTAACCTCCACATTCTTGAGTGGCTTTTACATAAACCAATTTTCTAATTTTAGAGTGGCTTTCATACAAGCCTAATCTCCTCCATTTAGAGTTGACCAAGATTGACCTAGTTTCTAGTACACCTTTGATTATCCATGCCACATTGTCAAATTATAAAGCATTCATGGGCTTTAGGAGCCATCTCATATGACACACATTCATACTATTATCATTTCATAGTTTCACTTAGTGGATAATGATGGAGCCAAAGTTTTATCTAGCCTTTGTATTCTTGAGCCACGTACTCAGAGGGATTGGATACATAGTCCAAACATTGATTACCACATGCATGACCACCTAGCCTCACTTAGTGAACAACAATATAGCCAAAGGGCCAACCTTGGCATTATTGAATCACTCTTAGGGAATTGAGCACTCATCTTTGTTCATGATATTATTCTTGATAAAACACATACCCAACATTACTCAACATCATAACAAGTTTTGTATTAATTCACGTACTTGGTGAGGTATATTTATTTCTTTCTCTTCCTCTCTTTTTTCCCCATCTTTCTATGTTCTTATTTTATATATAGCATATCTAGTATGAACTAATATAATCTTTGTTTTCTCTTATAGATTTACACTTCAAAATGTGCTCTCTTTATGCACACCCAACATCACATAGCTTCATGGGCTTCATCCTTGTAGGTAAGTTCAAGTATGCTTTCAACTTTTCCTTTATCCTAGTATTTTGATTTGTTGAGTCACTATAATAAAGGGAGGGTAAATGTAGTCATATAAAATGTTGAAATTGGTAGCTTGAGTGTGGCTTGTGACACCCAACCTATAGGTCCCTCTTGCATGGTCTCATGACCCTTCTAGACACTTTTTTGCTTATTTCTAGTCATTTGTAGACTTTCAAGACTTGATTGCAGCTCAACGAGGCTACTTTTCCCATGATAATTCCATCCCTATATGTTTTGTACCTATAGGAAAATATTACCCAACTTGGACAATAGCACTAGACCCTAAGGTGTCTGATTTCCAATGCTCCTATCAAATCACATTTCAAGCCCAGATAACCATTTCCTCCTAATTATTCTTCTTCATTGTGTCAGCCTAGTGTGAATGCATTTAATACATGGCCAATATATCTTTATAAAATCACATTCAAAGTTTATTTAAAAGAGGTTGGAAAATATTACAAAAGCAACAAGAATACAAGCAAGACCACTAAGGAAATTTTCCCTATTATTTGCATATAGCCATCCAATATAGCTACCAACATATATAAACCCTCACACCAATCCCTAGCCACCTCAAGCACACCCAATTTAGTATTTTTTCATCGACATAACATTATTACATAAAGTACATCAAGTGATAGAACTACATATGGATTAATCCCTCTTCAGAGTATTGGTATATAGGTAACATGCCCATATAAGGTGTGTGGATACATGTTCAGTGCATCTTACATAAACTAACCCCACCTTTTTCTCAAGTTTTATCAAACACAATGAAGGTCTAGGGTTTTAAGATTGAATTAGATATATAAGGAGATCCATCGACATTCAAGACTTGAAATTTCATAGCCAAGCTCATACATGGATTGTGGACAAAACCCAAAAAAAATAGATCTCTATGACTAGTTTGGATAATAATGATAGGACCTAGACTATGACATCAAACCTTAAAGTGTCTTATTTTTGGTAATCCTATCCTTTCACCAAATGAAAGCTAGATCCTAGTTCATGACATTGTCCCAGCCTTACATAATTGGTATTAAACTCTATTTCAACCATATCAACCCAATTTTAAGATAATTTACATTTCTCCTCTTTCATTACTATTTTTAGAAAGTTATGAAGATCAAATAAATTATACAAATCAGTGGTTAAATTATTGCAATATTATTTACTAATTTAGTCAACTTAGACCTTTAACTAAATAAGGAATAAGACTCTAATATTCACAAAACTATTAAATCACTCAACCATAAAATAGATTAAGGGCACCCAAATCTTGTCCACATATGTGGTGGTTGGATTTCCACATAACGTATTCATCAAAGTCATGATCATTCTTATCCCAAGTTTGAATTAACTAATGGGGATGCTACCATTGATATCTAGAAAATAATAATTTTTAGAATATAACCATAGGTCAATGATGGTCTTCAAATCATTTTCCTTGGCCCAATTGTTGATTATGATTTGGTCTATTTAGGGCTTAGTTAGATTTTAATAATTTTAAAGGGCTATGATCAGATATAAGCTATATTTATGTGAGTAAGATCATTTATTAACATTCCATTATTAATTTTACCATCTCTAAAAATAATAGAGAGAACATCTATATATTACAATATCTTGGGTTTTGACAGGACATAGTGGAAACCCATCATTTGAATGGAAATTATGTCATAGTAGAGCCTTCTTGATGACATGTTCTTCTCCTCTTCCTCCATGATGGTTTTTTGGTTCTCAATGGTCCATAACAAGCTCAACCAATTATCATCTTCAGTATTTAAATCTATAGCATTGAATTGCATATCTTTGAAAACTCTTTCTTCTACATTCAAGATCAAGTAGAGTTATACATCTTGTTTTAAGATACTTTTTTGGGCTACCATTGTTTTAAATCTCTCTAAATTGCTTACCAATGTTATCTAATTTAATTTTGGATCAAATTATCCTTTTTTAGATGATAATCCAATCTTTCCTAGCTCAATTATGATGATCACAGGGTTGAATTAGGTCTTTTGAAAGTGCTAGGAGTTTTTTGAAAGTTTTAGATTAAGGTAAAAATAGGTTTTGAAGGGATCCCGAAACCCTAAAACAAAGGGAGAAGGATAAAATAGTATCCTCCATAGGCAAAACCTAAAACCTACTTCAAGAAGTATCAAAATCAAGTTTTACATGGACCTGAAACCATCGGAAAAGAAATTCAAAAGACAGACCCCAGGTTTTACAGAGACCTGGAAACTCCATAGTAATACAAAAAACTAGGTAATGAGACTAGATATCAAAACCAACTAAAAGAACCAGGACCTATTCTTCTAGTTCCAAAATCATCTTCACTGCTTCCTTACCTTTCATAGCAGTGTCCTGAATGGCAATAGCCACCGATGTGGCTCCCTCTTGCATTGCTTTCTTTCTTGAGCTCTATCTAGTTCTCTTGCTAGTCCCCTCCAAGGATTTGATTTCCTCATTTGCTCTTTTTCCAATGTTTATAGTAGCAGCACATATGCTAGATGTAACCTCCTTCATCTTCCTTCTATTTTCCTTAATGAGTTCCCTTAAGTTGTTTTCATAGTCTTTGAGTTTTATGGGAATATCCCTCATCTACTTTTCCATGTTATTGATTTTGTTCTGAACTGCCTCCTGGTTACCTTCCATTATTTCCATTTTTCTATTGAGTTCCATTATCTCCTTATGCATCCATAAATCAAATTGAAGGATAGCATCTATTTTGTAATTGGCCAATCTTGTAGGTAGGTGCCTTCCATCATTCTACCATTTATCACTCCAATCTTCTGTGTTCTTTTTTGGACTGTTTCTAGCTTCTTCTATGTGATCCTCCCTTTCCATTCGTTTATGTTCCTTAGTTTTAACAGGGATTTCATTTTGGTTATTAACATCCTTAACTCAAGCTCCCATTTCCATTACTTGGTTGGTGACCTAAACTAGATTTTCCCTCTCATTTATTGAAATAGGGTCCTCAGCAGGATCATCCAGATCTTTATCAGTTTCCTCAAACACTTGCTAGTTTTCCTCAAAATCATGCTTACTATTTTCAAATTCTTCCTCTATAGTGACTCCTTCTTTCTCATTCTTGTCTTAAACTTCTTATTCCTCACTGGAACTTGATTTCCTACTTTATGTTCCTCCCTCTTCCTTCACACTCTCCTCCCCAAAATTTTTAGTACTTTCCCACTCTGTTTCCTCATTAGCAGTCTGATTTTTAAAACTAGGGAATTTGAATTTAGCTTTTTCTTTCCCTTTTACTGTTTCATTCTTATTACTTTGTAAGTACTTATTTTTTCCTGAATAAGGATTCATTACAATGGCCTTGTTCTTACAGTGACCTTAAATTATTAGAATTAATCCCTCATGCAATATAGGATGAGACTCCTTTTTCCTATGAGTGAATAGACTTTGGAGCAAAGAGAAATGCAAATAGAA